>CM028125.1:22758272-22817241 GCA_016254315.1 Anopheles parensis
CCAACGTTGCTGGCGATAAATCCAGACGCGTCATCATCACCCGCGGAGACATGCTCATTTGGAACGATTTCCTCTTCCTCGGCCTGATGATTTCGCGAACCTCCGCGTCCGCCGACCCATCACTGAACACCTCCATCATTGCTGCGGGCCCGGATATCACTTACCCCACCTGATGCCGAAATTCCGCATCGAACGACGGTTTTCGGGCTTTTCTTGATAGTGAGTGGTGAAGGATGAATGAGAGTGTTGGGGGCAAGGGGGGGGGGGGGGGTGGCGACTCGACGCCCCTCGCCGAGACCTTTCCCCCGACACCTTTCACGTCCGGATCGGTCCACAAATGCAAAATTTATGCACCAAAACGAAATCACACCTTTTCACAGTTTCTTTTTGGCAATAGCTGCTCCACTTCCGGTCTTATCGACTTCCGCTGATTTTTCTCGGATGCGCGCTTCCAATACACGTCGAATGGTACGCTTTTCACCCCGATCGGTGGAGAACTCTGGGAGTTATGGGCGGAAAACCGGTCCGCGAAAAACTCCTAGGTTTTTCCGCTTTTCCGGAAAATTTTTCCGGAAAACCCTTCGGTACCACGATTCTGCTCCGGACGCCAGAAACCAGAACACTAACTCCAAGGTTTTGGCTGGAATGTCAGTTTTCCTATTTTTTTTTTTTTTTTCACTACACAACACTGCGCACACAGAAATACACGGTGGAATGAAAGTGACTTAAAAACAGCACTTGAGCCAAAAGGTTACACCGATTTTTGAGCACCTGGTGTTGTTTTTGCCGGTTCACACGCGGCGACAACGCCACATCGGGCGCATGGACGGCAACACACGCGGCGACACCCGACACCAGCTGCAGAAGCCGCCACACGCCGTATGAGATTTAACCGTAACACCACGTGTGTCGGTTTTTTGGCTATATCTCCCAAATCCGCACTCCGATTTTCTTGACCGAAATACCAAACGATGCGCATTTGCACAACGCGTCGATTGGTCCACTTCCCAGACCGATTGGTGGAAAACTCTGGGAAAACTTCCCACGCACAAGAGAGCTACCAAAACACGTCCGTTCGCAACGGTGGTTCGCTCAAGCTATGTAAGGGGTACCCCTTATGAAATTTTCGAGTGGAAATTTTTTTGAATTTTTTTTTCGATTTTTTATTCTTTTTTTAGTTTAAAGCATTATTTGAGTGAAAAGAAACATATTGCAACAAATTCCCATTAAAATATATCACATTTTTCAATTTTGCTAAATTGTTCAAAAATAGGGTAAGGAAGTTGGTTCCTCGAATAACTTCTGGCACATACATCTGACGGTATGGCTGTCCAAAAGAAAATACAGCCATTGATGCCATCTATCGACCACAAGTTAAAGATTGGCGATCCGTTGGATACCGACCGAGTTATAGGCAAAATTTGGTGCAAAAATGAGAAAAATTTTACATTTTCTCAAACAGGGTAACGAACTTGGTTCCTCGAGTAACTTCTGGCACAGACATCTCAGGGCACGGCCGTCCAAGAAGAAAATGTAGCAATTGATGCTATCTATCGACCACAAGTTAAAGATTGGCGATCCGTTGGATACCGACCGAGTTATAGGCAAAATTTCGTGCAAAAATGACCCTTAGTAAATTTTCATTTTTTTGAATTTTTTGATTTTTTCATTATTTTTCACTATTTTTTTTATTTCAATCATTATTTGAGTGAAAAGAAACTCATTGCAACCAATTGGCATTAAAATAAAACAATTTTATTTTTTGCAAAATTTCTCAAAAAAAACGTAAGGGGTACCCCTTATGAAATTTTCGAGTGGAAATTTTTTTGAAATTTTTTTTCGATTTTTTATTCTTTTTTTAGTTTAAAGCATTATTTGAGTGAAAAGAAACATATTGCAACAAATTCCCATTAAAATATATCACATTTTTCAATTTTGCTAAATTGTTCAAAAACAGGGTAAGGAAGTTGGTTTCTCGAATAACTTCTGGCACAGACATCTGACGGTATGGCAGTCCAANTCTTCTTCGTTACCTCACCATTGTCACTTGATTCTTTCGATATGGAAAAGTTTTTCACCAACACCAAAATGGCAATCGGGTCAGGGAAAGCTGCTGAGAGGAGGGTATTGCAAACAACATCACAGCGCCATCATTGTCAAGTGCACAAAACTTTACCATTTTGATGATAAATCTCGCAAAAGTGTCTCGAAGCTGTTCCTGAGAGTTACTCAAAATCAGTGAAAAGTACAACACACGCATACACTCACACATAAGCACACACGTTTGGTCGAGTGTCGTTCTATGCCAAATCTATCTAACTTCCCCTAGTCATTCCCCCGAAATAGCCTCATCTTCTTTTCCCCCGATCAAGCCTTTCCAAACGATCATGCCGCGCTAAGCTACACAGTAAAATTCCTGCTTTTTTTTCATTGCTGGCTATAGCTCTGTTACATTATTTGTGTACCGTACCAGCATGCTCACGTATGCTCACGTATTTTGCGCATTGTTACGAATGCCGTCTGAAATGGACATTCGCCATTCGAAGGTTTGGATTTGTTTTGGCAGCGCAAACTTCAACCATCAAAACAAGATAAATATTAGATGTTGGCGTTGGCTGTGGTGGTTTTTCTTTTTCGTTTTTTGCTTTCATTGTTTTGTTTGTTTCGTTGCTTTGCTTTGTTTTTGTTAACACATCAAAACCAATGCCAGGTGAAATGGAAGCTTGTCCACACACAGAGTGTGCTTGCGCACACTCACACGCACATACACACGCAGGCAATTACATTGAATTCACGTGAACGCATTTGGTCAAAAATTTGAGGCACATCATTTTTTTCTCCTTTCTTGCTATGTGGGGTGAATTTTAGAGAATTAATAATGAATATTACTCGCTTTTATTTTTGTGTGTGTGGTTTTATACAAACGTACCGGTTGTGTGTTTATTTTTTGTTGTAGAAAAAGAGTGCTTATTGGTTGTAAATAGCTTTAGTTCACAATACTTCAATCCATATTTATTAAATCCTCCAACTGGCTTTGTTGCATTTATGTTCATTTTACTGCTTATAAAATAATCCTACGTGGTTTGAATGCGATTGGTTTACATTTTTCCATTTTTACTGAAGAGAAAATACAATGCAATCTTATTTCATTTTATACAGTGTTTCGTGATGGCAAACGAATTAATTATTTATTATTGCAAATCTCCTTTTAAATAATGTTGAACATTCCAATACGTAGTTTCTATACAAACAAAGCAGACAAAACGAAACGGTTTACTTAAGGATCGTTTAACTATTAACGCTAAAATTGAGCATTTTTACCCCTTTCTCCGTTATCGTAACAAAACGTAACGCTGGAAGCATCGTTAAATAAACCCCCTCTTAGTTACGTAATAATTTGGTCGACATTCGTCATTTGCATCCTTAAAACGTGTTTTTTTTAATGACGTTTATATCCTGAGGAATGCTATAAATTGCAACAAGAATAACAAGCATTAAAGTTAATGTCGTGTAAATTCAAACAGTCTCACCGGATTGATTTTGCATATCAATGTTGATAAATTGAATGCTTTAAATTCAAGCGAGACTTGTTGACGGTTTGACTATCTTACTACAGGTAAATAAATTCAAAGAAAGCCAAAAATGGTATACCAAGATGTGGTTGTAGTGTCACCACGTCACTAAACGCTTAGCAATTGTAGCGTTCACAATTTAGAAATTTTTTGCGAAACTCCATACAACAAATTGCGAAAAGCTGCTAAACGTGTATTTTCAGCGAAAAATCGCTATTCCAAGCGCGACTTGACGCCATGACTGTTTTCTGTAATCGCGGCCAGAATAGCTCCATTTTGCTGGCAATAACAAGGTAAACAAATACAACTTCAAAAAAGAGATCGGTTAAGTGTCATTAAATATTGTAAAGTTTAAAAAAATCGAATGACTTTTTGTTGTTTGAAGTTCGTACGTGTTGTTTCTCTCTCTCTCTCTTGTTGGCTTTAACGACCACTAAGGTCGGCGACGACCACCGCCGGCCATTTTTGGCTTTCTAGACTTATTTTTACCGCGTAGCCGGATAGTCAGTCCATGGTACGAGAGACGGTCCGGATGGGATTTGAACCCGGTCCTGCCGTGTGGACCGGCGCCGTTTATCACATACACCACCAATGACATACACATAATGAAAAGAATGAAATGTAATAAAAAAGTTTTAAAAAAATTTTAAATTTAAAAATTTTCTTTAGGCTATAACCTTAGCTTTTTTTGGGAAATTGAGCAAAATTTAAACATTGATGTATTTTAATGCCAATTGGTTGAAGTAAGTTTCTTTTCACTCAAATAATGCTTTAAATAAAAAAAGAATAAAAAATAAAAAAATTATAAAAATTTGAAAATTTCATAAGGCTATAGCCATAGCTTTTTTTATAAAATTTGCAAGTAAATTTTTAGTAAATTTGCAAAATTATATATTTTAATTTATTTTAATGCGAATTGGTTGAAATAAGTTTCTTTTCACTCAAATAATGCTTTAAATAAAAAAGAATAAAAGGTAACAAAAAAATTAAAAAACATCTAAAAAATCGAAAATTTCCTAAGGCTATAGCCTTACTTTTTTTTGAGAAATTTTAGAAAAAATTAAAAAATTGATTTATTTTAATGCCAATTGGTTGAAGTAAGTTTCTTTTCACTCAAATAATGCTTTAAACAAAAAAAGAATAAAAGGTAACAAAAAAATTAAAAAACATCTAAAAAATCGAAAATTTCCTAAGACTATAGCCTTACTTTTTTTTGATAAATTTTAGAAAAAATTTAAAAATTGATTTATTTTAATGCCAATTGGTTGAAGTAAGTTTCTTTTCACTCAAATAATGCTTTAAATAAAAAAAGAATAAAAGGTAACAAAAAAATTAAAAAACATCTAAAAAATTGAAAATTTCCTAAGGCCTTACATTACATAGCCTTACATTTTTTTAGGAAATTTTAGAAAAATTTTATAAATTGATTTATTTTAATGCCAATTGGTTGAAATAAGTTTCTTTTCACTCAAATAATGCTTTACATAAAAAAAGGAATAAAAGGTAACAAAAAATCTAAAAATCTAAAAAAATCTAAATCTAAAAAAAATCTAAAAAATGAAAATTTCATACCTTTTTTTTTGAGTAATTTTGCAAAATTTTATTAATTGATTTATTTTAATGCCAATTGGTTGAAATAAATTTCTTTTCGAAGTAAATTCTTTGGTTGAAATAAATTTTCACCAGAAAAACAGTGCAGAAAAAATTGGAATATTCTTTTTGATGGTTACCTCTTATTTATCTACCCGTATAGGCATCCATTTTATATGCATGTGAGCTATTTCTTTGGATTGTAAAGCTTATAACTTTTGATTTACTCTTCATATTCTTCTTCTTTTTGGCTTAAAGAATTCCGAGGTCAAGTTAAAACAAAGCATTTTTCATTGCAAAGCAAAAGATCATTCAACGAACACCAAATACAAAAATTGTCAAGATGAATCTGTCGAGAGTTACAGTTTTCAATAGAGAAGGACGATATTTACTTCTCTCCATTTTTGCCTAGTTGCCACTGGTGTGATATTTGCTACAATATCATTTCGTTGTTGACATAAACTGCCAAAGTTTTATTTGTACCTTGTCCTGACACACTAGTGTAAAAGAATCAAATCGTAATGATAAAACGAGATGAGAAAAAATCTCCTTCCAAGCAAAGAATCTTGCAAATTCAATTGCTTACACATTTTCATACCATCTGCTTTGCATTTTAAATGCAATTTAGCAAGAATGCAGTCCCTACACTGCTCAAAAGCTTTACATGTTACCTGCACAACATAGTTAGTGGATACAAAATTGAATAAAAATGAAATGCCATTCAATAGCAACCTACTTGCATGAGTTGAATGGAGCTGTAACAAACGAGCACCACCGAAAATGGTATCCCCAAAGAAAGTGAGGTAATTATCAGTGAATAAAACTAACCCTTCGCAAGCATGTGCTAAAGCATGAATACGTAATGTACAAGTGAAATAAGTGCACCAAGAAAAGAAGCTAGTTGCATTAAATCATTCACGAAAACTGTCAACCATTGCGAGGGATGCCCGACCCGGTTTGCCGCGTGATTCAGTACATCACGTTTTAAACCATCTTAGCAGTGAGCACACAACCGGGCAAAAATGTTGGCGGTCTGTTTATCTTATTTTCTCGCTTTATACGGCTGCTCTTACCTTATCCGTTCCTTGGAAATAATCTGGAACACCCGTTTCCCTATGACACTTCGTCACCAACGCAATCCGGTGCCGTGCTGTAGGGAACCGTGTTCGCTCCACTGTAAAAATGGGTGGAATGGAATGGCTTTGGGGGGGCAACAACGACCAAGGTATGAGCGCCCTCCTGTATTTACTTTCTTTTCGTGCATAAATTAGTGAAGTTTTACTTTCTGCCAAGCGACAACCGGTTGACACGGGCGTGTTGAATTAAAACGATTGCTCCACCGAAAGGGATGCGAAAGGATTAGGTGTGGTAGAGTTTTGGGGCGGAGAGAAGAGAAAAAAAACCCCGAGAGAATGAGTGTACATTTTCTATGCAATCAACATCGGGGGTGTGAAGCGAAGAAGAAGAAAAAAAGCGTCCGGTGTGCAGCTTCCCGAGCGTCTTCGCTGCTGGCAAAGGTGCGAAAACGCCGCAGGAACTAATTAGAAAGTATTAAGACGGTAAGTGTGGAAAATGTTTTGCTTCTCAGACGCCCAAACGACGATGATGACGAGTTGGTTTCCCGGCAGCTTTCAACCCACGGACACGGATTGCTTCTAATGCTGGGAAAAGGGGCTGATTATTGCTGTATTTCTGCTGTCGGAACAAGCGCAACTGTTGATCTCCGCAGGCATCGTCACAGGCGCCGGTACCAATGGATGCTAATGAATTTGTAATCGCACGGTACGGTGACAACCAAATCAGGAAAGCGCGTGGGTCGTAGCCGTGACGTGTGGCTGGATGCAGTTTGACTGCTTGCAGAGTGTTTGCTTTAGTTGATTGCAAAACAACGCCAGACATCAGCGGGCGATTGTATTGTAAATCGGATTAAAAGCTATTAATATCGATGAATTTTCTTTGCCGATGGTGGCAACACCTTCACGTTGTCGTTTTCATCTGTTTTGTGTGTAATTATGTAATTAAAATTGTTCAGCACTCAACACTAATGACAAACTGCTTCTTCAGCTTTAGCTTTTGTAAATATCTTCTTTTTTTTAAGAGCAATTCAAAGGTTTATTAGGCCAACACCAGTGATTCTTCAAGAATTTTTTAACAACCCGTGTGGAATTCTTTTTTATATAAAAGAAATTTAGATAGTACAGAAATATAGAATCAATTATTTCGCATTTTTGAGAAATAAAAGGCTGGCGAATAAGTTGTTAAATAAATAGATAATAATGAATAACGACTAGGGAACTGAAAGAGCTATAATATCCTAGTGTCCCGAAGACTCCTATCAATATTATGAAAATATCACAAACTGATACGTCCAATAGTCCTCTATGGGCAATTGTCTTGGATATGGCAGTCTGAGGACGTTAACGCTCTTGCCGTTTTCGAGGGTTTATGGAGAAAGAGCATGAACCACAAGCTGACGATGACAAGGGTCGGAAGGATGCGATTGTTGAGGCAAATGTTGAGGATGCCCCACAATGAAGTTGTTCGTCATCGACCCATTTGGCAAGTGTTGAGGATGTAGAAGAGCATAGAAAGCTCGTTGCATGGTTAAAGCGGAACGAAGTCTGTCGGAGATTGGATACGGGCGATGAATAAATGGAGAAAACCACCAAGTTTTCTGGAAACTCTTTGGTGACCAGAATGATTTGCACAAGATGCGTGCCAAAGGTAAAAGTAATAATAAAAATGCGTAAATTTCTGAGAAATTTTGTGAAGATCATACGAATCGAACTATGTTTCACAATAGATATGTTAGATTGGACCGTATTCAATGTGTCGAAAACAATTATTTAAAATTCAAAAATATGCAAATACCACTAATGACAGAATCGTTATGTCACGAGCTGTAGCAAAGGCCAAAATAAAAAAATGGCGAGAAATAGAAAACAATTAATATGGGTTGTAAAATAATATCAAGCGCACGGTATGATTAATCTATCCAAATCCATCCGAAAAGAGGAAGAGAGCAAACAAACAAAAACAACAACCAGTTATAATATTTCCCAAAACGATGCTATAATTTATAAGATAAGCAAAAAATACTGCTCTATCTGAACATTAAATCACGTTTTAGATTACCTGCCGGTGGCAACAATAACCCTTAACCCTCAAATTTATCATCGCACGTAATCGCCATCGCAACAGCGGAACTTCTTCGTCCTCCGTTCGTTCCCCCACTCGCCCTCTATCCCGACCAGTCCCAGTGTGTTCCAATACTTTACCTTACCCTTGTACCTTGTGCTACGTCCCGCTTCTACGAACCTTGCTACCGAGATGAAAGAAGGTTGGGGGGGGGGGGGAGAAAACATTATTTAAGTTCACGTACACCCAAACACCGATCCGAATTCGTCTCACGTAAAGATAATTACGCCTAGTACATACCTTAACCAGCCTGTTCCGCCTTCGAGAACAATCGGCAGGGCTTTGCTGGTTGCAATTTAATAAAAATCGAATGAACGACTTATCAACGGAAGCATTTCCGGTTTAATCCCTTAAGACGCAGTGGCATACCACCTTACCCTTCTGCCGCCCATGTTTCGGTTGCATGCCGGCCATACCAACCCACCCCAGTTTGATACTGATTTGCGCGGGATTTATTCCATTGCCGTCGATATTTATCGCTTGCGTTTGCTACTTTCCGGAAATTAATACATTACCTACCAACCAGATCCACTACCGTACACACGGCCATACACACCTCAGAAGAACACAAACGAGAGCGTTGGAAAGCTTCCCTGTGTAGGTTTGGCAAGCGTTGAAAAAACGGGTGGGACGAAGTCCACGGAGCAGCGTCCGTATGCCTTCTTTCCGTGGCAACTTTGTTGAAAGCGGTCCTTGTGCAATCCGCACCATCGCAAAGCGAACGAAATCCCGGAACAATAAAATCGCTCCCCCTTCACCGGTGGAAGAAGCAGCTGGAAACTAATTAACGTTCCAACTCGGCTCGTCATAATTTCAAAGCACATAAAACCGGAACGGAACCGAGGATCGTTTCTGCACATACCGTTGTGTGTGAGGGAAAAATTGAACCTTCCGGAAGGTGGTTGTTTTTTTTCTCTCTTCTTTAGCAACGGAAACGACGAACAAATAGCTGCGCGTGCATGAGAGTGACAGCATGTCACCGATTGGAGGCAGTGTCACTCCAAGGGATTGCTCAAGGAAGGATGCATGAGTAGTAGATAAAGGATTCGTTTTTTTTTTTGTAAAATATACAAAGCCACAAACTCACTTACAGGTGAAACAAAAATTGCATGACGAGAAAATTACATCAATAGTAGCAAAACGTAACTATTCCATCTGGCGTACTTATTGGAGCATGTAATAGGCCGTTAAAAAGGGTAGCAAAATTTTCTAAATGAGTGCTAAATAATGCTGGTTATACAATGCTTTATATATTGAATAAAACCTATACAGTAAAATATTTTTATTTTAAACACGTTTAAAATGGTTCTCTTTTGCAACTTTCCACAAGACCAGCTCGCAGGATTGCATTAAACCTATCAGTACGGGTAAATTATGAGTGTGTGGATGTTGTATGGAAACTGCAAGCTTCAACATGTGTCGCAAACGGATACACAGTTCAGGCACGGCACACGATGCGGTAGAAACCGGCTTCCCGCAAAACCTTGGCAGCACGTGTTATGTGGCAACGGAATGCTTATACGTTCATTTATTCTGCCAAAGGAACGGGAAACATTTGGTTGTGAAAACTTTGCTGTTTCCTTCACATTTTGCACACAGAATGTGCTGGAATGGATAACTAAAAACTGGATCCTAGGAAATGGGTGCATTATTTCATATATGTAGCTTATGATGTATATTTTTCACGAACATTGCAATAGAAGCGATTCGATTTTTTATTTTTAATATCTTTTTTATCGAAACCTAATAGTTGCCGTATTCTGCAGCAAATTTCCCAAGTGTTTGATGTTTTAAATATTTTAATAATTTGATATAGTTTTGGTTAAATGAAAGAACAGACTATCAGAAAATCAGAAAAGACGAGCAGAAATATCCAAATATTAGTTCCAAATCGGTTCCATTAGACTAAACTAGGCTGAAAATATAATCAAACCATGATTAGTGAAAAAAATTATCAAACAATAATTAGTCAGTATGATAGATTTAAACGTACGAAAAGGATTTAGTATCCCTTGAATTCTCTAAAAAGGTAGGAACTCGGTGAGGAAAACCGAGCTAGGGCGGCTTCAACTTCTGGTAAATGATTATCATTCATCCTCTCCAATTCCTTAGTACCGTGAAGGGCATTCACATCGATTGGATGTACATAAGCGTGGATGTATGAGACGTAGAGTCGATTGCAGCGCGAGGCCTTTAAGATACGTCAGATTGAGGATCGACGCAAGGAATCTGAGACTCATCAGAAGCTTTAACCGTGATAAGTCTCGATTGGAAAGAAGAGTTACCGATCGATGATCTCGAGGTAGTGAAACTGATTAGACAAGCTAAGATAGTGATTCGCGTGATATCAAGATTACGACATATCTCACGATTTTCCTTGAACAGTCCTCTATGCGCACGAGTTTTTAATTTGGTGAAGCAGATGAGCTCATTTAGGATGAGATCAGATTGACTTTAAAGTTGCGTTCATTCATCCATGTGTTACACTGAAGTTAGTTGGAAGATGTATCAATGTGATAATTCTGTTCCGATCTGTTCACTGACGGTTCTATCAGTATAACGAGTGGCGAGTCTATGACGTCCCAGATGAACAGTAGACAGTTATTTCCATATCCGTAATCCGAACCTCGAAAATTTGTCCTCAATTGATGTATTTCTCTAGCAAAAAAAAAATCGATATTTAGAACTGCGAGTAATTGTCCTACCATGTTCATCTAAATGTTTCGCATACTTAACTGGAACTGCTAAATCAGCGCTCAACGTGATAAAGCGCGCTATCCCATTAGCTAATCTTCAGACAAACTAGAATCATCTCGCAAGCAGTAATCTTCATGACGACACTGTTGAGACGACATACACACATCACAAAAATAACTCAAACAGCTTGGTAAAAATAATTCTGATCGTTAGACTATTCCACATTATTAGTTCACAATTCCCCGTACCCATTCGTCGAACTCACTGAACAATCTTGCACACGCAGCTGATAAGACGGCAATGGACCCTGTCTCGTCGAACGACCTTCCCAATCTTCTCTTAAAAACGAACATTCCACGAAGTATGTAGCGATCTTACTTTCACAATGATCCACACAGAGGATCGAATCGTCGTCATCGGCCGAACGTAAGGAACTGATAATGTTGATAAGCTGCGAGACGTTCATCCCAAACATAGGACCGCGCAGGCAGTGTGATGATGTTCGGGAACCGCCGAGGCCAGTTGTAAATCGGCATTGGACGCACAAACTTCAATTTACTTGGTGCGCCGCTGTGCCGCACCGTTGTTCGCATTGCTTCGTGTTTGATAGTGTAGTTGTGTCGGCGATCGCCAGTGACGATGGCCAGAGGAGTAATCACCCTATTGTGGATCAATTTGATCTGTCTTATCAGTGTAGCTGTGTGCAGTCCGAATGGTATGTACAACGTGGAGCACTAGCAATCTTTAGCGAAGCTGTCTGACGCAGAATTCAATGTCTGTTTCATGTTTCCAACAGCACCGAAGAATGGTATGCAGATGGCCGGTGAAACGCTCCTATCGGAGCAACTGTTTGCCATCATCGATCTGTACAAGCAGGAAGATCCGGTTGGACTGCCGGGTGCAACCATACCAGATCCGATGCCCATTCCGGAGATTAAGCAGTCGTTCTCCTTCGCCAAGATGCATCTACGCAATGTGCTCGCCCACGGAATGTCCCGCTTTCGTATTCGTTTCTTCCGCACCGAGCTGAACAGCATGTCCATCACGACGCAGATATCCATCGACGAGATTACGGTGAATGGAAACTACACGATGAGCACGTTCTTTAACCGTGCCGAGGGCCCGTTTACGGTGCTGATGCGAAATGTTCTCACCAAGGCAAACGTGTCGCTAGCCGTCGAACGGGACGGTACGTTACGCACCAAGGATATCGAGCTGGACATTGCGTTCGACGATATGGCGATGGACTTTCAGAATCTCGGCTTCATGGGAAGCATTTTCCAGAGTGTAGTCAACTCGGCATCGAATCTGGTGTACGACACGATGAAACCCTTCATGCTGTCCGAGGCGTATACGAAAATTCGCGAGGAGGTTGATACCCGGATGCTTAACATAACGCTCGAGAATGAATTTACTCTGCCTAATTCGATCTCACCGCTTGATATGGCGATCGGCGAGATGCGTAGCATCGTGCGGGCCAAGGGTCTTGATCCGTACCTCGTGCCGGAATACAACAATACGGCGGGGATCTTTGGAATGCAGACGATGCACACGTGGATCAGTGGTGGTTCCAGCTTTTACCGGTACGGTGACATCTCCGTGACGATGCAAAACAATTCCGCCACGCTTGGGATGCACGTGGCAACGCAACGTATCGTTGGCTCGACGCAATGGGAAATATCGATCGGTCGCGGTATGCTGTCGCATGCCGGACGGGCACAGTTTACGGTGGAGCACATACGCGTTGAGTTCCAGGTCGAGCAACCTTTAGATCTGCGCAAGAAGCTTAAACTGCAGGACATTCAGCTCGAACTCGGCAACATCCAGGTGCGCTGTGACGGTGCCGGTACGTTTGATTACATTATCGAGGCCGCAGTTAACATACTGCCGAACTTGCTGCGGTACCAGATTATGGACGCAATCGAGAATCCACTGCGAATGCGTATACAGGAGAAGCTGGACTGTATCGATACGGAAGCGTTGGTGCGAAAGTACGTGAAAGAGTACGAACAGAATGGTCTCAATATTGACCTGCAGGACTTTCAGCTTTGCGAACCGTAAATAGTGTTAAATCTGGTGAGTTTTATTAGCGTACCATTTATATTAACAAAACCTTTAATGTGGAACGAGTGTTATTCGTTCTATTGGTAATATGCGTTGAGAAAGATAATAAAATTTTCTACACGAGCTCTGTATCAAGTAAAGTGTTTTTTTTGTAAGCATTAATATTAATAGTATAATCATATACCGATCGTCCGGACTCCGGATGGTTGAAATGCGAAGTCGTAGTGCGACCATCTTTAATTTTGGAACTCCAACTATTGTTCCGGTTTAAACTGTGTTAACTTTAAAATATAGTTACACAGTATTGAACTGCAACAACTATAAGTTGTGAGTTCCTCCTACAAAATATCCGAAATAAACGTTACGGAAAATCATCTAGCAACAGAAGACAGGCGCACCAATTCATCCTCAGCCGAAAAGACTGTCTGAGAATGCAGGTCCGAGTTAGCTGCAAACTCTCCCGCCAGAGAAATCACCCCTAATGGAGCCGTCGGCCGTTGTACAATCAATCGAATAGATTCGTCGGAGAAAGGAAAACAATATAAAATTTCAGGACTATAAGTTAGGACAAGTCAAGAACTTTGATTGATTTCTTGATTGTATCCTTTAGTAGACGTGAAGACTTTGGCGGAAGAGTTTAGAACAACAAACTGAAAACCCATGTTGAAGAAGTTGGAACACGAGGTTAGACTTTTCCCTACTCTGGACGCAAATAATTCATACCATAGTTAAGTGCCTAGAGGAACTAGCGAAGAGCAATAAACGATATGATATCTAAACGCAGACATACTGCCTGCCATAAAAACATTTGCGTTTGTTGAGAAACATTATTGATTTATTAACATTTCATAATACTAATCCCACCATACTGTCGTTTATAGCAAAAATGATGAGACTATGATATTTAGTTTCTGATGAAAGCTTCATTCAAGCGTAAACGCAGAATTATTATTTCCCATATGAGTAATTATATTTTATTGTGAAGTTACCTAAGCATAGCATGTCACTCTCGATCTATTTTTCTCCGTTCTCCTATGTTACCTTCCTTGCTACAAAGGATACAGAAAAAAGCGTTCAGATCTGTCCGTGAATCAAGTGCAACTTTAGCCGCAGACAGCATCCGTTGTAGAAGACCGGGATCGTAGCACATCTTAATATTAACGGTGTTTCACATCCGTCCAGCCTTCCTCATCGGGGCCTGCGTTACTGCGTGGGGGTACTGAAGAAAACAAAAACAACGTATTAGTAAAGTTCAATCACGTTTGTGGAACAAATGCAATTGCAGTTGTACCATTTTCCTGAGGGCGAGGTTCACGCTGTGGTCGTTCTTCCTTCGGTTTAGGTGCAGCCTCTTGACGTGGATTGCGCCAGGTGTCCTGTCGTCCTTCGTCCCGCGGTCCCGGGCCTCTTCGGTTTTCATCGCTGTTTTCGGTTGGACCGCGGCGCCAATTATTATCACGATCACCGCCCCGTGGACCGCGATCATCACGACGATCATCACGTCGGTCATCACGACGATCATCACGTCTATCATCACGGCGATCATCACGACGGTCCCGATTGAAGCCACCGCCCGGACGATCATCACCACGGCGCGGACCTCCAGCGGCTGGTGGAGCACCACTACCACCGCCGCCACGACGGATTGGTCCACGATCCTCACGCTCAGCGCGGTCATCACCACCAGCACCACCACCACGCCGGATAGGTCCACGATCGTCCTGTCCACGACGCATCTCACCGCCACGACGCATGGCACCGCCGTCGCGTGCTCCTGCATCCTTCTCGTGATCTTCCGGTGCAGCGCGCCATTTATCTTTAGCGCCCGTCTCAGGAGCTCGTTCGCGGGTTCCCGGTCCATATCGACCCGATGTCTGCCAGACATTCTTTTTCGGTTCCTCACTACTAGTGGCGGGATTGGTGGTAGCGGCCGCTGGTCCTCTACGCCAGTTTTCATCAGGTTTCGGTTCACTTGCACCACCAGCGCCAGCACGCCGGTCACGGCGACCATCCGCCTCTTTCATCTGCTCCAGCTCCTCTTTCCTTCGGCGCTCCACCTCCTCAGCAATGGCCAGCTGCTTCTCTGCCAGCTGCCGGTTCTTTTCGTCCGCAATACGTCTCTCCTCGGCACGGCGCTCACGCTCAATACGATCTGCCTCTTCCTTCTGCTTGCGAATTTCTTCCTCAATACGACGCCGTTCTTCCTCCTTCTCCTTCAGCCACTTCATGCGGCGCTCTTCGCGACGCTTGACAATTCGATCCGCCAGCCGACGCTTACGTTCCTCCTCCAGCGCCAGATTGAACTGCTTCAGCTTCTCGGCAAACTGATTGCCACGCTCGTTCTTCAGCTGCTGCCAGTACACATCGCGATCCGGCAACATTCGCTTCAACCGTTCCTGGCACGCTTCCGCATTCTTGCGCTCGGCAATTGCAGCCTCAATGCGGGACGCTTCCTGCTTCTCCCAGAACTCTTTGTCCTGCACCGAACGGTCCTGCAGATACTTCTCAATGAGCGGAATCTCCTCCAGCCGCTTGGCACGCTCGAAGTAATCGATTTTCTTTTCCTGCGTCTTCAAGTTGTTATCATGCGCCTTGCGCTCCTTCAGTCGCTCCTCCGCTTCGCGAGCCGCAATCTCTTCCGTGTTCAGCTTGCGGATCTCTTCCTCGTCCATCTTCTTCAGCAGCTTCTGTCCGGTAGCGGTCTGTTTGATCTGCTCGATCTTTTCCTTCATGTTGCGCTCCTTCATCATCTGCAGTTCGTTTTCATGCCGCTTGCGCTCTCGCTCCTCGTTCTCCGCCTCCAACCGGCGCTGTTCGGCCAGCTTCAACATACGGGCCTGCTCTTCCTGCAGGCGCAACTCTTCCTCCTCGCGCTCCTGATTCATCCGTTCGATGTATTCCTTGCGATCTTCGATCTTCTTCTGTCGCTGCAAAATGCGCTGGTGCTCCTTGTCGGCGTTTTCCTCGTACTGGTGCACCATCTGTGTGCGCAATCTTTCCCTCTCTTCCTTCTTGCGGTTCGGATCGATCGTTGCAATGGCTCTATGCAACACAACCGACATATTGACCAGCTGCGAACGGATTTGCTCCGAAGGCATGGATTGAAGCGTCGGCCCGTCCGGATGATCCTCGCGCTGGCTCTCCGACAGATCCGTACCGAAATGTACACACCCATTGCGATGATCAATCGTTATCTGCATATCATTGTGACGCACGCAGTCAACTAGAATACGCTCCAGATGATGGTAATCGGCAAACTTCGCCAATTCCAGCAGCCGCGGGAACTCGATTGTCTGATATACTTGCGAAATTTGGCGCACCAACCGCACCAACGTAACGTCCTTCAGGGCCTGCACGTACTGACCGTACACCGAGGTCGCATCCGCCTCAATCTCATCCACGATCTTTTGCACCTGATCGCACAGGTTCAGTGGATCGAACTCCACCTCCAGCAGCTGGTAGAGATGACGGAATTGGGGTGCAGCTAGCTGCAGAACATTCAACCGGATGAGCTCCTTGAGCAAGAGTGCCCTCGAGGGTGATTGTTGCAGACCGAGCAGGAACGCCAGCCGCTGGGCCTTCTCCATTGGACTCTTGTCCGTTTCGATGAATCGATCAAACTCCGGATGAGCCGACGGCAGTGGAATGGCCAGCGTAGCAATCAAAACATGCGTCGTCATGCGCTGAATTTCATCCGCGGTTACGTTCTTCTTCATATCACGCGACAGCTGGAACAGTTTCAGCAGTGCCGACGCATGGAACAGCTGATTGCCCGCCTTCCAGAATACCATTGCCAGCTTCGTGTAGTACAGTGCCATTGTTTTCGGCAGTGGCGTCTTCTTCGACATTGCCATCAGCCCGTGGATGTCCTCGATTGCCTTATACGCCTCCAACCACAGTTCCATCTGGATGGCCGAATCGAGCTGATGCAGGCGCGTTTCCAAATTGAGCTGCTGCGTTTCCGGCTTCGAGATGCTCACGTTTGCCGTCTGCGATGACACCTTGCTAATGTCCTCCAGATGCTTGCGCAGCTTCTCGCACAATTTGCGGAATTCCATCTTGCGATTGTACTTGAGACAGAACTGGAACGCCATTCGCGCGATGTCATGGTACAGCGTTTCGCAGTGCGAATTCACCTTCAGCAACTCCAAACACTGGCAGTAACTTTCCCATAGAAACTTTACCCACGGCAAAAGGATCGTACGGTCGGAACGGTCCTGCGCGTCCTCACCGCACACCGCACTCATCAGGATCGATTCCGGCGTTGCCAGATTGTCCAGATCGTCGATGTCGAGGATGGCCTGGGACGATTGCTGCTGCGCCTGTTCCGTGCGCTCTTCAGCCATCTTCAGGTAGCCGCGAATCACATTTTCTAGCGAGCCAACGTTTACCAGCTGGAACATGTTCCGGTACTGGAACAGGCCCTCCTTGGCGATGTGCGACTTCTTCAGCTCGACGCACAGATCCAGATACTTGAACATCACCGGTTCGATGACCGATTCCGACCAATTGTAGTTCCATTTCTTCGCCCGGAACACCTCCTGAAGGGTGTCCAGGGCACGAGCCTTCTTGCCAACATCGATGAATTCTGCAACGAGAGACACCAACAACCGGCACAAACAAACACACACAGTTGCGCATTAAAACGTGGACATTTGACGTGTCGTCCATATTGGAATTGGAGCCGCCTCCAAGTTCCCCTCGACCAGAACCACTACTTACCGTTCGCTCTTTTCAGAGCGTTTTCCGGACGTTGCACATAGCGAGACATGGTGATTTCGGTTGCACTTGCTTGCTGCTCACTTTGGGTCGATGTTCATACACTTTTTGGGCAAGTGAAAATGGGATAAATCTCTTTTTTTACGGCGAAAGTTACAGACCGTACGGCCACACCGTATAGATCGCGTTTTTTGACAAATCGCGAAAGGGAAAAAGCAAAGCAAGCGCCGGTGACGTTACCGAACAAAATGGCGTCACTAGACAGCTGTCGAATGGTGTCGGTACTATGCCCAGGGTTGCATCTTGTCGGTACAATCGGTTTATTGTAAACAAAAACAAGTTTTTTTTTGGTATTTTCCACATGTTTACGCACGGATTTGTCGCGTAACATTAAACAGAATTTATTGTACAAAAATTTACTTTCTTTGCCGTACAGAAGCAACATAATTCCATTGCAAAAAATGTTTTACAATTTGTATCAAATTCAAGGTCAGATCGTCTGTCTAGCGTGCTTGTCAAAAAATGATGAGAAACCTAAACATCTAAATTGTCAAGTCATCACAAAAGAAAAGACGCGAATGTTCAGGTAGTTTTTGCCAGCTATTTTCTTAACATAAATATACGCACCTACTGGTCGGCCCCATCTGTTTAATTTGTGACGCAGTGGCGCGAAGTGAATGCACGTTTGGAAGTGACTCATCGGTAGCCGGAACAAGTGTACCGTTTTGATTGAAACAAGGAGAACCGTTCTACACACGAAGCCGTCACAATGGAGTTTCCGAATTTGGGCAAACACTGCTCGGAGCAGTTTTGCAACAAGTTAGACTTTCTGCCCATGAAATGCGATGCCTGTGGTGCCATATTTTGGTATGTATTCCGTTTGTTGCACTGCTGTTACAATGTCATCAGTTAAGCTTTATGGTTTCCCCTTCCTTGTTCTTTGTTTCTAGCTCCGATCACTTCAGCTACAAGGACCATGCGTGCCCTTCGGCCTACAAGAAAGATGTGCAAGTTCCTATCTGTCCACTGTGCGGTGATCCAGTACCGACTCCCCGCGACGTATCGCCCGACGTGACCGTGGGAGCACACATAGATCGGTTCTGTAAATCGGACCGCAAGAAAATATACACCAACCGTTGCTCGTACCGGAACTGCAAGAAAAAGGAACTAATCCCCGTGAACTGTAGCGTGTGTCGGTTGAACTTTTGCCTAAAGCATCGTCACACGACCGATCATGACTGTGCAGGACCGGCAGCAGGTCAACGGAATCTCGTAGCAACGGCCGCCATTCAGCGACAAACCACTATCAGCAAACCAGTGTCATCCGGACCATTTGCCGCCTTTCGCCCGAGTGTTGCAAGCAGTAGCAATGCCGTCAGAGGCAGTGCCGTCACATCTACCACAGCAAACGAACATATTGCTATCGTCCAGGGTGGAATGTCGGAGGATGAGGCTCTGGCGCGTGCGATTGCGCTATCCATGCAGGAAGAAGATCAGCAGGAACAGTTGCGCCAAAGTCAGCAAGGTCGCAATCCCTCCAATGCCTCACGTAGAATCGCTGTCGGCCATGGCAGCGGGGCCACCAAGGACAGATGCAATCTTTCGTGAGATCGCACCCGGTCTGTGGCCATCATTCCATCTACGCCAGCGTACAACGACAATCAAAGTGCGGAGTCGAGGGCAACCAATGCGAAGAAGAATGTAAAAGACAAACAATTTTTGCTGTGCGATTTGTTGTTAGCATGTTTCGTTTCGGGTCAACTTTTTAAAACACGCTCGCTTGCATACCTTTACTGCCAGTTAGCAGCTACCACCACCAAATGATGTTTCCACGTTGTCAAGTTTTCATTCACGAATACAATTATATTTATGCATATTTAAATTCACATCTTTCATTATTCGATTCGACGCGTCCTATCGCTGGGCCTGCTCCGGTTCCTGTTAGTTGGCGGCGGCTTGATGACAGCGTTCAATTCTTCTTATACTCAATTCGTTCTACCTTCACGTCGTCACCGACCAGCTGGTACACGTAAGTTACGACCGTCGTACTCTGGATGTCCATCAGCACAAAGGACGGTATGACGGAGGTGTCCAGCGGGTTATAGGAACCGGTGGCCGAGCCCGGGTTGATGTAGAACTTGTTCTCGTGCTCGTATGCCTCGAACTTATGCGTGTGCCCCGATATCAGTATATCCACGTCAAGCTGTCGCTGGATAAGCGCTAACGCTTCCGGATCGCCCCACGGTACAACCTGGTGGCCATGTGAAAGTCCGATACGAAACTGCCCCACGGTGACGACCTTCTGTTCCGGGTAGTTGGTATTTTCGTCGAAATCACCGCGCACGATGTGCACATCGTTGGCGAGCGTTTTCAGATAGTCGTACGATTCCTTGCTGCATAGGTTCCCAGTGCAAAGGATGTGATGTATACGCCCCGGAACTAGCAGCTTCTTAAACTTGGCCGGAACACTGNTAGTTGGTATTTTCGTCGAAATCACCGCGCACGATGTGCACATCGTTGGCGAGCGTTTTCAGATAGTCGTACGATTCCTTGCTGCATAGGTTCCCAGTGCAAAGGATGTGATGTATACGCCCCGGAACTAGCAACTTCTTAAACTTGGCCGGAACACTGCTGCACCGGTGGGGAATGTGTAGGTCACCTAACACTAGCACCAGCATATTGGCATTTGCGGCGGACAAACTGGCGTTCTTCCGTATAGTAGTTCAATTAAAGTTAATTGGCCGTTTTGCTCGCAAACGGATACGGCATACGATAACAGAATTGACTAAGTAAAGTGATAACTTGAAATCGTAAATATGTGTGTTGTTTTCTTCGCTGTCAACTGGCCAGAATTGGTGTCTTAATTTTTCCCCTCCACACAGGATGGTTCAATCGGAATTTTTTATCGATTTTTATTAGTACGGAGAAAATGACCAATCGTTATTTTTTAAGTGTAGACTAATTACCGCATGGTGATAAAAATATTACGAAAAAAAACCATGGTCAATTACGTATTCAAAAGAAATCAATTTTACTTTGTTGTTTATTATTTTCCACAATTTCTCCGCTTATAGCATTCAATACAACCCTGCCAGCTGTGTGTTTGACAGCTATCATTCAGAACTGTCAAATAGAAAAGCAGCCACGTTCGGTCGCTTTGCAGGATTGTTGAGAGGCACCTTTTTACTCCGGTATTGTAGTCTATTTTTGTCGAGTTTTCGGTAAAACTAGGCATATTATCGGTTCTGGGGCAGTGTGTTTACGATGAGCGAAACCATTAGCTGTACGCCGGAGATTGCGACGTTCGAACCGCCGCAGCTCCAATGCAACGAAGATAGCTGGGGTAAGCAAGTGTATTCATGTCACAACCCGGCAGTCGGAAAACCGATGGTGGCTCGGAAAATGTTAACACCGTGTGCTTGTGTTCGCTTTTAGGTCCTTGTGAGCTGCCCGATGCCTTCAAGGACATTCCTTATCAGCCGTTCAGCAAGAGCGACCGTTTAGGAAAGATCAGCGACTGGACGGGCACGGCCCAGACGGACAAGAAGTTTTCGAGTGAGTGTAACATAACCTCAACAATCCGCTACGTCCATCATGAAACGTTCAGTGTTTGGGTGGATATCAATCGAGTTTGTTTTCAATTACGACGTTTTGCTCGCTTTTAGACAAGTATGCATCGCAATTCGGCGGTGGCAGCCAGTACGCTTACTTCCACGAAGAAGATGAGACGACATTCCATCTGGTCGATAGTGCGAGGATCCAGAAGCCGCCGCACCAGCGAGGTCGCTTCCGTGGCAATATGCGTAACAATCGGTATGTGATGCCAGCAAGCAATCTGGGAAGAATCAAAAGAAAGAACATTCTGGAACGCGACCGATTAACGCACTTGATTTGTTTTTGTTTTAGCTCCGGTCGCGGTCGTGGTGCCCGTGGTGGCGTACAGGTCGGTGGTATGACGACCCTTTCCAAGAGTGCGTCCAAGTTGCGTGACCAGCGTCGCGGTACCACGCGCAAGTGGGGCATGCGTGGCCCACCGCCAAAGATTCGCGATGCGTCGGTTACGGTACGCCCGGATTGGGTAACGATCGAAGAGATGGACTTTCCGCGGCTGGCTAAACTGTCGCTACCGAGCGTAAAGGAAGGCGAGGACATCATGACGTGCGGAACGCTCGAGTACTACGACAAGACGTACGATCGTGTCAACGTTAAGAATGAGCGACCGCTGCAAAGTGTCGACCGTATCTTCCACACCGTCACGACCACAGACGATCCGATCATCCGTCAGCTGTCAAAGACGATAGGAAATGTGTACGCGACCGATGCCATCTTGGCGACAATTATGTGCTGCACACGGTCGAACTACTCGTGGGATATCGTGATCGACAAAATCGGCGGCAAGCTGTTCATGGACAAGCGCGACAACACCGAGTTCGATCTGCTGACTGTGAACGAGACGGCTAGCGAGCCGCCGCAGGAGGATGGCGCTGCACTGAACGCGCCGAGAAACTTAGCCATCGAGGCAACGTTCATCAATCACAACTTCAGCCAGCAGGTGCTGAAGAATGGTGAAAAGGATCCGAAATATAAGTTCGACAAGGCGAACCCGTTCATTGGCGATGAGGAGGACGGTGAGGTGGCCAGCGTAGCCTATCGCTATCGCAAATGGGATTTAAACAATGGTATTACGCTCGTGGCACGTTGCGAACACGATGCGGTGCTGAAGATGCCACAGGGCGACACGCAGTTCCTGACGATCAAGGCACTGAACGAGTGGGATTCGAAGATTGCGAATGCCGTCGAGTGGCGTCAGAAGCTGGACACTCAGCGCGGTGCCATCTTGGCGAACGAGTTGCGCAACAATTCGTGCAAGCTTGCCAAGTGGACGGTGCAGGCCCTGCTGGCCGGTTCCGATCAGCTCAAGTTCGGATACGTATCCCGTGCACACGTGCGCGACTCTTCCAAGCACGTCATCCTCGGTACGCAGCAATTCAAACCGCAAGAGTTTGCGAACCAGATCAACCTGAGCATGGACAATGCTTGGGGCATTTTGCGATGTATTATTGACATCTGCATGAAGCAAAAGGATGGCAAGTATCTGATCATGAAGGATCCGAACAAGCCGATGGTACGGCTGTACGACATCCCGGACAACACGTTCGATTCGGATGGTGAGGGAGAGGAGGGCGATGACGGTGAGGCGTTCCAGCCAATGTACGGCTATACAGCTGCTCCATCCTCGAGCGTGCTTGCCGCTCAATCCACTATGCCGGCCATTGTGCCAGACCAGAGCGAAAAGGCAAGCGCTTAACAGGGAGGCAAGAGTGAGGGTGTAGAATTCGATAATCATTCAGTAGCTGCCGACAACATCAGTTTCATCTACAGGCCAACTTGAGCCAACCGTAGGGAGGAAGAGATCCCGAAACTCAGAACTAATAGATTGTAAACGTTCGCAAAGGTATTCAGTTTAATAAACAAACAAAAAATATGAAAAAGTCCCAGCAACAACACCAGCTATGGGATTACCCCAAAAAATTGGTCCATTTTGTTTCATATTATTATTAACCAGTTGCTTCAAATATTTCTTACATCCTAAATTACCACTTGTTTTCATTCGGCAGCGTTGTATTTTGTGTTCTTTAATTTTAAATTATTTTACAAACTTCGACTAAACTTGCTGCTAAACAATAATGTATTTCTTTCTTCATCTTCATACTGCCACGTCGATTGTCGCGAACGATCGTCACGAAAACGAACGGTTTGCTGAATTCTAAGACTGGTACTAAGAGAACATACTACGAATGAGGTAACACTAATCCAGATGTTCCGTTTGCATGCCCTCTTAGGGACGAAACGAACTGCGCCATAAACATTAGTACCCGACTATAGATGGCGCTAAAATCAGTACAGTGAAAATTTTCAAATAATAACGACGACGAAGCTCGCGCGTTCTTTGGTAACAACGAATTTTGAAGTAAAAGTTTGAAAAGTACAAGTTTTACAGTATTTACATAAATTTATACTGAAGTATCGCAAAGTGTTAAAACATTTCCGTCCACTTTGGTGTCAACCAGATAATTCGGCAGCCACTGGAAATAAGTGCAAGTGGAGTAAACTTATTTTACAGTTCGCAAGGGTTGAACGTTTCGATTTGACGCATTCTCACTGCCGAGAACCAAACGTGATGGCATAAATTTCATTTTGAACGCACATAAAGTACAATTTATTTCCGGCTTTCAGCATTTTTGACTGATGCATGCCGTTCGCCGTATTCGTATGAATATTGCACCGGCGTTACCGGAACAGAATGGATCAGCACAAAGGGAAGACAGCTTGTAGTGAGATTAATTGTATCGCTTAAATCAAATCGTTTGCTATATGTTTTCGCCTGGACTTACGGCTTGGCTAGCTGCTGGTAGGCAAATGTTTAGTTCTGCCCATCGGAGAAAAAGACGATCAAAACGCATCGCCATCGATTGTTTGCCGTAACATAAACATGGCAGCTTAAAGGAAGCATTAAAATGGGTAACGAATGTAGGTAGTTGTTTGCAGATCTGTAGCTGAAATTTCCTCCCGATTTCCAGATGGCTCAAAAGGAAAGTGACCTCTTTCTCACTGTTTAGTGTGTAAGCAACATGTGATAAAGATCTACTTTTGTTGGCGTGTGAAAAAGGCAGGACACAATTAATAAAATAAGAATAACGTTTTGTTTCTATTTTTTTTTGTTATTGCGGCAACGCTGGACAACATAAAACCGTAAAAATTGTGATAAAACCACAATAAAATGTGTATCCGTTTTTGTTGCCTACTTCATGTACTATTGTTTGTATGTGCTGTTGAATTTAAGCATAAAGCCACCACACCTTCAAATGGTTTACGTTGGCAACGTTGACCTTCTAGCCTGGATTAAACCGATCCCGGACGACGACGACGACAACGGCGGCAGGAACAAACTTCACCTTCTCTTCTCATCATTCCATCACCATCATCATCATCATCATCGTCGTTGTTATAATTGACGTTACGCAGTGGGACATCTTTCATCGCTTTTTACACCGGAAAAACTGTCCTCCAGCGCTGGTTTCCCCTGGGAAGCTGTTGGAAAACAACCAACGGGGCACAAACCTGACGACAGCTGGAAAGGATTTTGTGTACGGTACGATTGTACCGCTCTGTACCATTGCTAACAGTTTGGTCATCATCATCCATGGAAGTAAACTCCACGCTCCAAAGGACAAATGGACAAAGCTTTCGACCACAACAAAAGTCGCACGGTTGAGAATTTTTACAGGACAAAAAGGCTAGCGTGAAGTGGTTTTATACCACTGCGATGCTAGTTACAGGTGGATAGGAACATGTGTCTTTTTTTTCTTCTTTGTTTGGGGAACTTGTGGGAAAATAGGGAACAAAAAAAAAACAATCTCCACGTGTTGTTATGGCGCGTAACAACCCGGAAGTTTTAACAGCTGTTTGCCTTTCGGTGCGTTTCATTCGCGGTTTCTTTACGTTTCCTTTCACGTTGTTCATCACCAAAGCTAACCCGCTTTAAGGAAAAAAAAGGAGTGTTTCGAAAAGGCACATTCTACGTGGATTAGATTTAGATAGAGAGAGAGAGAGAGAGAGAGAGAGAGAGAGAGAGAAAAAAAATCATGCCCATATCCGGTGGTAAACGGAAACCATCGCTTCCGCTTTACTTTGCACCCCTTCGGTAAAGGACCTTTTACTCACATGCACATACTGAGCTGAGCTGCTTTGCGCGAGTGAGAAGCTGTGAGCAGCAAAGGTGAGCAGCAGAAATGGAACAGCAAACACATAGGGATAGGCGAGTTAAAACAGCAAGAAGCCAACGGCAAACCGAAGATTGTGCGGAAGCTTACCCTGTGTATGTAAACATGACAGGCAAGATTAATGATTAATCATCAAGATTCATTCCTACGGGTGGTTGTCCTTTGGTTACGGGGACGGGACTGTTGTTATGTACTAGATGGATAGGATGAAAAAAAAGAGGAAATAAACAAGAAACCCTTACAAAAAAACAAAAAAAAACAGGAAAGCAATGTTAGTCCAGACTGGGCGTTTGCTCAAACAGTGTTTCGGTACATGTTTTTTTGTTTGCCACTCGTTCTCTACACTTTCGACTTCCGTACCGTACCCTGGCTGTGCCTGAAAGTAACACGCCATTTTTGTTGGTTTTTCCTTTGAAGAAACCTTACCTTTTTTCTACTTCTTTTTTTTTTTTGTCGTTCAAGACAAAACTAAATGTAGTACAAAATGTCCACTAAAGTAAGCAGAAAGCAACAACAAAAAAAAAAACCAACCCCTCGACAGGAGGCAACAAGCGTTGGGAGAGTTTTTCCTCGGGGATGAATCGTTGCTTGAACTGTTTTTATTTTTTTATTTTTTACACATAGTTTTTATCTTCTTCTACTGTTCTCGCTATCGTTATAGTTTTGCTGTCTGTTGTGGGTATGTTTGTTTAGTTGTGTAAAAGCCAACACTACACAGTGGAAATGCGGAGGTTTATTTTTTGTTGCTTCCTTTCTGTAATTGTGTAGGAATGTGTTTGTTTGTTTTTATTTCATTTTTGCTTGTTGCTGCTCCAATTCAAATGCTGTAACAGTAACACGGCTGTGTAGATCGTATATCTTTCATTTAATATAAGTACGGAAACATCATGAGGATGGAGTTTTTATTTTGTCACATGCAAGTGGAAGCGTTAAAGGACAAAATGCAGGCATTTTAGTTGAATCGCTTCTTTGCTGCTGGATTTTATTTCTTGTCACGTATTTAACATTGTTTCAGTTACTGTTTGCGTTTATTTCTCAATCATGTGATTGGTACATACAAAAATTCATTTTTAGAGGAAGTCTTAAGTCTTAGAGGAAAACTTAAGTCAGCAAAGATGTAAATTTAAATTGGGACAATAAGAACGTTTTACAGTGCTCTTCGTGTTTGCATACTTTCAGGGGTTTTAAGTGGAAACACGCGAAATAGTGTACCAGAATAATCAACTAACATTTTATGGTTATTTTCAATTAAAATTTACTTCATTAAGATAAAACTATTTTTCATTTAAATACAATAAAGAACAAGATGTACCGTCGTCAATGGAGATCTCCAAAGCTCTTCTCACACCCACCTGTTATGACGCCTGCTGTGTGGTCAAGGAGATGTTGCCGCTACCTCTTATCCTTCCTACTTTGAGAGACACTAGAGAGGGCATGAACACAAGCAATGAAAGGCTTCCTTCCCAGCAAGAGTGGAAACAGTTGGCTACGTGTTTGAACTTGCCTGCTAATTCCCGTGGTGTCCGTTTGAACTTTGCTTGCACTTCGTTTGCTAGTAAGTTCTGGGTGAGTTGGCCCAGTTGACGTCACCTTTTCTACAGTGAAGCTCATAAGAAAGTCACAATGCTCACAGTATCCGGGATGTAATAATGACGCTCACGAATGTCTTTGCTTTTGACCGTTTTATTGTCGTTCGTTGTCTAATGTTCGAGCAATTCAATATAGAAGTGACTGTGACGAATATCACTGTAGGAGTAGTCGGTAAATTTAATGTGGCTCTTTGTTGAAATTTATCCGTAGGTATTTCTTCTAACAATTGGCTCTTTACTCCGAAAACTTAATCGATTGCTGTTCTAGGCCTTAAAATTCTATAAAGTATCTGAAAGTTTAATTTTTTAATCGGTGATATCCAAATATCAAAAAAATGCTTTCTTTCTTCTTTATTTCAGCCTAAAGGCCTGACTTGAAAATATGGCTATAAGACCATGGAAGACAATAACAAGTAAATATGTTTAGTTCAGCTGAATTGTTTCAAATCTGACTACTTAATACTTTTTTAGTAGATCTCACATGATGTTGGCTAAACTGCAGAATTACAGACATATAAAGAGTGTTCTTTTATTTAACCACACGCAACATAAATCCTGGCAAACAAAAATAACTTTGCGACAGGTTAAATTGATTAAAATTAGTACAACGTATTTAATTATATTAACATGTTTTTTCCTTAGTTTTAAAACTGCACCTTTAACAGACAAAAAAGCACAGTTCATGGTTGGAAACGAAAGCACTTTATCCAGCAAAACAAATCGACCATAAGCGAAATGATTCGGTCCGGATACAATCCTTCCGTTTCCACCTTCACCGACAAAGCCACATACGAGTCTATCTTAAACTTTTCCAAAAAACCACACTCTACGAGACTGAGCTCAATGCGTCACCACCGTGTGTATGGACAGTAGCCGAAAAGTCGAAAGGAAAAACTTTTCCCTTGCGCTTCCCGCAAACACCCGCAACCACCGGTGACAATGGAGCGAAAAACTTCAATCGTTTGTCTATTTTGCTATACGATTTCTTTCCCCACCATACCCACGTACCAACGAATGCGTTGTTATCACGTTGCGCCGTGATTGCGGAATGCCATTACGGACGTTGGCTGAAAGGGATCAAACCATTCAATGGCGTTCTTCAATCTGCATCAAGCAATTGGATGGAAAATTTAGTTCCGTACAAAAGCTAAAGCTGCACGCCACCGTCGGTGGAGAAAATTGAACGATCGCCTCGCAAACCCTTACTGTCAGTGTTTTTTTGGGGATGGAATGGCGGTGTGTGGTTGAATGGTGGCGATAGAAAGGAGGGAATTTCAATGCCTAAATTCCTTTACTTTCAAACCGCTTCCATCGGTTAAACAATAGACCAATTAGTCGTTCATGCGAAAAGTTGATCAGTCCGCGAACATGCGTGTTCATATGTGTGTGAGGGGAACTTTTTAGTGTAAAGCTTTCGACAAAAACCACACCCTACGTGAAGTAGAAACCAGTACCACTTGTCCCCCCCCCCCCCCAAAAAAACCAGTCGAGGAACAACGCTTAAATTTTGTGCACGTGGGTAGGAAATCCGGACATTCGGTGGCCGCGCTGCTACGAATCAAAATCCGTCTTCCGAAGTGACAGAAGACGAATTAGAGCAACCAGCAATTCAATTAAAACTTTGCCTTTATCGAACACTCTGGCCAGCCAGCATTCGTTCTTGGTCTTTTGGTTTAGGGGTTTTTGCCTGCATTCCAAACCTGGTCAGTTGCGTGTGTAAAGGAGGATGCAATCCTTTTTTTTGGTGGGGGTTGATTGTGTGGTGAGGAGAAAATGCTGTGGCCAGTTGAAATTCTTTCGTTTCCGGCACATTTTTTTTTGCTGCTGCAACTCGTACATGTTCGTGTGTGTTAGTGCATCTTGTTCCTGTTTTTGAGAAACTTTAAGATGAATTGCTTTTATGTTTTGCTCTGTTTGGGGGTTTTTTATACAGCAGTGTTAAAGTTGAGCTGTACGGTTTATGGTAGTTAAAACAATTTTAAAAAAGTCAAAGTGTGATCATTAAAATGTATTCAATTCCAACCACTAACTGAAACATGTTACTCTATCGCAAAATAGTTACTTACTTCTTTAAGCATACGTATAAACATTTTATTGTGAAAAAAAATAAATAACAAATAAGCTAAAAGTAAACTAGAAAATAGCTCTAAAACCAAAAGCTTGATTATTAACCCGGTAATGGAGTGAACAACTGGGCGCCTCCATTCCACGATCACCCATGGAGACGCCTGGTATCGGCAGAAGTTAAACGAGTTTGCCCGAACTCTATTTAACTTCACTCACGTCAAACAGTCAGACAACTCTTATCATTCAGCACGGGTAGGGGCAGAACAGGAAAAAAAACAACAACAAACAATCTTTCCTGCGTATAATAAAATGTGGCCGAAAGCTAGGTATAGAAAGTGTGCGGAAAGAAAACTAATTCGAATCAAAATCCAGCGAACCGAAGCTGTTGGTAGCGCGAGCGTAATTTTAAATTTAAGTTTTTGGTGTTAGCTTAGTTCTTCGGCGTTATATGTTATAATTTGTTTTCCAACGCCACTACTGCAAAGCGGTAGTGTACGGACGGGGTTTCGTTTGGTTGCGTTCGTGTGCTTGTATACTATTTTGTCTGGTGGTGGTTGTATATTTTGAACCGAAAAACTTTTGCCTCCTTTTTCCTTTTCATTATGAGGGTTTTTCCCACTGTATTTGTGTAGTTTTTTTTGTTTGTGTGTGTGTGTGCTTCCATTCATTCGTCACTCTTTCCGTCGGGTGTGTATAAAGTATGACGGCCAGTACTGTTTATTTGGGTTGATAGAGAGGTTCGGTTTGAAAAGCATCTCCGGAAAAAATGTGCTAGAAAACTATCGTTTGATATCCTACTTCCGAAGACTTCCCGTAGCCGGAAAAAGAGCTAGAGAAAGAAAAACTTTTCACATGACGCACAGCACAAAAAGTAAAAATGCCCCACTCGACGATTCATTCCTTCCATCGCGATTGTCTCGCAAGCGCTGGTCCATTACGAACGATTGAGATGCTACATCCTGTTCCTTTTCTTATGTCCTTCTCATTGGAAAAAAGGAGAAATTAACTCAGCATGGGAAAATTATTGTGGGAAGTACATGCCAGTGAAATGGGTACAAATTTTCACTTCATTTGCAATGCGATAATGGCGATAAAAGGGGAGTCTACCATTTTACATCACACGAGGCAATTGGTCGAGCCGAATGTAAATGTCTCCTGTTTTGTATGACTGGTAGTAGTTTTTTGGTGGTAGAATGCTTTCTTCCTCCTCGAGCGTGACCTTGAATGTGTGTTTTTTATGACGATTATATTAAAAAAAGGATGTTTGTTTGTGGAGTTGTGGTTCAAAATTTTCTACTAGATTTGCATAACTCAACTGCAAAAAATGAATCACAAAACGATTGGTTACTTCTTTTCTTTATTTAATTATGGACTAATTTCGAATGAATATAAAAAATAAAACTAATTTTTCCTTGAACTCTAAGTCAATTAAATCCTCCAGAAAAGAAAACTGGATCGATACGCTCCCTCGTAGCCTTACGCTAAAGTGCGGGAGCCGTCGTAGCAAGGCCTGATGAAAATGGAAATTGGTACCATTTGCTGTCAGCTTTTTCTTGACCTTGCGATCAACTGCCCTTCCCTTTTTGGACTCGAAATTACTACTGTTTATCCCTCGTTGGAACTTTGATGAAAAAAGTTCCTGTAAAGCACTTCAGGGCCAATGGAAGGGTTAACGGGTTTCGGTAATATTTCTAACAAGTTGTAACGAATTTCATCACCATCTACTTTTTTGTGAGCGTCAATCACTACTCACACTAGTACTTTCACACACCAAAATCCTTCTCGTCCGAGTATTTCCGATCTACGGTCGGAATTATGAGATTATTTTCTCTAAATCTCTTTAAATAGGAATATGTAGAGGGATATGGAGTCCTTTCCACTTGGAAGAAGTGAATGAATTTCGTTTCTATACAATGTCTTCTCTAGTGTCACATCCGTTATGCCGGAAAGCTTTGAAAGTTGTGGAAGCTTTTCACCGAGAATTGAGAAGCATTCACCTCAACACATCCCAGTTCAACTTTAAAAGATTCTAGATATGGTTACAGCTTTACCACTTCTATTACGAAAATCCTGTAAATACAGCCATATCTGACGGACACGAAGAGCCTCTAAATGTGTCGTTTCTTCGGCCCGGATTGAAGTCGATAATGTAAACAAAGCTTCGAACGCAATTGTCTGATGCTTTTCGCAAAGGCTTTTACAAATTAACTGATAAATCTGATCCGGTATTATCTGTGCACAAAACGGATAGCTTCAATAGACGATGCCTTGTTGGCAGGTTCATCGTGAAGTGGAAAGGATCTCGGCTGAAAAATCACTCAAATCAGTTCATAGTTGTAATGCATACGATATTAGGTACAAAACATTGTCCTCTTGAATGTAAATCGGATCCTCCAAGGTCACATGTACGTTGAGGGGGTTACTATTTATAAAAAAGGAAAACCTCGAAATAAATTAACTTAAACCAACAGAGAACAGAATCTACTACGATAGGTCGGTGTGTCTACTGGTAAAAATAGGAAAACAGTACCTTTTTCCTTATTTTTTTAAAATGGTATAAACAACCAAACCGGAAGGACAGTTCCAAGAAGAAAAACCAATAGAGGTACAAAAAAAAACACAACTACAATTCCGGCAGAATATGGGTCTGTGTGTGAGTATTTTCGGTTTTGTTTATTAAGTTTCAATCGGCCGTATTTTTCATACGATATATTTCTTCGACACTGCACAAGACAGTAGCTCGGCCCTGAGGTGTATTTTTTTCACACATCAATAGGACCCATTCTACTGTTGCTCTGCTTTCTTTACGCTTAAAGGTTAAGGTTCTTTTTTTCCCCTAGCGCCCCCCACAAACACACAGCCACGTGCCACGTTGGGAGAAGGAAACGAAGGTAAACGTTTACTCTGCTACAGGTGAATGCGTTCGCTTCTGATTGCAGGTCTCGAATGTATTATTCACCCCTTTTGTTTTGCCGTGTGCCACCCCCCGCAAGTGAAGGTGATGGTGGTCCTGTTACCTGTTCCGGTTACCGTGCGACAGACACAATGTTTATACATACATCAGTGTTGTCGTTTCGGCAAAAGGACTACAGAAAAATTGTGAACGATTGAGGTTAAAGTTGAAGATCGGTTCAAGAGCAACAAATCTTTGCCACCGTGGCGACGCTCCCGCATTGTATTATGAGAAGCGACGAGTAAACAGGCTGAGTCGTTTGACGCAACTCTTCCCGTTTTTGCCCCGTTTTCCCTTTCAGAATTCGTTTGTTGAGATTTCATGGTGATTCTTTCTGTAGCAATTCCAATACGGAACGGTTTTTCCTTTGAATGTCCTCCCGTTCAGCATATATGGAAAATGTTCAACCGGTTACATTGCTGAAGGGTTGTTGTTTTCTCTCTCTCTCATTTTCTCGCTCTCTCTCTTTTTCGTCTTTACCCCCTTGCGTACCCTTTACAAGGCTGGTTTTTGCAAGGATCTTCAATGCTCGGTCCCCCCTTTCTGTGTGACACATTGGGAAATGAAGAAAATTGAGATAAAGCAAAAAAAAAAGAAAACAAAAAACAAACATCGCAGCATAGTAACAACTCTGGGCTCGGTATTCTCGGCTGCCATCGAGCCGACAAGGTTAAGGTAAACAGACACCTTAGAATTCTGTCTCGCGCTCATCTTACGCTGGTTGCAATGCTATCGCAATCGCTTTGCTTAGGCAACCGCTGGGCAAATGTTTGAGCAAGCAACACTGGGTTTTTGATGTGGAACCGGCAGCTTTGTCCGATAGGGATCGTGCAAACACTTACGATACTTTTTTCTTCTCTTGTAAAAAAATTTATAGCAACGAGCTCGTAGAACAAAAAAACGGTTGGTTCTTTATTTTTTTTCATGTACAATTTGCATAAGAAACTTTATCGTCAATTATGTTGAACGAACAAAGTTAATTTGATGAGAATATTTCATTGCATAAAAATATTAACTTCAATTATCTTCTTTCTTCAACAATGAGTGGTTAAATAATTATTTTTCGTTTAGTTTTTTCTTTTTATTTTTTTTTAAATTTATTTATGTTTATAATTTTACTATCGAACAGATTCAGAACATTGAAAAATTCTTAAAAGTTTGTAATTTTTTTTAAAAGATTACTCCAATATGTTCATTTAAACAAAATGCAATGAATAATGCGATCAATGCAATAATATTGAGGAGCTTTATTACAAACTACCTCATTCTTATTAAGAAATATTTACGCCATTCCATCGGCCAACAATCGCAAAGCTAAGTAAGAAACGAAAAGTTACTTAAGATATGTAAATGTGCGTCATATCTTACAAACTGCTCAAGTCAAAACTAGCTTATAAAAAGTGTTATAACTCTCAAGAAAAGATTGTAACTTATCGCTAAGACTTCCTTTCCTTTTCCCGATGAATTCAATTAAAATAAGCATTTAAAATGTTAAATTTATCACATTTTTCCCCATCGAAGCAGTATTTTCTTATCGACCAATTCCAAATGTTTTGCAAAATCGAACCATCATGCGAATGTAACGTTGTTTGATTTCTTTCCCCCAATTACTCGATTTGCTTCAGTCAACATTTTGCTTTTTGCGTTCATTTCCCAAAATCAAACCACTTTACCTTTGAGCCATTTAAATTTAAATCCCTTTTTTTTTTGCTCGTGCTTACCATCAAACGCTAAATGGCTTGATTTGATTTAGTTTTACCATCGCAGCAAAAGTTGAAATAAGTGCGATTGCACAAAAAAAAGGAGTCACCTCAGGGCTTGAGGGCCGGTTTGGCTCTGTATGACCTTTTTTGTTTGTTTACCTTTCATTCAATTGGTTGGTAATGTGTTTGCTCGAACGAAATTGAACATTCGAAAAAAGGAACCGGATGGTGAACGTTTTTATTTTCGACAGCTGCAGATATTTACATCGTGCTGTAATTTACGACGAAGGGCAACATGGTTTGGTATTGAGGAATAAAACTTTGAACAAATAATTCTACGCAACAATAAAACCTTAAAACATTAATTAATGTTCGATCATCCGGTGCCTTACTCAAAATAACAGCCACACCGTTGTGTTAAGCTATCGTAACGAATGTCCGGTTGGTTAAAAAAAAAGTTGTTCAAAGATTTCACAAAGTTCCAAGTAACCAATAGCTTCTGATATAAAACCTTTTGGAAATTTTTACTTTTTGCAATATTTTCCCGAGTTATCTGCTCTCAATGGCCACTCAACCAAACCGATCAGTAAAAGCGAAGTAACACGGATGAAAGGTGCATCTAGTTTTAATGTTGCACAATAGCATAAATTGTGTCGCTGTTTGAGCTTATTTTGTTTCATTTTTTATTTGGTCAAAGTTTTTTTTATAAGTGGTTTATTAATAATAATCAAATATGTACTTATCGACTAAATGTTAGCAATATTATAAAGTCATTAAAATCTTTACTGGTTGGTTTGACAATGATCGAGTGTGTACTCGCTGTAGAAATGTATTTACCTTAGAATATAAAAAAAAATCATTCGATTATCAATAGACATAAATTAATCGTTAAGCCATTGGTTCTAAGTGACCACATGAACTGAAAATTTACAATATACATACTACTAAATCATGTAGTACCGTACAGTTGATTGAAATTTAGCAGAAAAAAGAGTAAATTGCAATAGGAACGACAATGATAATAAACCCTTTTTTCTTATCGGAATGATCTGTCGGGTACTCGAACTTGAGTGCTTCTTTAATATTTAAGTATTAATTTAAACCATCCTCAAACTGCAGAAAGGTAATGCAGGTATCGGACAATGCACAGCAAACAAAAAATGGTGTTTAAAATAGCTAAATTAGCTAAAGTACATTTTCTTAACCCTGGGCATTTTAAACACCAACAAAAAAATTGCCTCGATCGCAAAAACACAACGATAGTTTAATCCTTTCGCTTTTTTTCGCTGCTCTCATTTTTTTTCCTTTCTTACACACTTCACTTCACCATTTTGGCTCCACATTCTCACCCCCCAATAGCCCCAAAACTTAAGAAAGGGGTTGTTTTTTTTCTTCAGTGTATGTGTATAAGGTACGATTAAAGAAAACAGTGAGAAAAACGAAAATAACGCACCACCTAAATAAGATGGAATAAGTAAAAACCAACCCCGGCAAAAACCGGAGCGCCAAAAACTTTAGAGAGCTGTGCCCATTTTCTAAATTAAAAAGTAACCAGTTAACCACGTTCCGATGAAAAGTGTTCCCTGCTTCGTCGAGCCTGGGGAGCGGGGCCAAAACGATGGTTTTCTGGTAGAGTTTTGCAAAGCCAGATAGGGCACATTCAGCATCCGTACCTTCCCAACAGGGAGCACCCTTGTTGGTATATGGCAGCTTTCGTAGAAAACTCGCACTCGTCTTTCTGTTTTGTTGAGCTTTTTTTTTTGGGTGTGCTTTCGTGGTGTGAGAGAGTTTTTTGTTGTTGTTGTTGCTCCACTATCGTTTGTTAGCAAATGGCCGTTCAATGGTCGAAACCCGTGAACCATTATTTTACTTGTTCGTCCCGGCGCTCTCCTTATCCTTTCCTTATCCTTTTCCGGGTTGGTCGGTTATGCACTGGAGTTAGCTCCCTTGCCAAACCTATTATTTCCTATCCTTGCCCATCGTGAGACCGACCAACGAGAGTGCAATAATCCATTATTATTCCATTTTCTTCCGGGAATTCCGATGGGTTAACCACAGCCAAATGGGTTTTCGACGAGGCGCTAACGCTCACCCTTCCCAAGCCGACGGTAGTTTCCGGCCAACCCCTTTCCGGCTTTCGGTTGCATTTCGGTGGCCTGGTTTCGTACACGCCATTCTGTACACCGTTGATGCAGCTTGTGGCACAACCGAGTGCATGATTGGGTCCATAGTTTGACGCTTCTTGCGCGCAGCTTCCTGGATGCTGATAAAACCAGTGGTTAGAGTGTCTCAGACGCAGTGAAAAGATCGCCAATGCCACTGCACCGACGATGGTAGCAGAATTTCATTTTTCAAACCCAAGTTACAACACACGAAGCAAGCGAAGGAAAAGAACGACCACCACGGTACACGGTGAATAGCCACGAATGCCACTTGATTGAGGCCACGTGGACTTCATTTTGCGTTTCGTTAGTCAGCGGAAAATGTGGAAAATGTACGGCGCGTGTTACCTACGCCTGAAGGTCGTCATCATTCTTCTGCCCACCCGTTCCAGCTGACCGGTTGCGAGTTTTCGGACGAGTGGTCAGTCGTTTTGTTGACGTTCGTTCTACATTTTTTGGGGAGAGAAACGTTTCGTGGTTTTTTTCTTTCTTTCTTCATTTTGCCGCATTTTCAGTGCATCTCAATCCATTCAACTTAATGGACACCGCTTGGGTTTCGGAGTGAGAATGGGTGATTTTATTTTTTGCTGGCTGGAATTCCCTACCTGTGGTACGAAGAATAGTGAGAACGTTGGATCTCCTTCGTTCGTTGGTGAAATCTTACATTTTTGATGGTTGAAGTGGTTTCGTTCGGATGTTCTTTTTTTTTGTCCACCGTGGCATTGCTTTTTATTCCATTAGCACAGGCAAAATCATCATCGATGATCAATCAATTCAATAACGGAGTGGTTTTATTACGTTTCAAGCTCTACAGTCAAGTATAATGCTTTTGAGTTTGTTACTCTTTGAGCGTTAGTGTTGAAATCTCTGAAATGCTTCTTTAAGATTCGTTTTCTGTGGAATTACAAGATGTATGGCTTGTGTATACCGTTCTTGATCTGTAATACCTATATCAAAAAATAATACAGCTGTAAATTTAGTTTATTATGTATTGCAGACGGCTTGAAAGTACTGTACGGGCTGAAGCAACAAGGATTTATTCTAATTGCATTAGCGCTCATTCTGAGTAACTCTAACCAACAGGGAAGCGAATTCTCAATGGTCCCAATGGACCCAATGGCTACATTTTCTTCTTGGACGGCCTTCAGATGTCTGTGCCGGAAGTTATTCGAGGAACCAAGTTCCATACCCTGTTTGAGAAAATGTAAAATTTTCCTCATTTATGAGCTATTTAGCAAAATTTATAAATGTGATATATTTTAATGCGAATTTGTTGCATTAACTTTCTTTTCACTCAAATAATGCTTTAAATTAAAAAAAGAATAAAAAATCAGAAAAAAAATTTAAAAAAATTTTCAACTCCAAAATTTCATAAGGCTTACCCCTTGCCATTTTTTTGAGTAATTTTGGAAAAAAAATAAAATTGATTTATTTTAATGCCAATTGGTTGCACTAAGTTTCTTTTCACTCAAATAATAATTCAGATAAAGAAAATAGTAAAAAAATTAAAAAAAGAAATTATAAAAATTTGAAAATTTCATAACCTTGCCTTGTTTTTTGAGTAACTTTGCAAAATTTTATAAATTGATTTGTTTTAGTGCCAATTGGTTAAAAAAGGTTTCCTTTCACTGAAATAATGCTTTATTTCACACAAAAAATATAAAAATTTGAAAATTTCATAACCTTACCTTTCTCTGAGTAAATTTGTAAAATTTTATAAATTGATTTATTTTAATGCCAATTAGTTGAAATGAGTTTCTTTACACTCAAATAATGCTGTAATACAAGAATAGAAAATAATAAAAAATGCTATAAAATTGCCAATCTCCTAAGCAGATGCGGATCCTGTTTCATGTCCTCGCCGATCAGACTAGCTCGCTTGTTCGCTTATACAGGTTTGATAGTTAGGCGGAGCGAGAAGTATATTCATTTGGCTAGTTTGGGTATGTACACATCTATTCCGTTTCAACTCATGTGTATCAAACGTTTCGTTTCAACTCATTTTTGTTTCAACTCACTGGCGCATTTTCGTTTCAACACACGTATTTACTCTTTTTGCAACTCGACTCGCCAGCTACATGCTTACACTCCTCCAAAAAAGAGTCGCTAAAACTCCTAGTGGTGAGTGAACGACATTCGTTCACTAACCGGTGATAATTATTTTTCTGTGGCAGAGTTACTTTAAGATGTTATAAACGGCGCTAGTTCCACACGATAGGACCCCCTTAGGACCGTCCCCGCAGTAGCATGGATTTCCTATCCTGGGACATGGAGAGAGAGAAAAAGAGAGAGAGAGAGGATTGTTTTTACCAACATACTTCCACAAATACGGCTGAAAAAATCACAGTGATGGTCATATTAATGTATAATTTTAGTGGAATAATAAATTATCCAATTTTATCTGTGTAAAATACTATTTCTACTTTAAAAGATTCTTCAACCTTGAATCCAACCAACACCCTTTTGACTTTCAACGCCGCTGTGTGTATCTCATCATCAATGTTCTCGACTTGGTTACTGACTTTGACATATGACTGTATACTGTATAGTATAGTGCTAAATTCAGGCCTGTTTTACTAACGGCAAACGAACACCAGCTCAGAACCAGATTTGTAAAAGCAGTGCTAAAAGTAATCGTTACCCAGCATAACGGCACGGCCCGTGTTCCTCGTTCCACGCCCGAACGTCCAATTGATGGTCGAGATTTTAGATTGGTGTCTGATCCATGGTGACACTTTGTTATCCTATATTTTTCCCTCCATTTTAAGCGAATGAAACCCATTGGAAGTAATACAAAAGTGTCCTACCGTGTGGTCCACTTGTTTTTGGAAAACCCTTTTTCAGCTTCTCGTTTGATCGTGTCCTGCGTCACCTTTCATACATCGTTTTGTGTTCTGTGCCGAGATTAGGCAACGAAGAAGGCAAAAAACATTTTCCATTTTTTATTTGCCTCATCCCGGTAGCGGCTACTATCGCGGGACACATCCCGAACGGAAGCTGAATCTAAGTGCGAGTACCCAAACGAAGGCCATGTTACTTTGACAATAAAATCCCCATGTTTATTTCACCATTAAGGCGCAAAACCAGTGACATCGGTACGGTTTGAGGGGACAGTGACCACTCTCGGACTGCTCATGTTGATGGTTTGGGTTGTGGGTCGTTCTTGGCATTGTTACACCACTTCGAACCGATGGAACGTTGTTCCGATGGGGGAAAAGTTTTTCTCCCGGAATCTCGCTGTAACTTATCCCGTACCGTTCCCGACACTACTGGACACGGGAGCTTTTTTTTGTGTGTGCACAAAATCAAGCAACAAAAATGAAGCTTTCCCACGAGAGAAAACGTGCAGCACGTGTGAATGAGACTAAAACACAGTTCCGTCTGCATGTGGTGAATGGTTTCGCTTTTCATCCGCCTAGCATCGTCTCCGTTTCCAGCGGCCAGAAGCGATTGGTCTCGTCCATTGGGCGGCACCGTTTATCATGCCATTTATGGGGCTAATAATTTTTCCCAGAACTTGCCGTTTTTACCTTACCGTTGGCTGTGTGGCAGGTAAGTTTATACGCTTGCTGGGTTATGTTGTGTTTGCGATGGGTTTTGTTGTTGTGTATGGTTTTATTTTTGTCCATTTAAATTCTCTTCCGGGTGTAGATAGAACATGAACGTTTGTAGCTAGAGTGAATTTATTTGCTATTGCCAGCTGAAAGTGTTTAAAAAGCTTGCATTTTTAGTTTTTAAGTGGAACGTTATCTCACATAATGCATGGTTCATATGGTTTCATCTTTTATATACAGTATTGGGAAATTTATTTTTTTACATTAGATCCCATTGCTTCTTGAAGAATTCATTTGCTTCAGATCATAAGCTTCAGAGGTTATCATAACTATTTTATCCTGTTTGTACATCATGTATCAAGAATCGACTATTGTTCACGATAAGATAACTTTAATTTTAATGTAAATGAGTTTAAGGACTCTGGAGGAGACACTGAGCTAACGGTGGGTAGCAGGGTAGCTATAATCAAGTAAAGCATAAAAATTCATACTGGAAGAAAACACAACTTTTAGAAGAAAAACTAAACAAAATGTTAAACATTTTATACCGGATTTAAAGTTTAGAAAAGTTCGACGACTTTCGAAGTCGAATTCCCGCAAGAGTGGCTATGCCTTTGGAACATAATTATGAAGTTAAGAAATTCTAAGTTATGTAAGCCAAAAGAGATGACCCAAGGAGAGAAAAATAAAGGAATAGAAAGTGAAGAAATTTGAACCAAATTCAATATTCAAGGCTTTTCAATGTAGTGTACATCGAACAGTGTGAATACATTACTCATAAGACGTTTAGGTGGCTACTCTCCGATTTTAAATTAATTATTAACCATTCATCTTTGAAGCTTTGAGCAGAGGTTAACACTCTAAAGCTCAATAAAACTGCAGTTTATTGGATTTTTTCAAAGATAAAAGACCTCATGGAATGGAATTTAGAATATTTCATAGAGATGGTATTGAAGAAACACATAGCTCAAAAAATTTTCTGTACTTTGTTCAATTGCATTCCAACATTTACTTTCAAAATTTTCAGTGTATCGTAAGAGAAAACCTCGTCCAGTATTAGTTGACTTTTGAAAAAGATCGAGAAAGTGTGAATGATTCCAGCTTTACATCGTTGCAGACCAAGGAAAAGGCTACTGAATTTTCCAGTTAAACTCGAATGTCCTGTAACTCACATTGTCCCATAATGTTTAAAACTAAACGATATCATTGGACAACGATATCATACAAATACATCCCCACGATAGGTGTTCTGCTCTGTACATTATCAATGCATTACATCCATTTGGGGTCAGGGACGAAAAACGGAGCGTGAGCAAAAGGTCACCATCGTATCTACCATTCCACCGTAGGACACCATTTATTTCGATTTTATCAAACATCATCTTCCATGCAATCAAAGGCCGACGTCGGTGGTAGCTGTGGCCCGTTAAAATCCCCCTCGAAATCGATATTAACACCCCACCATGTTTGGCCGGGTGTACTTTGCTGTGTATTGCTGTGTACGTCGTGTGCTTCCTAACTTTTCTATCAATTTAACTATCAACTGCACAGGACAGCGGCAAAACGTTCCACCGCATTGAAAGATGAATCCCGGTGCTTCGCATTTCGGAAAAACCTTCACCATCTTGGTAAGCCCGATGGCGATGAAGCGCAAAAATGGCTATAAATCATCGCAGCAAAGGTATTTGCCCAGTGTGGCGGGAATTGACTCGGGCCCGGGACGGTGCTTTGTGGTTTGTGGGCGTGAAACCTCGCAACAGAGGGAGAAAATGAAAACTTGCACACCGGCTTCGTTCATTTTACAGACAATTTATTTTCACCATAGCTCATCAACCGTAACTTACCTTTTAGATGGTGGTATGCGTGTGGCCGTTCCTTACCTTCCGGTGCAGTTCGGTTTGATCGGAGACCGGCACATGGTAGTGCGAGGAAGCAAAAAAGCGTTCAAGAGATATAAAATGATACAAGAAAGCAAAGTCAAAATCGTACACACAAAAAAAAAGCACAACGCTTTACAGTTGCTCCATCTTAAATGGGGAAACGCAAGGACCGTTGGAGCCTCCATTCTCCCGGGACTGTTCAAAGTGTTGGAATATTTTAAACAAAGATTACATTGCACAATGCTCTCTACTACATCACTGCTGTTGGCAGCAAAAACAGCGGAAGCTGGTGAAAGTTTTTAATCAAATTTAACTCGTTTTCTTATTAAAACAAATCATCGGAAGTACGTCCGTGAAGCGAGACGAAGCATTTGCTTTCTGCAACCTGCTGTCACCGGATCCACTGGGGATAATTTATTTTGCCTTTCTGTAAAGTATCTCAACGAAACAGGGTTGATCTGTGACAGCGTTGATGGAACATTTAATTAGTATNTGTGGCAGCTGTACCACTTGTAGTGTGCCGCTCTGTACCGCACACAATTGCGCATACTAAACTTATGCGTACACTAACACATCTAATACTTCTTCTTCTTCTAATACTAATAATTTAATATTTCTTTACTAATGAACTAATACCTACTAATTAATTATTAACCTACTTACTAACACACATATATCGTTAAGTAATTCTTGTAATAAAAACTAGTCTAATGTCAGAACTCAGTCCGATCGGTAGTCCCTGTCCACATTAAAGCAAAACGAAAGAACACGCGCTAAAAGTATCTCAACGAAACAGGGTTGATCTGTGACAGCGTTGATGGAAAATTTAATTAGTATCGAAAATGTGCATTCGTTTTGAAAAAGTTTAATTTAGTTGATATCGATATGTTAAGAGCGGATTAAAATCTTTGGATAAAAATAATTATATTCTTATTTGTTGACTTTATATTTTAAGTTTTTTTTTTGAAAATCATATCTGAAATCATAGAAATTACATTTCATATTTTAAACGCCTGTTCAATGTCGTAAATACGCTCTCCAGATGACCAGAATATTTAATCACAATACTTGACAAATATTGTCCTTAACTTATACTCATCAGCTATTACCCTTCCTATTTTCTTGTACCTGGACAAATACAAAGGATAACATAATAACAATAAAATTGCCCATCCATTGCACCTTTCCAGATTGTATGTAAAAGAGTTATTAAACCGTATAAATGTGGTAGAACATCATCAAAACAGCATCTTTTTTGAACGAGGTTTCCAGGTTTCCGGTGAGCTGATCTTCCCCGGCCAAGCTTACCGGTGTGCAAAACCAGCATGAAACAATTAGTTTTAATTTATGGTGCACGGGTTTTTCCTTGTTGTGGGTTGTCAGTTCACCTTTCCATCGGGGCCGCCTTTCGTGTTGGGCGTCCTCACCCATTTTACATCAAACAATGAACCTTGTTTGCCTCGACTTGATGAGAATGTCTCAGAACAGCGAAAACAAAAAAGTCAACTCCGATACGGATGCTAGAGCTACAAAACCACGCACACAATACAACAGCCAACGTCCAAAAACCGTCCACAAACACGAATGCAGATTGACAGAGTGAAAAAGGACGTGGGGGGAGAGAAAAGTTTTTGATGGAAAATTTAGAAATGTGCTCCGACCATGTGACAAGGTCATCTTTTAAGGACATTTGAAGTTTTTCTCATCCACCCGGTCCCCCCCCCCCCCCCTTTGCCCTCGGTACGGGTGAAAGTTGGAAGAAGAATTCGGAAAGTTTTGTAAACCAATTCATGGGTACCCTTTTTTTCCACCGGTGGCTATCGCTTAACTTTCACCGGATGGGTTCCTGGTGCGCCCGGATTTGCTGCTTTTTCCTTCCAATCGCAGTTTTTTTTTGTCGCGTTCGCGTGTTTGAATTTTTGGCGAAGAAACTTTCACCGTTGCTTTCACGTGCCATTTTCTAACGTTCGCAAGCAGCAAAACGATGGCTGAAAGATTCGAGGAATGAGCGAAACACCGTGAATAGAGTAACTTCGGTGATATTTCTACGAAACAACGGTCAACAGAATTAGACCTTTTGCCGTCTTGCGAACGGAAATGATCTACAATTAATCATCATCAAATCGTAAAACAATTACCCCTTATTTCCACCAACATCCTCTCACCAAAACGAATAAAAGGCAAACGGGGGAGAGAACCTTCACAAAAGGAGCAGGATTTGGCACAAGCTTTCAAGTACTGTTCGGTGGATTAACAATGGAAATGAAATATGCTTCAGTGGTTGGTTTTTGTTTGCTGCTTGGTACATTGTTGTGTCAACCGGCGTAGCTCGGTTCGCTCATCACACAAAGGATCGATGATTATTTCGCTGTTTCGCCATGTTCACCATGTTCGCCGATCAGCAATCATTCGGTTTTGAAGTTCGATTCTTCAACGTGAATGAAATGCGCATCGTTGGGAAAGGAGAAGAAAAAAGGCTCCAACAACAAAAGTGAAAAAGAAAAAAAATCAAACAAATTCGAAGAACTGAAATATCAAAAGAAATTGTCATGCCTGTGGCGGGCAAACAAACATTGGACAAACTCTCTTAGACGAAACTTTCACCATTTCCTCGAGGGGTAAATATTTAACGAATTGCCACTCGCAGCCATCGGCGTTGCACGGTGTCTTCCGACCAGGTGCTTTCCGACCAGGTGTAGAACATTTATCGACGACAATGGGGCAACACTCATGGGCCTGGCCTGGTGGGTGGGTGAAAAGGTTACCGATTGCGTACGCGATAAAAGCGATATTTAGCTTCATCGTGTTTACGCAATAAAACTTTTACCCTTACCCCGTTCGGTAAAGCGGTAACGGTAGACGGGAGGGTCAATGCTTGAACATGTTTAATGGCAATATTCGTGTTCGTGTTTTGATTTATTGCCTCTTTAATGTTGGGAAAATTAAGCTTTAGAATAATTGAACTTTTGTTTACGGAACAATTGCTTTTCTTATGCGTTTAAACGTGCCTGAACAAATGGCAATTTCTTTATGATTTTGAATGTTTACCCTGACACAAAAAGCGGCAGCCGTATAAAAACAATAGATTAATTAAAATTAATTGAATTACCTTCGAAAAAGGAATGTAAAGTACATAGCAATGGTGGAGGATAGGAACAAAACACTCCGAAGAAAGAGGATTATGAAGCAGATTGAAACAATGAGCAACTCTACCCCTTATTCATAACGAGCGGAACATTCCATCAGTTCACAGTCTGCACAGAACAAATGATACGCTGTCGATGAAGATGTTCCATTTTTTTTGTGCCTCCCACACACACACACACACACACACACACACAAACACAGATTGCTTTCGTGAAATGGTGGCATATTATTTCTCAACACGTCTGTTTCAAAGAACAAAACCGATGGAAATTCAGCAGAACGCAGATGGAACTGGTTGGTTGTGAATTATTAATGTTGTCCGGTCGCTTGAGCAATTAATTGGAAAATTGTTTGAGCACCAAAAATTGGCTGGCTGGATTTACAATTCACGTATCGATTGCTTGTGTTTTTTTAACGATTTTGTGGTAAATTATTCGCGAGTGGTTTTGGTGCGCATTAATGGGTATGCACAGAAAGTTTAAATTACAAAAAATTTAAATATGTTTGAAGAGTACCATTATTCTGTTTTTTATTTAAATATTATAATTACTATGATGAAATAGTATTGTTGAGAACAGTGTCAACTAACCTCGTCACTACATGCTAAGCAATTGTCGCGTTTGCGAACGCGACAAAAGTAGCTCAATTTTCCAAAATAATTTTGTGATTCTGGCGCGACTTGAAGGTTGTTTAACATTACTCGTGTAAGGTTTGTTTAATTTTTTAATCGAATTGGTAGCGAACATAGCCTTCATCAATTCGCATTAAAAAACATCATTTCATAAAATTTTGCAAAATTACTCAAAAAAAAATTTAAGGTTATACCCTTAGGAAATTTTCAAATTTTTCGAATTTTTTTATTTTTCATTCTTTTTTTTATTTAAATCATTATTTGAGCGAAAAGAAGCTTATTTCAACCAATTGGCATTAAAATAAATCAATTCATAAAATTTTGCTAAATTTCACAAAAAAAATCTAAGGCTATAGCCTTAGGAAATTTTTTAAATTTTTCGAATTCTTTTATTTTTATTTTATTTTTCATTTTTTTTATTTAAAGCACTATTTGAGTGAAAAGAAACTTTTATTAAAATATTAGCATTAAAATACATAAATTGATAAATTTTGATAAATTTCCCAAAAACAAAACTATGGCATTAGCCTTCTTCTTCTTCTTCTTGGCTTAACGACCTTAGAGGTCACGCCGGCCATTTCTGGCTTACTAGACTTATTTTACCACGTAGCCGGATAGTCAGTCCTTGTTACGGGGGAACGATCCGGATGGGATTTGAACCCGGTCCGGCCGTGTGGACCGGCGCCGTTTATCACAGGCACCACTGGACCGCTATAGCCTTAGGAGATTTATAGATCTTTTATTTTTTTATTTTTTAATCTTTTTTTATTTAAAGCATTGTCTCTAAACTTCTAAGCAGATGCGCTGTGTGTATTAATGATATGTTTACTAGAGCTAGAGCTATGCTTAGTTTGATATAGCAAATTCAAACCCTTTGTCAAAGATTAAAAGTATTTTTCGCCCGTATGTTTTGAATTGGTAAAATTCATTGTATTTTTTACAGCTATCAGCATTAGATTTTCGTGACTTGTTCATTCAATTTACAATATTATTAAAGATATTATAAGTTGTGATGACTTAATTAAAAATGGCCAACCTTTTCCAGCTACAGACTTGTGCATTGCAAGTAAACGTCCAACGAAAAAGGATTAGACATTAGTCCTTGATAATATGCAGTTCTTTAGATTTTCAAGAAGACGATCAGTAAATTCCCAAGATCAATAGCATATCACAAATTACTTAACCACCAGGCTCATTATTTTGAGCACTTCAATCGTACTAAGTTTTTCTGTGGAAAAGATTTGTGGTTGTATAAACCAAAACTGATATTATCGCCTGTTGACGAGCCCTCAGTGTACTACTATTTATGGCTATCTAAATGAATGTACTTGTTTCTTGAAGCCATTAAATTATCATACATTGAAGACAATCTCAGAAAGTTCCTCCGTCATGGAGTGCTCGTTACTTAAAGAGAATTTATAGGTCTGAGGATACGCAACACGTTCTGTTGAGGTTGAGGAACACTAGTCTCTATCATGAAAGAGAAAGGGGTTAAACCAATTATAGTTTTAAATGCAACACTCTAGCTATAACTTCCAAGAAAATATGATGGGTTGATTTCACAAAGATTAGGCTAATTTTCAAGTTTCAAAGCTGGATCTTGTTCAATGGTATAACACACGTTTTAATTGCTCGGTAGACACATATATTTATCTATTAGAAAAAGAATAGTATTATGGTTTTATAGAAAACGAGGGTATTTGTAGGATGTTTCTACACTAAACTATTGATCGAAAACTTTATCAAATTACAAAACAAATAGAAAGCGAAATCGTTTCCCAAAGTACTTTATCAGCGACGTTGTTTACGATTTCACTAAGTGTATCTTTCGCTCCGCAAATCATATTTCATTNATGTTTCTACACTAAACTATTGATCGAAAACTTTATCAAATTACAAAACAAATAGAAAGCGAAATCGTTTCCCAAAGTACTTTATCAGCGACGTTGTTTACGATTTCACTAAGTGTATCTTTCGCTCCGCAAATCATATTTCATTATTGACTGTAGAAATCGATATCACGCCAAATGACAAGTTTAGCTTTTCAATCATCATCGTTTAAATGACTTAGTTCCTTTCTAGTTGATAATCAGCAAACGCTGCTCTGTTCCGTTTGAAGTACCGCTCGGAGGATTATCCTTATCGACCATCTACATAATAAACTTAATACCTTCCCGGGCTCGTTTGCGAAGTACATCTCGTGAAATACCGACATCCCTCACCTCGCCACCGTATAGTGAGGTGAGGGGAGAAAATTAAGCCGAGAAACATAGAAACAGTCGATCAACCCAGCAAGCTCGGCACACGCCGTTGCTGACGTCCGATGCAGAGCTCCGTAAAATCCACACAGCTTAACGCTTACCCGGGGCTGGATGAATGGCCAGCGGGTCAGCCGACGGATTGATTTGTCACTCGAGCAATCGTCGTTTGTCGTGTAATCTGATAATCTCAGCTACGGTTACCATTCTGGTTGGCATTTTGCTGGCATGGAGGGTACACGGCCGGTACCCGGACCGAAACAAATTTTTCTCTTTATTTTTGTCTTTGTGTGACGGGTCTTTTTTTCTCGTTCGTTTGTTTCGTCTGTTCAGTGTTTTACAGCATATACTTCCCGTTTCTAGGACGGGTAGCATTCCGTACCCCGGGGTCGACGTGCAAAAGTCACTAATCGTGTTACGCAATAAATTGAAACATAAATTTCTTACCGCGTCACGCCATAACCATGAAACACCAGGCGTCTCCATCGACTTTCCTTCCAAAGGTTTCGTAGGCTTTTCAGGCAAAATTATACAAAAGAAATAGAAAAAACTAGTGCAAATTATTTCTTCTTTCTTTCAACTTACACCCTGTTCCCGTCTATTCTTGCCCTTTCCCAAATGCCGTTTGCTACCACACGGATTTCGCAATTGGCAAGATTTGGGGAAAGCCATTTTTACCAAGAACCAAGCGAATTCACGTACCTTTTTTTCTGCGTTCATTTTACAGCATAAATTGTAACCGTCCGCTGTTTGCATTTGTTACATTTTCACACGACAATTCGACCGGTTTGGGGATTTTTTTTTTCTGTTGGATAACAGTACGGATTTGGTTTAATTATTTTTCCCATCACATCGGGCGCAAGCTGGAAACTGTTGTCACTTATAGGTATACAGGCAGGCAGCAAAACACACTCCAGCAGTCTGTCTGCTGGGAATATGGTCCACTCCCGTACTACTCTTTCGCCATTTTATCCCGAAAATTGCGTCTTTTAGGCGTAAGTTGGAGCTATTTATTCGTTCGCATTTCAACCCCTTTTTCTGGTGAGGATCGTTTCGCTTCACAAAGAACCAAACCGTTGATTATCTTCATTTCCTTTCCAGGCCGAACCGTTAATCTTGCGATACACACATCCGTACACACCGATTCACAAAAAACGGGGACATTTGCTTTACACACTCATCATGTTGTCCGTTGCAATGCCGGGTGGAGTAGGGTGGCGCATACCATCTGGGAGGGGCGGGTAAAGTGTGTTGTCCCCAAAAACCGGAAGCTAGCCAGAATGACGAAGGATGACCGGCCGGCACGGACGCAACGTATTTTTCCCTTGCGTTGAACCAATTTTACTAATGGAACAACAGCTTCCGAAAATAATGAATTGGTACATTTGGTGTGTCTCAAACCATTGTGGTGCCAACTTTTTGGGGCCTGGAAAGAGAAACACTTGCACAGGCTGAAGAATTCACAAGGCAAACCCGATGGTGCCGGGTGTGAAAGGGTGGGAAATTTGCGAACACAAAAGTAAAACTAATGCCGGCTAGCTTAAGGGATGCGAAATGATATATTTAGCATAAAACAAAAACCAAGTACCTTACTCGTTGCCGGTAGATTCAATCCACTCCAAACTGACCGGAAAGTTAAAGTAAGAACTTAAATAGACACCAAAGCTGCTAATTTGCATGAATTGTAATAGAATAATTAACATACCTGTGGTGGGAAAGGAATTGAAAAGCAAGTCGATGGAAAAAAATATTGTTTTCTTTCTAACTGCCTTCAATCAGTGAATGAATACTTTTTGAAATAATCGATAAGTGAATAAATTTTAAAATTATTTATGGCATTGTTGCATGGCATTGAGTTTCGATTAAATTATTGTACATTTTCGTTTTTTGTGAATCGTTTTTTGTCTTTATTGCATGTGAGAGTGAATAACACATCAAAGCGAATTAGATTTTACAGGTTTTGACACTTCGAGTCCGCCAGACTAAAGTCGATTTGACCTTTAGCATATATTCTCTTTTCTGCAGAAAGGCTAGACAGTCGAACAGGAGTCGGTTTCTGCCCGCCAAACAACAGCCAGACATTACCGAAAAGTACAGTAAAATCTAAAGATGAAGATCAACAACAAAGCAATATATTAGTTCTTCCTGGAAACTGAAGTAATCGGTCAAAAGGTGGATTTTGTTATGTGGAACTTAAAACAGAGGCCAGAGAGCAGTAGGCAAATGGAAGGAGGAGTGACTGAAGGTTTTAGTAAACAATATCTTAAGGATAACGATTTACCTAAGATCGCCAATCTCCTCCAACGGATCTCAAATGCGTCGGAGTGAACTTCGTAGGAAAGCTTTCAAACAAAGGATCAAATCCTACAATTTCGATGCCAAAACGGAGTGATGATTGATCACTCGAATGCCATGAAAATTCCGAAACAAATGCTAACCTTTTTTTTTGTTTTAGATGACCTTCACTAAGGTTGTAGCCAGCCGGCATATGGGGCCAGTCGGTAGGGGGCAAAGAAAATGTTCTACAAAGCTCATTAAACGTAATATTCAAGCATAATTAGTTTCACATAATTATCGTCTTTAGTGCTCATGAACAAACAAAATAAATCTATTTTGCAAATCCATACGTTATTAGTTTGTTTACGTTACCAATTATAATTGGAACAAAGTTTTAGAAGCATAATTTCAACTAAATTAAATAAAGCTTACAATACTCTCGAAGGACTGGAACTATTTTCTATGATTATCTACACATTATATTTTGTAAGCGTAGATTAATTGGAATAGCGTACTCGAACTGTTTTCTATTGATTTTAGATGTTACCAACCGTAGTAACGAGAGAGCAGAGATAAGTTCACCCATGATCTCGGATTGATGGAACATAATCAACGAGCGATAAACATTGCCCCGTTCGATGGACTTCGATTTGCCGATTCAGCAGGATCAGCTGCATCGACCCATCAGCAGAATCGACGCATCGGATGCACCCGCGAGCCAAACGAGAATTATAATAAAGCAACAGTGTATTCGCGAAAGAATACGTTTGTTAATAATTTCGCTTTATACTGAAGTTAGGCCAGATCTGCCACATAATTTTGCATCCTATGGTACAGGATTTCATTGTCTAACTGCTTCGAGGACCTGCATTATTGCCATAACCCTAAATATTTTCTATAGCATCTGATTTTAAATGGAATTGCTCATTTCGTCTATTGAGCACATTTTAGGAACAAAAATTGCATATGGGTTTTCCTGTTGCACAAACCTCAATCAACACGAGAAGAAAACCTCCTACAAAGTAGCATGTAAGCTAGTACTCAGATTCCTGTCACAAATCTCATCAACACCATACGTTTTAATCATCGAGTCCCTCCATGGGTCTACAAAGATTACTTTTAGAAAGAATATGTTTGCTATTTATTTTCACATTTTTTTAATTGTCGGTAATTGTCTGTAGTGACTGTAATCTGAATAAAGTAAAAGCTTGGTCGTGAACAACATATCAATCCAACATTTAAGATGTGTGTGCGTTTGATACATTTTCCCTTTAAAGCATTAAAATTTAAACCTTAAAATTGTAGATGCCAAATGGCTGAATAGATCCCACTGCGAAGTTAGCAACAATCTTACCACACAAGAAAACATCTATTCACAGATAAACATTTAGTAGATAAAAGCACTCGTAGACCTGTAGCTGTAGTACCAATCTCACCTCTAACCTCAGCTGAAGCTTACATTGAACAATTTCTATTCAGCAAAACATTCCCATTCCTTTACAAAGCTTCGTGGTATCTTTTGATACAGGCCCATTGGTATCAGGCTTGAATAGGTGCCTTTAAGCCTCCCTTTTTTGCTGCAACTGGTGATCGTTTACTAGTACAAAACAAACCACATCGGCACTGCTGGGCTGTCCATTAAATGAGCTCAAACAAGCCACATTTGCACGCGAATGCAAACGTTCTAAACTGTCGCTCCATGACGAAGAACCACCCGCCAAGCCGGCCCAACCAGTCAGCAAGCTTTTCTAAAACCGGATCAATTGCATTTCGCTGCCGCCACCACCACCAGAGGAAGAAAAGGGCAAACGCAATCCTGCTGGCTAACATGACTTTAATTGATTTATGTAACCGGGCACACAGGATTTATGGCTTTTCAAGGTTTCGCTCCCTTCTAAGCACCAAACGGTGACCACGCACGTGTCTGCATCTGGTATGAAAGTTCCCATTTGTTTGATGCTTAAGTGTGGCAGCAGATATTTGCAATAAATAGGGTGGGAAACCCCTTTTTTGCCATGGTGAGTAACGGAGGTGTTTAACCGGGTGCGGTATTTCGTAAAGCACGAACCCATGACTGCTATCTCTCGAATGGAAAAGTGTGGTGTAAATGTGACTGCAATTATTTATTAATAAAGTGCGGTTAACGTGTTTTTGAAGTCCAGACGTAACGTATGAGCCCACACCACTTGTTCGGAAGGGTGCCACGAGCTTTCAAAAGCGAGAAAGAGAGAGAAACTGAGTAGGGTAGAAAGAGTGAGAGAGAGAAGGAGAAAAAGCTGTCAGTGGAAAGTGAATATGTAGCATTTCTCAAGGGTTTCTGCGACGAGCCGGGGTACTCGAGTGCGTGAGCATAATAAGCAGGACAATGAAAAATAATCACATGCATACATTAATGTTTGAGCGCCGTATTCACATATTTCGTATGCAGGTGGTTTCGTAGGTGGTTTCCGTATTATGCAACGGAAGGAAGGAGGGGCTCAGCAGGGGGGAAGGGTGGTTGAATGGGGGATATATTTTTGTACAAGTAGCCACGGTCTATAGTTCCGCACTCGACTGTCAGCGGCAGACTTGTTGAGGTTTGATCAATTCACTCATTGTGTTCTTCCAACCACGCAGTATACACCCAGACAACGAGGATGTTCATTTTGCGGGTGAACTTTTTCTACGAAGTGTGTCTGTGCGTGTGTGTGGAAAACGATCCGCATGATAATGCAGCATGGTACAGTAATTAACATTGGTAGCAAAAATTATTGCATCGAAAATCCGGGAACTTCTGATTATAATCAGCTTATGCAGTCCGTTGAATGGGCAGCAGATAAATTCCATGAAGTGCATCAATTAAGCCGAAAGTATGTAAGCATCTTATGGAGTTTTTATGAGAAAAAAGTGTATCATTTTATTATGACATGCTTTTCAGTGCACTGATTACTATCAGAGCGAATTAATGATAAGTTTTTCCAATGGCTTTTTATGAGAAAAATGTTTCAATCTGTACTGCTTAAAATATTGATTTATTTTTAAATTCTTCTAAGTACGGTCAGGCCATACATCTGACAATGTGATTTTTTTTAAATTTCGTTAAATTTTTGTTTTAACATTTCATGAAAATATGAAACATAATTTCTTTAAAAAAAACTGTTTAAATATAACAGATACAACAATTAAATAACAAATTACAAAAAAAACTTTCATCTAATTTCTTAAAAGCAGCAAAAAAAAGCTTTTTGTATCTTTTAATTATAAGAATGACGGAAAACAAAGCTTAAAACTTACAATCATAAAAAACAAACAATAAAATTAGCTATAAAACCACGCGAGATATCGCATTACGCGCTTAAAACAAGCAAACAAACCACATTGAAAATGAGTCACCCAGCTAGAAACGAGAAGCAATAAATCACCAACCAACCTATCTCATTACGGGTGAAAAATCATCCCCATTTCTGCCGTTTCAAAGCGATACGCATCACTTCAAAGCTGTTTTAGCGGGAAAGGATATACAGCAACAACAACCAAAAAAAAAAAAGAACCAAAACACACAGCCACTGTGGCAGGTAGTGGTCTAAAAGCGTTGTTTATAGGTCAGCCATTTCACCGCTTAATTATAGCCCATTTGCACCGTTTTTGAAACACTAATTGAACATAAGCGGTTACCAGCGGCAACGTTTGTGCGGTAAAAATCCACCCATCTATATACCGTTGCCCAGCACGATGCCATGGTGCCATCAGCCTGCCACACCCGTCTTACCGAAGCGCAAGGGAAAACGCATTAGCTGACCGCGTGGTTCGCATGATTCGAGATACCTACCGTTTTCACAATTTTCGCCCACCGTGTCCTTCTCATCTAGCGATTATGAAAGCAAGTCGGATAAGCTTAACTTTTTTTGTGTGCTTTAAAGCAAAGCACACTGTCCAGTAGGACAGAAGGTGGTAGAAAACGGAAATGCTTTTTTTTTGTATTCATGTTAAAAGATATTTCAGCTGACGTCTGAGTAAAACCGTCTAAGTTCAAATCAAAACGTTAGCAAGTGGAACGATTCGCTAAATGGCGAATTCTATGGTAACGGGTTCCAATTCGGTTGGGAAAGATAAAGCTAAGGCATTGGAAACGGCGAAAAAAAAGGACATTGGCTGTGCTGTGTTGGAGAATTTTTCAACAACGGATGTAAATTAAGAAAGGGTTTCTTTCCCCTTCTTTTTTATAGCTGATCGTTAGGAAGCGACAGGAATAACGGGCTATAGGGTATAATTTGTAGTAAATTGAAAGCTATCACTGGACGGTTTGATGGGATTGTTACAGTGGAAAGATTTTTAAAATAAATACAAAACACAATTTGTAGCAACAAAATCATTTTATCTTTGCTTACTGAAATGATAAGTACTATATCTATGTCGAATGATTAAGTTTTTGGTTGAATCGTTTTTGATAGTAAGGTTTTAGCTAGATACCTAATAAATAAGTAAGTGATCTAATAGTATACTTAAAAGCTTTTCAATAAAATTTAATGAATTTTTTCTTGACTGGTGATATTTGAATGTTGTGTGAAGTTCTCTATTCTCTATACTCTGTTTATCAATTTTATTATTTGCATTTATCTTATTTTTATCTTTTATTATATCTTTATTTTATTATTAATATTTTATTTTTATGTTAATTTCAATGTTCTGCTCTTACTTACAGGGTTTTCGAATTGATATGTTCAGAGATATTGTTGTTTAATTCGAACATGAAATTGACTCTTTCAGTAAAGTAATTGAATTATTCAAAAGATGGTGTGTCGATATGTTAAACAAAACTATTGAACGTCGATCGATAGTTGTTTCTGGCACCCCTTCTGCTATGGAATCTCTAGATTGGTCTATAGACTTTGACTATGGGCACTGAAGGGCTTATTTAGTCATCGAACATCAATAAAGAATAAATTCGAAAGAAGTTATTTAGCAAATTAAACTGTGATTGAATCAATGCACGAAAAGTAAATGAAGACTTGCAGAGCGAAAAAAACCCTTCTCCATTTTAATTTTGTACATTTAGCACATCGTTTCACAGCAGCTGATTGATACACAGCAAACGTTGAAGGTGGCATCGTTATCAAGAAAAAAAAGGTCAGACTTTTATTATTCCGTTCTTAAAAGCAAATGCACAAAAGCACTCTCTCTCGTTTGACCCTTGTTGGTTAGAAACGGGTTTTGGTTTTATTTTTCACCCGCCAAAGCTGAAGGGTTGCAGTAAAGCAATGTACGAAAATTTGTTATAAAAGCGAACCAAGCCTAGCGATGTGCCTTACCCAAGTGTATCAAAGAAACGTTACGATATGCCAGACAATCTGCGTTGAGCAGGGTTTGACTGGTTAATGAGTATCTTCACAACCGTACTTGATGTATTTCAATCCTTATACAATGAAGAACCAAAACAAAAAAAAATACACCGATGGCGTGAAGAATTATTTCGTTTTTCTCTACAGTGTAAAGGCCGAACAATGGCGAAGCTAAAACCATCCATTGTCTCATTCCTTTTTTGTTTTACTTTACTGACCAAAAGTATTTTTAATCATCAAAACATGTCGCTGCATCGGAAAAGGATAAAGCCATAGCTTATGTTTTGTGAAGAATTAATTTCACGGGCTAAGAACAAAGAAAATGTAACATAAATTTTACAATTTTTCCCCTTTTCTCGGTTAATTTGTTCGTTAAGTATGATTTCATTTTCTTTTATGTGCTAACTGATTTATTTGTTGGCCTAATTAAATTTTCAACTTTTTCTAAATCTTTCATTAGTTAACGCTGATGTAGAAAACCACTACGTGAAAATGTTTTTGTAATTAATTAGCTTTTTAAATTTAATTTACTGTGTAGTTAATCTCAATGGGGATTAAATTGCACAAAAACAAAATCCATTTAAAAAAATTACAAAACCTGAAAGTCTGTTTTACAATTAACAGAATCAAAAGAAATTGAGTAAATAACACAAAATATTATATTAATACCATTACACTTCACATTGAACTAAACAGATAAATTCATGCGATAAGATAAGTGCAATATTTCAATCTTCGTTGATTGTTTTCTCGAACCAACGGATAACATCATTCCCTGTGCTATTGCGTTGCTTTTCAAATTATTCAAAGTTTGCTAAACTAACGCCCCAACACTCTCCTTCCTCCAGCCATACGCCACATACACAAAGTTCCTTTCCCGGCAGAATTTTTCGCCTCATTACCACCGTTACCGTCGGTTTGCCGTGGTTCAGTTTCGGTGCATTTACTTGATTGCCACCGGAAGAAGCGTCCGTACGCAAAAGTGGTAACGCCACTGCTCAAACTGCTCTCGTCAGCTCAACCTGTGAGTGTTGGAAGAAAATTTCTAATCTGGCAAAAAATCCAAGATCAACAAGAATGGCGGAAACTTAGCTTCACGTGCGGGCGATGCAAAAGCACCGATCTGAAATTGTACGTGGAACGCTCCCGTACGAAAAGCTCCCGGAAGCCTTGTTTGTAGCGGGATTTTCCCAATGTCCATGACACTAGGTGGGATGACTTTGCAAGCTTGCCGTAAACCGCATGGTAAAACTTTTGCTTCTTTCCACTTGCAATGTGAGGCTTTGGCCGCAACTTCATCCCGTTCAGAAGCTGAGTGCGGGTTTGATCCGGCTAATCACAACCGACCGAGAGGGACTTTCCAGTTCTGCCAACTGGCTGATAGTGTGATCCATGGCTTGGGCATGGCTTTTCCTAGCGAATGGAAAGTTCCCTTGTCAACTGCATCTTGCTCAACTCGCTACCGAAACGAACTGGTAGTTTCCGCAGCGAAAGTATTGTCCAGTGAGACTTAACTTTTGTGGAAAATTCGGTCCGGGTTAGGAAGAATGTAGGGGAGGCAAAGTTTTGTGCCAACAGACGATATAAGATTAAGAAATGGTAGCACGCTGAAGCATCTCAACTGGCAAATGAAAACAATGAAAACAATTAAAATACCTCCTTCGAATGCTTTTCCAAACTATGCGTGTGTGTGTGACCGAGAAACGAAAGAGAAAGTTGTGAAATGTGAGGTAGGTTTCAATTTAGTCAACAGCTAACTGCAGAACCTCTTATTGAAACCAATGGAAACCGGATACTACCGGCATCGAATGGCAACAAAGAGGATCATTCGGAAGCGTCACCTATAATGCGTCGTGATCCTTTGCATTGCTGGTTGCGGATGATGACGTGGTGCCAAATCCGATTACAATGAGCAAACCAAGTGTAGCAATTGGCCGGCCGGGAAGCTATCGCTTAGCAAAAGAACACAGCAAGAGGCTTAAAACTTGCCAAAACCCCTTATAATAATCGCTATCGTCTATTATCCACCAGTACCAGGCTGTTTTGTTGCCCTGTTGGGGAAATTATTTCACCCGGTCGCTAATCGTATTCTGACAATCATTTACGCCACTGGTTGTTTGTGAACAAATACACCAGAAATAGCACACGCACACAATAAGCTCAATTGTGTTAATAGTATCAGTTAAGATTAGTTTTGAATTTTACCACGAAGCTGACTTACCTGCCGCTGAAGGTTGACGATATGCTGGATGTATTCGTTGTCGTCATCTTTGCACTTTGTTCGTTTGAGATGCAAGGAAACTTTTTCAATATTTTTTTCGATTTTATTTTCTCTTTTATTTTCTTCTTCTGCTTTGGTTTTTTTTTTGCTTATTACCACTAGACATTTTCTTCATTTTCTTTTTCTTTGTTCAGTTCGTCCTAGTGGCGCATAATTCAAACATTCACATTTTCCCTATGCATTTATTCTCTCGCTCTCGGCAAAAGGTTATGAATTTGTACACTCTACTTTACACCCACTTTATAACTCGGCAATTCGCACCACCCCGGTTTTTCTTCATTTCCTTTTGCAAGTCTTATAAATAGTGTGTGTGTGTGCGAGAGAGAGAGAGAGACAGAGAGGGATACTTGGAGAATGAATGAATGAAATTATGTTTTGTGCTGATGAACTCTTGTTCAGGTTTTTCTATTTTACACCACTTACATTCTCCTGCTCCGGCTGTAATGGAGGCGTGTTTGAATGGGATTTTCGGGTCTTTTTTCGTGTTTTGTTTACTTTTTGTTTGTTTGTTACAGCATATTAATATTAATAAAATTTACAATTTTAAATGTAACCGGTTCTCTTTCAAAGTGTATTTGCATTCCATTTCTTGTACCACTATCCGATAAGATGGAAGGCTAAGCCCGCACAAAACAAAAAACAAAGGGGTTTTGTAACATTTTTATAGTCCTTCGGTGGCTTTCGCTTTCTGCTTTAAGTTACATCGTTTTAAGTTTTGCATATTTACAATGTTTTGTTTGACGTATGGTTGCTTTTTGTTTTATTCTTCAATGCGTTTCGAATCGTTTTTTCTCTGTTTTGTGACAGAATTACTGTTTATTTCTTTATGGTGGTTTGTTACCTTAATAAGGGGTAAAGGGTTACCTTTACCCTTTATTGATGTACAATCTATTCGATTTTGTGTAATTTATTTTATATGCCATTGGGTATTTTTCACATGTGGAAAGAGTTTTTTTTGAGAATGATTTTAATGAGTTTTTTGTTTGTTTTGAAACTGTTACAATTTTTGAAATTCTTCTTCTACCGTCCTAAACAAATCTTTCGTTCATTGTCGTAGCTTGTGTATGGATCTGTTCGATTAAAGTAGTTATCCTACACATGTTGCTATGTGTTCATTCAGTAATCTTGTACAAAGGCACTCAGTTTGACAGGGAACTAAACTCTAATCAAAACAAACAAGAAATATTCGTCTTTTTTCTGTACATTTTGTGCTACGGTTCGTTGTTAGGCGCTGCGGTAACATATCGGCATCGTAACGACGTGAACATGCGAATAGCTGCAATCAAAGAGACTGCAATCCAATCAGGCGTTTGTATGGTTTAAATGAAAAATGAACTAAATGCACAGCAATTAAAGAAGTTTTAAGCACCACGAGTAACTAAATAAAAAAAAAATAAATATAATTAGAAAAGGGAAGAAAAAGCTGTATGAAATAATTCCAAAGAACAGGTAGTTTAAAATACAATTGAAACAAGAAGAAAGATAAAATCGACATAACTTAAAAGATGATAATATAAATCAACGA
>CM028125.1:22817621-22888519 GCA_016254315.1 Anopheles parensis
CATATTCAACACATTTATTTCCATCAGTAAATTATCCTATAACCCGATGGCATTACGGAATGAATAATCTATCCAAGAATGTTAATTCACTAAGCCGTAGCTTTTTCGCGTAACGCTCATCAAACGTAAAAGCTTCACCTTTGGCTTTGGTTTAAAAAGATTGGCAAGAAATTCGTAGCAAATTTGCCCAAAAAGCCGTCCCGGTATCCTGACTTAAGCATCGCAGCATTCGCATTAATCGCCTTCCGCGAAAACCAACAAACGTAAAGAAATGAGAAAAGGGCAAAGAAAAAAAAATGGCTACACCCGAAACGAAAAACCATTGACACAATTTTACCTCTCAACCAGCGCAAACCACATATAAGCAGACCCCCTTTGCTACGAGTCCGTGACCCGAAAACGGTACCAACCCACCCCACTGCCCAACTACCCCCCGGTGAAACCCAACTCCCCATTTACCTCCCCATTCGCCGGAACGTTGGTTGGTGATTATAAAACTTTTCAATGCACAAACCGCACAAAACGCACCGGGCAACAACGGAACATCAGGCAGATCGGAAAGGCCAGAAGTTTATGGTAAGAATTTTGGCATTTTATGGAACCGCCGGTTTCGCTGTGTGAGGAAAATGTTGTTATTTCTTTTTTTCCTTTTTTTCTCTCTGTCCTGTTTTTCCTGGCCGTTTTGTTGGTTACGGAAGCTTCCGCTTATTAGGGGTGAAGGGAGGGGGTGTTGAGTGTGAATGGTAGGTGTGGTAGTCACCGGGGACATGGGTTTTTCCGCTGAATAAATAATAGAATTATCCGCACCAGAACCGGTTTCATTATCTTAAAAGGAGATGCAAATTATGGGCAAGTTTCGGGAAAAGTGTGACACAAGCAAACACACACACACTAATACATGGTTATGGTGTGGATTCATCTTGCCCGTCTCAGATGGGGGCACGAATATTCGAGCTTGGGAAGGTTTATGGTTTTTTTTTTTTGTTGCTTCCCTCGACCGGGGCGGGTCAGCATGTGACACAGCAGTAGAAGGGAACATGTTGGAGTTTCAAATTTGATTTGAAGCGAGAAAGTTGTTGCTGTTGGACCGCACAGATATGGGACGAAAATTGTCACTGACTAAACAAATTAAAATCCTTCCCGGCTTTTGCAATGCATCGTTTGCGCAGCACAGGCTTACACTGAACATACAGTTTTGGGCATAATTTTCATGTGACTCAATTGTGTGTCCATTGTTATTATAATCTTTAGCTTTGTTGTTTCACCGGCAGCAACAGATGTAAAAATTATAGTAGGAAGCTTTTAAGAATTGTTTGATCACACCATGTCTGGTGTAATGATCAATGACGATCATGTAAAACTTATCTGCTTTATACGACGCAACAAAACGCATCTATGAACGGAATTATTGTGTTTTAAAACTATTTTTCAAAAGGAGTTTCGCTGGAGTACCGGGGACAACTGGCGCAGTCGGAGCCATTTTTTACATACTGTTCAAGTTGAACGAGAATGAAAAAAATCCTTTTTCAAAGCTTTGAACAAAATTCACATTTGGCACCTTTAACACTTCGACACCTTCAACCAGTGCTCTTTCTTTTATGCTTTTTGAATTAAATGTTTAGATTTTGGGTTTAAATTCAAAGTTCATAATGCTTACTTTGAAAAAAACAAGAAAAAAATATCAGATGCAATAAACTGGATGACAAATTTCTAAACAAATCATTTTTAAAAGTTGTTTCGAGAAGCTTAGCAGATGTCTTGCATATATAGTACAAAGGGAAAACCAACGTTTAACAAACATATGAAAAAAAAGATTAGTTTTGCTTGATATTTTCATAGAAACAGTTTAAGAAATTACTCCAGTGTGTTGAGGTTTAGCAAAACGTTAAATCAAAAGTTTCCACCAAAACCAAATAAATCCTTCAGCAGGATACAACCACGTACCTCTTCGACCACTCGATACTTGTTCGATTTTTTACGGCTTTCTATAGGGTCAGTTAAAGCCGAAACCCATATACCTCAACACTTGAATGGAACCGAGAAATGGTACCAACTTCTACAGCACAACTCAAAACCCCATACAACGTATTTATGCTCCAATTTGCTCCATAAACACTCATTTGCATCTAAATGCTACAGCTGCTGCACTCCTGCAAATGTTGCCATGTTTTCTTTTGCTAGAAAAAAAAACAGAATGAAAATGGAATGGTTTTGTACCTGCAACACCGGCCAGTGGACTGGGTTAAACTTCAACCATCGTGTCGTTCCGGGGTTTAATCTGTATATGATACCTTGCGGCAAAATGAAACGTTCATATTTAATGAAGTTTTCAAGCAACTGTAGAAACCCCGAAAAAAGAACCAAAACAACACGAACCAAAGTTCGCCATTTAAACATTAATGCATGGTGACAACGGTATGCAACTTGCCACAGTGAAATGTACCTTGCATTTGACCACCGGAATGAGGAATGAAAAATGCACCCAAAAAAAAAACGGGTTGCATTTATTTCTTAATGTACATAAACTAAAACAGAAACAGAAACTGAAAATGGAGAACAGCGCGTTAAAATTCTAGTCGAGAATCGATAAAATTACTTTCAACGATCCGTCAGTAGTAATAAAATGTCGCCATGGTGTCCCTTTTCATGGAGCTTCATGGAGAATGAAGAGAAAGAAAAAAGTAAAAACACTTGTAGTGTGAAAAGTTTTTGGTGTAAAAGTTTTCCTGCTGCTTAAAGGAGTCTTTTTTACTCCTTTTTTCCCCCGCCCAGCGTAACCATGTTGAGACTGTTTCCTTCTGAGTGCCTTTCTCCCTAGTTCGGTTAGTTAGTTTCGTTTCTTCGGTGGAACACACTTAGCGGTGGTTAGTTACGATGTGAACGGGGAAAAGAAGGTAAGGTGAGGATTGTTACACATGCTTTCTTTAAGAGTGCAACATCGTAGCCCGGGCACAGCTGGAAAGCTCCCTCCGGCTCTCCCTCCGCCCCGGTTACGAGTCATTCACGCTCGGTGACACATTACAGACGAAATGGAAGATGCAAAGGATGGTGGCTCATATGATTCAATCCCTCCCGGGCATACAGCGTCCGATGAAGGGCATTCGGGTAGAGTGCGACGGAAGAAAAACGAAAAACACGTACCGAACGCAAGTTGGCACCAGTGGTGGTTGACCCCTCGGGACCCGGCGACGACAGACAGGCATCATAACAAGGTGGCGCCATTGGGATAATTAAGGGTGGTCTGACAGTGAAAAGATTTTTATTAGGCCAGCCCCCTCCTTTCACCGGAGCCAGTGTTGTTTTGTGATTTGGATCTGTTTTTGGTTCAACCTTCACAAGAAACTTCTTTTTCGAAAGTGTATCGGACACCAAACAGGAGCTTTGAGGCTTTCTCTCTTCCTCGATACGGAATTTCCTCGTCTTTACAGAAGAAGTTGTTATTTTATTTTTTTTTACTGACCTTTAACGTTTTTTCTTTGTAATTTAAATTAAATTGTACAACCAGGCTGCTTACATGCAACTTTTCCGTTAAAAAAAACATCATAAATACCATCCCACATACAGATACGAAGTATAATGTTGGGGATGTCTTCATTTTTTCTTGTGTGCGTGTGTGCTGTTGTTTCAACTGGTTTATTCTTCATGCTTACTTCCTCTAAACGCTCTCCAAGAAGCGATTCCTTAGCAAGGAAATAGAAGAAAAGTTTCCCCAATTAGAGCAAAACTTTCCCGTCCGTTCATCGTGATAGCGTTATCGGGCATAACCCCACGCTCGTGTGTTTACACACATTCGTAAGGTTGCGTCTCGTATCGTTATCCACGTGTTCCACCATGTTGTGGAATGTTGTTCGAGCAGAAAAAAAAAACAACAAAGAAAATGTGTGTGTGTGTGCGGGGTAGAAAACTTTCCCACCAATTGCTATATGCTTGTTTTCACAACGCGAAAAAGAAGGAAGGATCAGTGAACTTTGGAACTTGTAAATGACCTGGTGCGTTTGTGGCTCCATTGTGATTACTCTACGTGTTGGTGTTTTGTTTGCTTGGCAAGGGTTTTTGTTTGTTCGCTTGCGTTGCGTCTTATCGTTTATACACGTTTATAACGCCACACGTGTGTGGATGGGGATAGAAGAGCATCATATTTCATCTCCATTCAAAGGTGCGTTTTGCTGACCGGATCCGTGATCCTTCCGAAAACGGGGAATACGCTTGCGAAAAACCATTCAACCAGTTTACGTAAGCCAAAAGTATGATTGAATCGCAAAACTCTGACCACCCTTGTTCAACCTTTTCATCGCCCACGATCGCGCCCTTTCCATCGCTCGTCAATGGTTTCATTCGCATCGCTGGTGGTTAAGTTTATCCTTCATGGGCAGGTAATCACAATCTCTAGGTCTGTCTAAACCTTCCTCTATCGTACCATTTTGCCTTCTTCTCCGTACACAAAACTCTGAAGTGATTCGGTGGGAAAATTAACACACCTTTTTTTGGCTAAGAAGGGAAAAGCTTGTTAGGAAAAGGAACATTTCGTTTCGAACCATCCGCCAAAATGATGGGAACTTATTAGCTGACGCTGAAATGGAGACATTTGTATTAGGATCAGATAAGTTTTGGAGGTGAAATACAAAGGTGAAGTGTTAAAGTTCGCTCATAATTGTTTAACGTTTTGTATCATTTAGAGATATAACAAGATATAATTAGGCTCATAATCACCTAATCATTACCATAACAATAGGATGATAATTTAAAGAAACAAGAAAACTAAAGATAATAATAACCGAGTAAAAATCAATGAATATCAACGCACAAAAAGGAACGTTAAAAATTATTACATTTTTACTGTAAAAAATTATATAATGAAAGCATTCACCAAATGAGACAAAAGCAAAAGATTATAAAATAAAACGAAATAATTGAAGCATCATGCATCTGTAAAAAAAGTCTTCATTTCAGGAGCATAAGCCCGTAAAATCTCGATGACTTCAAGACGATCAAAACGCGAAGTCAAGGACCATTTGCCAGTGGCATTTTCTTGAAATTCCTTTCTTTTTGGGTTTACTGATTATCACTGAAATTTGTCCTTGATGATGTAAGTTAGAATTTCTTATCAATTGTAATACATTTAAACGCGTTTTGAAGATATGCACAAAATAGAAGTTTGTGTGCTAATGATCACTGTTAGCAAAGCTTTTTCTAGCGGGGTAAATACTCCCAAATAATGAGAAAAATATTCCAAGTGGCTTAGTTTGTATTAGATTTAGAATGTTATCAAGCGTATAATCTTTTTTTTTTGCTTCTCACCATTCTGTGGAAAACCGAAAACATTTCCCATCAGCCAGCACGCACGTTTCAACTGAATCCGACACCTGATTCGAGCTCGTGTGCCACTGTCAAGTTGACATTTTGCGCTCAAATCGAACCACCGAGCGTCGGTGCTAAATAGAATCGCAAATAAAATGTGCATCAGCCAGAGTGACGTGAATTGGATTGGATCGACGAGTCGCCCGTGCAATGGCAAGACCAGCACGTAGAAGAAGTTTACAGCGTGGCACACGCACACGCGTCCAATTGAATCACATTTCCCACCAGCCAACAGTGACAGGTGCGACACTGACACCAGCAACAAGAAAGGCCCAACCGGCTGTCATTTCTCCGCGACTGCCCATCGAACTCAATTAAACTCGATTCCGGTCGGGGTACACGGGTCGCTTTTTGGTAACGGTGGCAATGGAATTAGAGACTCCCGTAGAAGACTCCCGACCAACCAATACTGCTCGTGTGTTTTACCTTCCGGAAAATTGACTCCGACATTGGGTGGACCGTTGGACCGTTTTCCCGAACGTTTCCCTTTCCCCGTTGGGTACCGGGTCTATTATTCGCGACAAGACATAATTTAATTTCCCTCCCAGTGAGACCACTCCCTTCTGTACGCTGTTAAACTGTTTTGAGCTTTCTTGCCAGACGCACCCACACACACACACACGGCAAGTACGGCAACAACATCCTTAGACAAGGTTTCAAGCAGCGATAAAAATCACCTGCCGTACGATACAAATGCGTGGCCAACGGTTTCGGATGTTAAGTGTCGGAACGTTCCTGTCGGAAATTGCCATTATCGGTATTGTTATGTATGTGCCTTTTCCCTCCCTCGTGGGGTGGGTTGGAACTAGATCGTGCGTGTGTGCATTTGCCGGAGAGACATTATTCAAATATTTTCGACAAATCAGTTCCATTGCGCTACTTCCACCGTACACATGGAACACGGAGTTACAAACAAGTCTTTGGTGGAGTAATTACATTTCCAATGGAAATTGATTCAAATTTATTTGGCCACTTTTCAAAGACGAACCAACGAGGCGGCGGTGGAGATCTCCTGAGGGCAAGTCACACTCACTGGAAACAAGCTGAGTGTGGTGGCATGCCGGTGTCAGTCGAAGGTGGTCCCACCTTCCCACCAAGCAGTGATGCTTGAGGGCGATATACGTACCTTGGTGCGCGTTTAAGATCGGTCGTGAATGTTCACAGGGGAATGTTGAGAAATGTGAAACTGGTGTCAGTATTTCACCCACAGCGACAAGCCCAATGACAACCATTGGGGTCGACAATAACATTGTTTATGTTTTGCCAGCAACAGGGAGAGATAATGGTTTTTCGGGGAGAGATGGTTTCATGTGTCGCAAACATATCACTGCGAATCACGACGTTAGGGAAAAAAGGGGAAACTTTTTCGCATCGTTGAGTTTACTGTGGAATATCTTTTATTTAGATTTTATTTTTTTAATTATATACATCATTTCAATCAGTACTGTTAGGTTTACTTGTACATTAAGCTTTCAAACCGAAAAAAAACAATTTAAATAAAAAAAATCAACTTCCCATATTATATTTAACCAACACATGTACCAGTTGTTGCTCAAGCCGCTTGATATGCACCGAGTTGTACCTATGTTGAACCCACCGGTAAACCGATCCCCACCGGGATAGTGGAAAAACACGACACGACATGCTACACATGGTTCACCGGGGGACAATTTAATTTATTAGCCCGCCACCTGCACACGACGTACCAGGCGCCTCCATCGGAAATCGAAATATCGATCCCTTAGCGATCGGCTTCCGAAAATCCCGTGTGACTTCTACGAGTCGTCTTCATTACAAGCGAAGATTTATTAGCTCTCGGCATTGCCCATGGGAACATTATTTTAGTGAAAACACACACACACGAGCGCACACACTCACATTTGAAAAGATCTTGTAAGAATCGTGTGAATTTGGCAGCAAACGAGAGGCGAATGATTCCAGCTCCACACGTCCCGGGCCCTTACTTCAAACAACCGCGTCCGCACACATTGCGCGTGACACTTTTCATCCCACCCCGATTGCGAGTGGGGCACAATATCAAAGGGAAAACAGGCATCCGAGAAACCAGGCATCATGGTAAATCTTATCGATTGATTGATTTATCCGATTTTCTAGCAAGGTTCGTGTTCAATTGAGTGCACATTCGAACACGAAATCCGGCACGCAGCCAGGGGTGAAACGAGCTTCACATTCCCTTCGCCACAATGATGAGATCCACCCACCGTTCGGCCGGATATCCGGCTAAGATCTTCGGAAGGATGGACGGGAAACTTTGTCGTTTCGACACAACAATTTCGACGTTCCCACCGTCTCCAAGGCACTTAAGGGGTTGCGCTGTATCGCTGTGTCCCGTTGGCGTAAATGCGAACACCAGCGGCTGACAACGGCTCCGACCCGAAAGGGAAATGGTGCAATGTGGGGAAGAAAATTTGTAGAAGCATTACGGATACGGGTGTGGGGAGGAGCGGTCTGTTGTTGGGAAAAATGGAAGCTTAGAAGACAGGATTTGAACATGGTACCGACAGCAGAGCTGGCGTGAAAAAATAGGAACTGTGTAAGAATCAAATAGGTCTGATCCTGCTTACAACTCCGTACCGTGTCGTAACACTTCCTTGCCGATAATATCCTTTTTCCCTCAATCCGTCATGGTACGGCAAACCGTGCACAAGTGCAAACCATAAACCGTATGAAGACGTTGCGTAGGAAAAATCAATCCCCACCAACTTTGGTTTCCCACGGACCGGTGGGCTCCGGGGATGGTTCGGATTGGATCATTCGATTGAAGTTAATTACTTTCGAAAACTGTTTCTGAAGTGCTTGAGGCTTGACATACATTTTGATGTCTGTATGTTACATCCGACCGATTCATGCGTACGACAAATATAAGTAAATATGTGTAAGTGTACGTAGCATTTTTATTGGGTAGGGTGCCATATGTACAACTTTATTATTTTTTGTAGGAATTTAAAAGGTTGTGATGACAGATTTTATAATTTGTACATGGAGTAATGCTTTCGGTTCTTCGGTAAACAAGAATAAACGCAGTCTGTGAGTCATATGGAAAAGATAGTCAACACAAAACACTGTTGCAGGTTTTAAATATCTTTCCATTAAAGTATGGAAAAAATTAAAGTATGGAAGTATGGAAAACTCTGTAGTAGGGAAAATGGGGACCTCAATAAGGGCTTACCTTGTCATGACTCGGTTCATGTAATTCGGCCCAAAAGTCTTTAAGGACATTCTTATACCATGACCATCTAACTGGATTTGGCGTGGCTATTCGTTGCATGATCGTACAGCTTGAGAAACAGAACGATCTCAAGCTCGTCGTTACAGTGATCTAACATTTATGCTTTGTTATTATGGCACTACCACCTCAATAGGTCGTATCCTGCCATTTTGTCAAAAACTGAACGAAAAAAGTATTTTAATTACGATTTAACATTTCTTGATCAATGTTCAATTACTTTAGGCTCTGTGTGAAATGCTGTTTTTTTTTATTTGCCACAAGGTTTAAAATGACGAAAAATTATAAATTATACTCAAGAAATAACAGATCAAAAATTGAACAGCGAGAATATTGTGAGTCCCTATTAACACATTGAATAATTTTAAAATAAACATTTAAATTTTGTAAGTTTGTGAAGTAACAGATTTAAAACAAATGTTTAACAAACTTTTTTGTAAAAAAAAATCTTCGCCGTGACACCGGTTGCTCATACCTGTGTGGCATAAATTCACACTCAACAAGTGAAAAGTTCGTCAATCGTAATTTTATTGCATTCCACATGCTGCAAACCACTTCACTAAGTGTGCATCAAATGTCGGATACAAAATGCAAACCTCCATCAGTAAAACCAACACGGAAACAGCAGGAAAGTGGATGAAAAAAATATGTATTTACCGATCGAGTCACTGTGAAATTGGACAACATAATCTCCACTACTTAACGATAAGCACGAAGGCGAAGTTATTATTGTGGGTCAAGTGTGTGGTTGCACCGAAAGGTGCTTCACGGTGACCCAAGCGCGATTCAGCCACCATTGCTCGTGCCTTTTGTTTTGTTATATCAAAAAACGAACAAACGAAACCACACCAATGGAAGGAATGAAAATTTCACAGCACACAATAATGCTCGAAATCACACGCTTGTGTCCCTACGCCCGCATGCAGTTCCGGGGCAGTNCCATTGCTCGTGCCTTTTGTTTTGTTATATCAAAAAACGAACAAACGAAACCACACCAATGGAAGGAATGAAAATTTCACAGCACACAATAATGCTCGAAATCACACGCTTGTGTCCCTACGCCCGCATGCAGTTCCGGGGCAGTTGCGATTCAGAAACGAAACAAACAAAAAAACAACAATCGTACATACGAGCTGCGTTGGTGGAAAGACCGAAAAAAAACAAACAACATTCTCATCCCGAAAGCTTTAGCTATTGTTTCCGAATCGTTGCACTTTCAGCAGCTTCTATTAACGATGTGCAGCTGCAACACCCAACCAAACCGGGTGACAATTGCCACTAAGGGTAGGTCCCGAGGGGTGGGTTTTTCTCCTCCGTTTTTTTCCATCCATTCCAAACACTTCTCCCTCACTCCGAACCATTTCGTGGCGTCCACACATAAAGGGTGGCGTGCTGAAAACTGGTTTCTTGAGCGTTATCCGCCGGAAGTTTGCCACCGCTTCTCGTTTGGCAGGACAGGTTGCGACACTTGCCATTTTGGGGTACTTATTTTGCTCCTTTTGCACCATCCGGTATAATGGTGAAAGTTTAACGATTGCATTCCGGAAAGAAAAGAAAGTAAACAAACTAAAAAAAAAAAAACTAACATCAACAGCCAACAGCAGCCAGCATCGGGAAGCGAAACAGGAAATGATACTCGATGTCGTGGTGTGGCTAAAATCTCGGTTAAGAAGATGGAAAATGGAAGTGGAAGATAATTCATCGGGACTGAATGTAGCCATCTCTAGCCCCATTCGAAGGTGAATGCATCGAGTTGGTGGCAACTGCTAAGGGCAAGCAATCAGTAATCAGTAAACCGCATGAAAGAAAGGATGAAGTTTTCATTCTATCGAAAAACGGAAAAACGTGACTTTTCTGTCCCATATACACACACACACACGCATGTAGTGTCTCGTTGTGAATGCCGTGTGTGGGTGTGTGATTTGGTCAATTATCTCTGTCGTGCTGTTCAAACAGAGCTTCCGGAGAACCATATCACCCAGAGTGGTCGATTATCGTAACGACAAACAGATGGTAAGCACACGGATGGGATTGCTGTACCCATATCCGGCAGAGGATGACAAAGGGGGCGTCATGAGCAAATTTGTCCGTTTGAAGTTAGATACAAGTTAAAGTAAAAAAGAAAACGTATGAATCGAGGTCTATTTTTACAGCAGATCGCAAAGTTTAGAGATGCTCGAATTTACGCGGACGGGGTAAAATATTGTTATTATTTTAAAGATTGACTGTCGATTCTGTTCAACTTAAAAATAAAACTTAAAATAATTAAAAAGCATTAAGTATGCTTTTAACTCTAATAAGAAATTTGAACTAACCGAGCTAGCATATTTGATCCGGTTTTGTACTTGAATTGTATATGAATTTAATACAATAAAGTCTCTTAGCTTTTAAATTTCGTAAACCACGTTTTTCTCCTTAAATATCTGTAAACTTTTGTCATGAATGTAACTTTTGTATGTACGAACCAGCAGCTTAAATTAAATTTCATCCCTTTCAACGTTTTGTCGATATTTAATAAACTTATTACGCCGAAAGTTCTTTTCAAGAAATAGAGTTTTAATGCGGAACAATCCGTTAAACACAAAAAATGCTCATTCAAAGGGCAGTTCATCTTAAAAAATGAAAAAGTTATTAAAAGTTATTAAAAACATACTTTTTTGGCAAATTTTACAAATGTATTACAACTGGTTTTCTGGTGGCATTGATATGAATAGCTTCTGGTCAAGGCCAAATTTTCGTCATTGTTCCGACTTCGGCACTTAGCAGCAAAAATAAACTCTAGGAACCAAAATGCTCGTTATGGGAGATTTAACTCGTTGAAAGAGGTATTTTCATAACATTTAGAAATTAATTCGTTATGTGAAAATTCGTTAGAAAATGTGCTCGTTACGAGAGAGTTGATGAAGTTAACGTAAGTCGTCAAATGAATACCAGCCTTTCAGGTTAATATTAGTTTCCACGATAATAACATTTTCCAGAAATGAAAACTATCTCAAGTTGATGCTATCAAGCATAAAGTTCATTAGAAGTAAGATTTACATCTGTATTCCGGAAAGTAGTTGCGCTTGTATTACTGAGAAATGAAAAGCACGAACGAAACACACGTATCTGGATCGGCTGATGATAAAGGTACTGCGTAAATAGCAGTACGAAATTTGAAGCAAAAGTGGTTTAGTTCGGTTGGTTTCGAGCGTATCTTCAGTCACCAACCCAACAAGCAGCTGTCCAGCAGTAGCAGCAGCAGCAGTGGAATAACTATGGATGGTGTTGAAACTGTTTAACCAACGTGCAAAGTAACGAAGAATCTTCACCGGACAGATGCTCACGAGATTGCCTCTATAATTGTGAGCGTTATGATGCCGTGAGTGAACCAACAATGCCTAGCGGGCCCCCATGCCGAACGACGAACTATATTAATGGGATGTTTGCCAAACTATATACACACACATCATCATCATCATCATCATCATCATCATCACCATCATCACGTACGCGTGGACGAAGGTTTTTGTGAAAGTTTTGTGCAAAATATGTCGCCATGCAATGTTGTGCCGTTCCATACAATGGGCAGGCAGCAGGTCCGGGAGAGAGTGAAAGCTCTTTTGGAAAAGTTGCACAATTTTCCAAGCGATCAAATTGAAACTTTCCACCACCACCACCACCACCACCGTACGGCTTACTGCCGCCTTGTGCACCACGCGATCCTTTCATACCATGCGCGGTATGTGTGTAGTGTCCCCGCTTTTAGCCCTCGGGTTGGGATTTTCATATCAGTTGAAAGCGTTGAACAACCGGAAGGAAGAAACAGTGCCCGTTCAGTCTAACGTTGGGTGGCGCCTTCTAGCAAACGCTCCATATGGTAAGCGGAATCTGGTGAATTTCTGGGTCGTCGTGCTACTATGGTCGATGGGGCGACAACTTACCACCCCCGGATGCTGTGCACGGGGTAGTGTTGACCGTACCATTCCAATCCCGTTGCGAGGGTTTGGTGTTCGGGGCGCCTGAGGTGCTTCGTAGTTTTGGTAAACAGAAGCTCACGCGGTACAACACAGCCACGGTCGGGAAGTTTCCACACATCCTGAGCAAACGATTCTAACGGGGGAACTTGACCGACTGAACCAACCGTGGAAGAGGGAAGCAGGGCTGGTGCTGTTGCTTCGAACGATGATAATGGGAAAGCTTATTTCACCGTTGATGCTTTTTGCTGCTGCTGCTGATGATGATGACGATGGTGGTGATGGTTATACTTTGTGTTTACATTGCGCCTTCCACACGTGCGACGGACGTGCGCGGACACTGTGGTAATGGTGCCCACTCAACCATATTACCTGGCCATGTTTTGTCGGTCGATAATTCGCTTTCGTGTCGGAAAAGATTAAGGGTTTTAAGCAGGGAAAAGCCAGCTGGCCATCGGTAGCGCATTATTCGCAGGGAGATGAAAGGAAAGGGACAACGGAACACCGTTGCGGATAAGATCTGGTGCAGGTGTCTCCAAAAACACCGCAAATTATCTAAAGTTGGAAGATTATCGCGCGCCAAACCACATCAATGAGCATTATCGTGAGGTCGCAGAAAGCAGCGATGGAAGGAGCAAAATGTTTGGAAAGTAGTAAAATTTTGTTTGTCTTCATCGTAAACTGTCTCTCTCGCTTTCTCTTCACATGTAACTAATCGTAATTGTTAATGGTGCATTATAAAACCCATATTTTGTGACTAGAAACATAAATTTTTGTGTCAAATATGTTCAAAAACCGTATCTCGGGCCAAGTATTTGCCTGCAATGATCTTTATATATCTTAGGAAACAAATTCTTTAAAAAGTAATGTCGATTTTCCTAATTTTGTTTGTTTATTGCGGTTGTTGTCTACTCCATTTTTAAAGCGATATTTCAACAATAATTTATTTTATTTCTTATTTCTCTACTATAAAAGTTTGGTTTCAATTTCTTTAGTAATTTACTCTTTATCAGGTTTAACAAATGGAATAGAACATAATATGTTAAAACTTCAACTTTCGCTTTCCAGCAACTCCAATGATACAAACTTCCAATCAGTCTGTTCCAATAATCGAGCAGAAATATCGTCAAATCAAATCCCGAACCCTTGAATTACACTGCCAATCGGAGTAAAACTCCTATCAGTTCTATCTATCTACCATCGGAAATGCTTCAAATTATTCTTCAAATGATTCACATTCCGCATACCCATAAACGGAACCAAGCGATTCAATCTCGACCAGCAACTAAGCTTCATCTGCCATTTGCAGCGAGAACCGATAATGTAGCGAGTGTACTCGCTTTAATGACTACGATGGCGCTTCCACGGGTTCCCAACGATGGAGCTTGTTTGCCGCATTACTAGAAGCTTTCTAATATTGGTACGCTCATACCGAACCGTAAATGATAAGTATCAAATTTCCTGCCAATCGACCATCGGCATCCCGCGAGCCGCGTGTCTGTCGGGGTCTAATCTCGCGAACGCGGACATTCTCAAGCACGGCTCGTTTAAAGTGTGCATTCAGCGCGTGGGAGAAGAGCGAGATGACGACGCTGAAGACGACACATAAAAATAGCCAACAAACCGTGTTCGACTACTTTTAAGGCTTTACAGTGGCTGGGGATGAAGCTACCGGATGGTTGTAAGTGGCGATTAAGGCGAAATAACACTAACGCGGGCCTACACACACACACCTCAATTTTCCAATGAGGAAAAGCTTTTATCCATAAGTTTGCTTAGATATTTTCCACATGCGCCATTTAGCAGTGCCTATGCTACACGGTACCAGTATTAGTATTTTCTGAGAAGCGAGAGAGTGAAAGTGAATGGAGAAGAAAAAGAGGAAATTTAAGTTTATAACGCTTGAATGGTGTGTTGTTTGGGAAAGCTTCCATCCAACGAGCATGGAGCTTTCACGTATTTTTGTCGTCGAAAACAGTCCGACGCCCAAAATCAGTTGCTTCCTGAATTACGTCCCTCCCATTCAATGCTTTCCCGATGGTTGGTACAATATGGTTCAAATGTTTATTTTTATTCACTCTCAAAATCTTATCGCCCCTTAGGGAGGGATTCGTTTCGTCGGTGGCTTACTGGTGGACACACTCCACAAAACGGGTGTAGTCAAATCCACGATTACGGTTGCGTCGTCGAGTGCGTAGCCTATTTTAAGGATCAGCATCAAGCGGACGACAGTCAATTGGAACGTTTTCTTGAGTGGTCCCATTCAAAAACTGTCAACATATAGACCGGGACGACCAACGAAACCTTTCCACCGGCAATAGAGAGCTGCTAATGAAACTTTCGGTGGATAAAGCCGGTGTTTAAATGTTCGTACTATCCGATTTTCAAACCACGGCACGGGGGACTTATGCCTTCGAGTTGTCCGATAGACACGATAACCTCCAGCAGCAGGTTACTTAAAACTTAGCGCCTTAAACCTTAAGCTTTTTGGGAAAGGAAAATTGTTTTCACCAACGGTGTAATTAAACGGCTCCTCGAGATCCTTTCCCGGGGTTGAGTTTGGCACTAAATTAAGACCATGTAGGTGTATCGGGATATCGGGATGACGAAGTTTGTTCGCCTAATTACCAACCAGGTATGTTACGGTGTGATTTATGCAACCCCGACACTGCCCTTTTCCCGTCTCTTCTTGTCTCCCCGACCAGCTTTTCCTTCTTCCGCATTGAACATTGGTGTTCCGGCTAAACGATGCACGAAACAAAAAGGCGTATCCATAAACGGCTGATACACCATGTGGTAGTGGCAGCCGTCTGACAAATATCGAGCGATCTCGACGTCATGAATTATACCTAACTCCATTACAGAAGCACACGTGGTGTCGAAAGTGGTTAAGATACCCGTCCCGCCGGGGGGGTAGGGGTAAATGTTGAAAACAGTTCAGTTTTAAACAAGTCACACCTTGCCAAAGTGGTTAAATGAGATCGAGCTACCGAGTTACCCCGACGGGAACCACGATGTTCAGGGTGGTTTCAACGTAATGACACCATCACAACCGTCAGTGGATTATTTAGGATTTCGGTAAAGACTAAAGGAACTTCCAGGTTCTCTTTCTACTTGAAGGGAAAGTGAGTCTCTTACAGGAGTAAAAATACATAAAAATACTGCTCGTTCAGCCTTTAAAGCATGTCTTTATGAACTGCAATATTTCCTGGGATATTAATCAATTATTATAAATGAAAATAAGATGAAATGGATTTGAATGTTTTAATAAACATTTGCTACCCTTTGAGACCGAAACAAACAATAAAAAAAATAATGTTAACTAATTAAACACACAACATTTCAAAAAATACCTTTGCATATGTGTGAACAGAGCATCAAAATTTCAGCACTGCAGCTAGTTAGTAAACTTTTGTGTAGGAACAGACAAACTATAAAAATGAAACGTGCCAACTTTCGTGTAGTGGCAGTGAGTTGTTACAGCATCGTTACAATGTTCCCAGAAGCAACATATTCAGGCGGGCCTACATCTCCATATGGATTACATATCGTAACAAAACTCCACTAACGAGCTGTTCCGGTTTCGGGTTGCCCCAAAAAACTTTCCATTACCCGTTCTTCGGCTAAAGCTCGTTTCACTCGTTTCCTTTGTTGTTATTAATGCACTTATGCAAAAGAACACGCCGCTGGGTCAACGTTCTGTGAAGCATAACAAATCCACAAGTAACAAGTTGGATGTGTAGAACATAGTAACTAGTAGCAGTATGTCAGGTGTGCTTGTGGAGCACCATCACGACCCAGCTCAACACTTGACACCCGAACATATCTGTGCTTGCACCATGAGCTTAACAGTTGGAATGTCTGCTGCTGCAGACATTCAAAACGTACCACTTGAAGGAAAGTTATGACAGTGTGTGTGTGTGGAAGATGGAAATTAATTAATTAAAAAACTGTATCACATTACATTTCAGGCAAATTCTTTATTTCATTCCCCAGTGCTTTCAGTATGGCTGCAACCGGCCTGTGAGATGCTGTGCTTAAGAAACACGGAATATAACTCTGTATTCATTACGATAATGAACTCTTATGGTATGAAGAGGATACCTTTTGCTTTAGCAGATATATCATGTTAGAGAAATGGCGAGCAAACGTTGGATTAAAATATTGCCTGAAATACATCGTAAACGAACGTAATTCGATAAAACTGATCTAATACGATTGAGTATGGGCGCTTCGAAAACGTAGCATTCACTACAAGCACTGTACGAAATGTGTGTATTTTATTGGTAGAAGCACCAATAGTTGATAATCCGTGTTTTGTTCTTGCTTTCATTTCGCTTACGTTACAGCACTAGAGAGCAATAAAAATGAAACTAAAATTAAATAATATAAAATATTCCTAGCAAAATTCCCATAACACTGAATGTGCGTGGAACGTTATTCCTTTCCTTTTTTATGCTGCTGTAGTTTTATGTTGCTTCTAGTTAATTATTTAATAACGTTAGACCAGCGTAAATACGTGTAATCCGCGGACTTTGATATAATAAAAAACTTTAAAAAAATCAAACTAAAAACTAAAACTGTAAAAGAACGGAATAAAATATAAACAAAACAAAAATACGATGGTAGCAAAGCATAGAGTATAGTAAATGAAAAAATAAAATCGGATGCTTTTAAAAACGTAAAACCAAACGCAGAAAAATCTGTACCTACCAACATTTTAAAACAAAATTTAAAAAAATCAATGTGATAAAAATAAAACAATAAAATGAAAAACGCGCAGGTAAAATAGAATGCGGAAAGTTTATATTAAATTACTATCCACTGTATACATTTTATTGATTGATGCCGGCTACATTTACTACATCCCCACTAGCTCGCATTAATTCGAAGGTTGTATGGAAGCTTACCAAAAATGAAATTAAGATGCATTCCCCACACGGGTAAGCATACTATTCGTAGCGTAGGAGAGATGATGCATTAAATAGAACCCTTACGATAAGCAAATTATTAAAAAAAAGATCATATCTACAACTTATATTCGCGCCCATTCTATCGTTTGCAGTGGTTACAGTTGCACTTTACACAACTCGATGGAAGGCACGTGACCGATGAAAAAATCGCGAATTATGCTTAATAAAAAAAACGGCAAGAAAAATGCAACCAAATTTTTTTGTTTTTGGCTCGATAATGATTTTTTATGGGATACACGTGTAATGGGGATTCAGTAGTTGTGACTGTACGGGATAAGATAACGAGTGTCAGAACCGTAATAAGGGATTTATCACACCGTAAACGTTCGGATTGCTTACAGTCTCTTATCATACAACTAGCTAAAACGAGCCGTATCTTTCTCGTTTGTTCACTTTAACGATCTCATTTCCATGTAGCCTTGTCTTTTGTGTATTTGTTTTGTTTTCTTCTGCTTTAACTATTCCAAGGAATCACGATGATCGTTAGACAATTCCACACAGAGAACAAGAACATTACAACATCCTTCTCAGGGGAAACGAACACATCACATTTTCACTGCCCTTGTCGCCCTTTAGAAACACTCTACGATCACCTTTTCACGACAAGGATCTTGCCCTGGTGATGCTTCACTGTTGCCGGATTGTTGCCGCACCTAATTAAATTTGTCCTAACTTTAGTGCCTGCTTGCGATTTTTTTTATCTTTCGTTCTTCTCTCTTTTGCAATTATGCTCTTCCATAATGAAGAGGTTTCCTAGCGCTAGTTCGTTTCGTTTTACTTTTTTTTGTCGGTTTCTACCTCCTTTTAATTTTCTTTTGTTTTTTTCCTTTTTGTCGTGTTCAGTCAATTGGCACTGTTATTTAGTGTGTTTCGTTTGGAAATTAAAACGGTAAGGAACCGGTGCGGTTCCCCTGTCTGCGATACTAGAGCAGATGACACTCGGCAACCAGAGAAACGTGAGAAGAAAACATGAAAAGCAAACCGCCAGCAACAAAAAAAGGGAAAATTCTTGAGAAAAGGAAATGAGAACGAAGCCATAAAAATTATGCCCCGTACCTTGTTTTTTTTTTTGCTCTATCCGTTCTCATTTTCTGTTTTGTGTGCAGTTTACTCAAAAGCAACCGGTAAGAACCGGGAGAACAGTTTTCACGGATGGTAATGGAAAGATTTATTTAAAACATTATCACACCATGCGGCATCATCTTGCACTGGCGGAAAAAAAAGGATGCTTTAAAGCAAAAGCTCCCAGTGTCTAGTGGTGGAGTGGTGGAGTAAATGGTGTGGAAGAGAGAGAAAAAAATCCCCTCGGATTTTCTAAAGTGCAGCGAGTAATCACGTAATTAAAATCAAAAGCAAAAACTGTTCCACGCCACCATCGACAGGACTGGCACTCATTGCCCGGATTAAACTGCGGACACGGTACCCCTCACCGCCTGTCGATTTACTAAATTGCTACTGCTTTAGTGAGTGAGTTTTCTCTTTTGCACTGCTGCTTTGTGTGGAAGAAGGATGTATTTTTTAGTGTGATAAACATTTTCCCGAGAATAGTCAATGCAGCGATGCATCCACGGACAGAACGGACAGACGATGGTTCGTTAGTGTCGCTTTAACAGCTGTTAGAATAATAAACAAAAACGAAAGCAAACATAATATTATGAAACTCGTTGAAACACGAGTTTCACTCCTTCCCTGCTCATTTATTATAATTATTTCCCGACACGTGACCCTTCGCTGGTGGTATTTTACACGGGCAGAGGGTTGTAGGAAATGTACCAAATAAGACCACTCCGGCACCATACACATCGTTATTATGGTTCGTAACGCACCAAGCGCTCCCATCACCGTAGGGCCAAGGGCCGATGGGACAGCATAGCAAACATGTAAAACGGTAAATAATCATAATCCGGCTGGATTATGGACATTTGTTTTTATTTATACTTTTAACATTGCCATGAAACAGAAACCAAAACTGTCCCAAAATGTTTGGTATTCAGCATTGTCCGGGGTGAAAGAAAATATGGCGCAAACTTGATGATCGCATGAACGATCGTTACGATCGTTACATCCTTGCGATATCCTTCCACTATTTCTCACGCTTCTTCTCCGGTTGGGTGTCATCTCCTTACACTATTTACTCCTAGGTTTCGGAGACTCTAACGCTAACATAGCCTCCAAATTGATTCGGCTTGAAATCCACGAAACTCCCGCAGTATCCAACAAACTTATCCTAGCTAACGAAATGGTATGTATATACTTCTGTGTGTTTTTGTATGCATGTCTCTTTAATCTGTTCGCTCTAGCTGGATGAGAAACATACAAACATTCGTATGCGTGACGTCAAACCAATTTCCAACGGTTCGTGTTTAGATAATCCCTTTTTTCTCTAAAATTAACATACAAATTCGGAATGAAAGTGTATGTGTGGTATATAATAGTGATAAAACTATAAGAAAAATAATAATATTATTAGTATCCCTAAGCGAGTCCGAGTGTTCAAATAATGACTTCGATGTTCCCGCGTCTATGTCTTACGTTCTATGTGTTTTGTGTTTTTTTCTGTTCATTCTCGTTTTTTTGTTCGTCTACTGCCAAAAAATTCACTATCCATTACTTAACACGGTCGCAATAAAACTACACTTGACGCTTGACTCGCTAAAGCTATTTCCGTTTTCCAATTTTTCCTGTCGAACGCCTGTGTTCGTATTTCTTCCTTTCCTTCCCTTACCGAAGGATCCTTGCGTATTTTGTTTACACTACCGTTTTTAACTGTGCGTTGCACAGGTTCGCGCCACAAGTCCACTCATCCATCCAATGTGCACCACATCCCTTCACTCGATTCGATCGTTAAGTTTTTGGGTGAAAATATGCGGTTTCAGATACACAGTTGGGTGAACTTGCCTTAATGCTAGAATTAAATTAGATTTTCATACTCACGCACTACCGTACTAACAGGCCTACCCAATACACGCACGCACACGCAGGCCAGCGTCCCGGTTGGGAGATGCGCGACGAGCGTGTTTGTTGGTCCCGTGGCGGAAGGTGAGCCGCTGCTCCCACTAGACCTCAGTACCGTCGTCACATTCGTCTACCACCAGCGGGCTGGTGCTGGTGTTGGTACTGCTATTCGGTACCTGGCCGCTCGGAGCAGAACGCTGATCTTCACCGGTCGTTACGATACTTACCGGTGGTGGTTTCTTCTTCGGTTTGGGCGGTGGCCGCGGCGGAATTTTGCTACGATTCGTTGCCATCACCGGACCGTAGATAGAGGACTGATCCAGGTCAAACCCGCTCAAGCTGGCGGCCGTTGATTGTCCCGCGTAGGGCAGTGCCTCCGGTATAGCCTCGTAGTTCCCACCGCTGTGCCCCAACACGGTGGAGTTGGGTGTTGCCGTTTGACCCCCGGGTGTGGCCGGCAATGGGCGATCCTTCATGCTGTACTTCGCCATCGGTGTCGACGTGAGTGCGGTACCGGATGCGGTAGATCCAAGCGGTGACCCCCGGTGTGCCGTCTTGTTGAGTTTGAGCGTCGAATTACCGGAAGCCGTCGTCCGCAGTCCCAGGTTGTCGTATACCGGTTCGCACACACTGAGCGACATATCAATAGGTGAGGTGGGACTGGTAGCACCACTATGGCCACCGGCCGGTAATAGTTCAGCCGTCACCGCCGAACTCATCGACGGTGTCCAGCTGGGGGTACGCTGTTTGCGCGGGATTGTCACGTAGCCCTGGTGCTTCAACGCAACCGGCGGATAGATTAGTGGGGCCGGCGTGAACGGTGAGTTGGCGCGCGCTGCCGCAATTGCTATCGTTCGACCCGTTTTCGGGTGTTGCAGCGTGCGGAAACCGGCAGGCATCTGGGCCGACCCGCTCCCACCTAAGCTGGTGCCCGGCCCGGTCTGGTAAATGGGACTGGCCAGCGGAGATTTACCGTAGATGCGCCCATCGTGGATGTTCGACATCGAGCTCTGTATCGAGGGTGATTGTGGAAAGCGGGCCGAAAATGCGAGCAGATCCGGCGGCAGGTTCGTCCCGCAACCGTCATCTACGAAGGTGGCACGAGAGCGCGGGTTCGTGTCCGACAGCGCCACCGAAGCTGTTTCCTCATCCTGGGCGACTAGAAAAGAACGCAACGATTAGAGGGGAATAGAGAATGGAGAGAAGAAAGATCTTATGAATTAGAAGTTTGCCAGCTTCCAGGGGGGGAAAGCAGCACCAAGGCGGTTGGCAGTTTGGCACAACCGAAGCAGCAAAGGATAGGCTACGCTCTTGTGTGTACGATTGCTTTGCATACAAAGCTGTGGCTAAAACAAAGCGCGTGCAACAGAAACGTGAGCGTCAAACAAACAAACGAAAGAAGCAACATGATTTATAATCAAAAGCTTACTTTACATTGTAACAGGCACAATACAGTAATGTTTGGAGTTATGCATCAAAACAAAAATGTATCTAATGTTTTAAACAAACATTTCTACTAAGTATTGGTTTTAATTACGCTGTCTAGCAAATGAGTAATTAAAATAGTTAAAATTTGAAAACGAAAATAAATAAATTAAATAAATGCTAGCAAATGTACAACAACAAAAATTACAATTTACAAAAAAAACTTGAACATTATCTAGAATGTTTTTGTCAACGAATAACTAATCCTAAAATAAGTAAAACATTGCTGAAATTTTCCCCATAATTATCAAATGTCGTCCTTACTAATTGTCATGATTATCGTTCAAGTTTTTAATCAATATATTATTGATCAATTGCCAATTTTACATGATTTTGGTTTATTAAAGATTGTAAAAAAAATACTTAAACAACTCTATCTGAACGTATACAGAGCAGTTCAACAATTAAAATATTCAATTGCTGATATTCTACGAACCAAAACATCTTCTAAAAGCAACGACAAAAAAAAAACAAGATATTACTTCGTAACTAAAAGTTACTAAAACTTACAAAAGCTAATTCTAAAGTGTATCTACGTCAAACTTGCGTTCCGTACTCACCAAAACCAGTCTCTTCCAGCAGTGTACGCTTCGCTTCATGTTTCTCATCGTAATCCCCACTGACGCCACTTTGGCCACCACTGCCCGGGCCCTTTTCACCCGCATCGATATCCACCCGCCGGGGTGGTTTCTCCACCGGGTTTACCTCCGTCAGCAGGCTCTTTTGCATCTCCACAATAACCGACCCACTGTCCAGGATGGAATCATTCTGCGATTTGTCCATCATCTTCGTGTTCATCAGTCCGTTTTCGCTCATGGTAGAGTTCTTCTTAAAGCGGCGCTTTTTACAGCAGATACAGTACAGTAACACCCATGCAATTACCACAAACAGCAGTATCAGTACCACCACAAGCAGCACAATCTGCAGAATATCCTTCGACCGAGTTGCCGACGTGATCGGGTGTGGATCCGCCTTCAGATCGAAGAACTGTTCACTCTCATCGATTCCACCCCGATTGGTCGCTTTACAAACGTACGTTCCCCGATCCGTGGGTCGTACGCCAACGATCGTCAGCTCGGACACTAACACCTCGCTCTGATCGCGTGCATTCGTCCGCACAGCTTCGGTAACGCGCAACCGCTGATCGTGACGCGAGAACGATCGCTTCTGAAACAACCAGTCAATTTTGGGCAATGGCAATCCGGTCACCTTGCAGATGAATGTAGCATTCTCGCCCGCACCCGGAAACTGCATCCGATTCTCGATGATGCTCGGTGGGCAGGCAAAGTCATCCAGCTCGATCTCGTTCCACTGCCGTCCGGCGAGCGATTTCGGTACACTGCAAGCCGTCGGTGAGGTGTACAAATTCTTCGCCAGCACGTACTCGGCGAAGCTGCGCAGTGTGCAGCTACAGTTCCAAGGATTGTTCGTTAGCGACAGACTCGTCAGCTTCTCCAGCCCGGAAAAGGATTCCTTCCGGAGCGCTTGCAGCTCGTTGTAGTCTAGTTCGATCTGGGACAGGTTCGGTACATTGATGAAGCTGCCCAGTGCTATCCGCACCAACCGATTGCTGCGCAGATGCACCTTCGTTAAGTACTGCAAACCTTTGAACAGGCTATTGTCGATCCGCTCGATCTGATTGTTGTTCAGTATGATGACCCGTATCTTGGTGAGATCGTCAAACACACCAGCCTCGAGCGCGGTCAGATTGTTGTTCGCAATGTCGAGCTCGATCAGGATGGTAAGGTTCCGAAACGCATCCCTATCTATCCGCTTCATGCCATTGTGCCGCAGGTACAGCTTCTGCAGGTTGGTCTGGTGTGCCGCCTCGAACGTTTTCGTCGGCAGCTCGTCTATGCGATTGTGCGACAGGTCGAGGATTTGCAGCTCGTTGCTTAGCTCCTGCGGTACCACGGGCAACCGTTGATTCGTACAGTCCGCACTCTTACGGCCACTCTTCCAGCTACACTTGCAGTTGCCGCACTGCTTCGTAAAGTCGGACTCTTCCGTTCCCTGTGATAAGCTTAGCTGCAATTGCACTAATAACAGCATCACCAGCACACCAAACCGAATGCAGCCCGGTTTTCTTCGAGCCGTCCGTGTAGCTTTGGTGCAAAGTTGCACCGTGTCATTACCAGTCCGTTCACTCATTGCCATCGTCGTGCAGTTGGTGCTGGCACACATTATGAGATCTATCACTGCGCGTCCCGACACTTGCCGCAAACACTATTCGGGGAGGGTGCTGTTTTATATGGCTACGCCTGAAGCACACATAGAGCTGTTCCCAAGCTACTGGTAGAAGGTCACGTCTGCGAAAAGGCGATGCTGATGATGCCACTGCGCCGTGCGCCTTAAAATGGTCACCAATCCCGCGCACAGGAACGGCGTCGAAATTGGTTGCGATTATTTCCGCTATCAGATGATGATTATCATTGAAATTGTGTTTGCCTTCTATTTGTTCAGCTGCAGCATCTCACGACAGTCGTGCATCGTGCACAGCAGCAGTTCGGGGTTGGAAATGGGAAATGGGACTAGTCTAGAGGACCGAAAGGCGGGGCGGGGAAAATATCTAACTTCTTAGAAAAGCTAGCCTTTTTCACCGTCGGCTATACGACACGTCCTACACAAACACACAATAACGATGGTGATGGCGGTACTGCTGTACTATTTCCCAGTGCTGCTCTACCAATGGCAACATGTTTTTCGTTTTCATCCTTCAGCAGCAGCAGCAGCAGCAGCAAAGCAGCACCGTTTCTTGCACGCTGCAACGAATTCCACTCGGGAGCCTGTCGTTTTTTGCCTTACTACTTCGAATAGATGAAATGTTCGGTCGGTGCAATTGTTGCGCTTGAAGCAACGTTTCGACGTTAGCTATTTGTGCTATTTCTCTCGTTCTGCAACTGGAAGTGAAAAAAAAGATGAAAGGAGAAGATGTACGTAAGCGCATAACAAAGGTAATTGAGATGTTAGTTCAGAGAAAGATTTAATTTGATAGGGAAAATAAGGGCAGCATTTCAGTCCGGGGCATCCCACGAACCATCAAGAATACTGGTTGAACTACAAATTTGTTAACCTAAACGTTAGAGTCTTTGTGACGATGTGGGTGTGAGGAGCGATGATAAGAAACATTTTGGCAGATTTTTTAATGAAGTTTTAATTTATCTTTATTTATTTAAATCATTTTACGCCAATTGATGCAATGCAGGAATTCGTGTTGGGAAGCTGCTAATTTTTCCTAAACGACCTTTTGCACTGCTTTTTTTTGCAAAACAAATCATTACAGAATGGTATAAAATTGGCATCCCTTATCCATAACACATATCGCACTGGGAAAAGTTTAAAAATAAAATCAGTTTATCGGTTGTGTGAAGTCAAATGTGCTGTTTAATGTCTGCGGTAGAAAACTTTTCCATCCCGAGCATACCATTATCAACGGCGCCCGAACGGGACGGAACGATCGTGTGCTACAAGATGTGAATCAAGTCACATTCTACGACCTTTAGTTTCAACGTTTCATATCTTTATTGAAGTTTCCATAACCCAAAGGCCATGGCAGAAGATGCTACCCTGAAGACACATAAAACTTTATAAAGCACCATCGTAACGCTTTTGGGACGGGTACAAATGTACGTGTTCAAAAAAGGCATATTATTTTTCATCAAAACGTTGCGTTTCTTGAAAAGCGTGGGCGCACTTCGGTTCCGTACAGACCATGCCGAATTACCAAAACCCAACCCATTCCGGATTCGGCAGTACAAAGCTTACGACGAGTGTACGCGAACAAAACAAAACTACAGCTCGGTTGGTATACTTATATATATCAGGAATTGCAACGGCTTACAGCGAGACACACCGATAGGACCGAACACACATTTCTTCTCCCTGGACGAGCATTCACCTTTCAAAGCATTCGCTACCAGGCACCCGGTTATCGTTCCTGGTTTTTTGGCTGCGACGAGGCACATTCTTTTCTATTCATTTGATTTGCTCATCCTTTTGCACCGTTCCCAAGATGGTTGAGGTGCCGCGAAATGCAGCAATAAGAGTGTCACTGCAGTGAATGCAATGTACGTTGCAGCACAAACTCCCCACCTTACACGTCGTAAGGCACACACGTGTGTTTTCTATGTTTACATTCTGGCTGCTCGCGCTTCCCGGGCGATATGGCCGGCACGGGAACTGTATGGCTTTACTTCATCCTGCGCACGAGACTGCATTTTCCCTGCATTTGTATCAACCCGTCCCGTTTGCAAAATGTTTGGTACGATCGACTGAACGAAGCGATACATGCAAAAGGATAATATGAAGAGGGATGCTTCTGCTACTTGAGTGTATTTTCTTGAATTTTACTCCAGTTTCCAGACTTTGGCACCAGTTTCCTTTTCTTAGCTTCATCGCACCTCCGGGAACGGTGGCATGCAACACACGGCGTCGTACGCGCGCAGCCACTAGCAGATGGTGACAGTAGACGACACGCTTCATGTCAGTAGGAAAATGTTATTACAGTACGAAGGGACTTTGGCACAGGGTAAGGGAAGTGGGCACAGTGAACAAAGCATACCAGTACTGAGAGTGATGCTTTGATGGAGCATATGTTTTTGTATCGTTTTCGTAGCAAGCAAAAAAGAGGGGGAGAAGCGACGACATGTACGTGTTTAGCAGGCACATCAGGGGTTAGTTGTGGTCTCTGTGCGTAGAAGAATTTAATAACACACACAGCATTACGTCGCATGGTTGAAAGGGTAGCGTAGCTTGCGAATATGTACTGGAATCATCAACCAACACTAAAGGCTGACTGGGGATGTGACTTGCTACGGGCGGCCATACATGTGTGTGTGGCGAATGGAAGACGTGATCCATCCAACAAGGATGAATGTATTGTTATTTTAACAAGTACAGCACACAGACATCGTTTTGTTTGCCAGTATGTCATAAACCCATTTTCTTGCCTTCTGAACCTTTTTCCTCTCGTATGAGAAGGTTTTCTTTTTGACAGATTTTAAAATTATTGTTAAGATTTTCTTCGTTTGAGATGCAAACAGTGAAAATGCTACAATTTTCATGCATGTAGTTCTTGATATGGAAGTAGGAAATAGGTGGCATTTGTTGAACTAGAAGATATGATTAAAGTCCCCAAAAAATTTCAATTGGTGACAATCTGTTCAAAATGTTTGCAAAATATTGGAGTCATGTTGTCATGTTTTCAGAAGAAATATTAGAAAAATGAAATACTTTTGGACAACAGCAAGAAAAGAATAATTTTCAATAACTGATTTTAATAAAATTTACATCACATAGTGCCTTAACAATACGGACAAGAAAGGGCAAAAATTATTTAAAAGCTCCAATTAAACATTTCTCAACACAAGTGGTCATCCATATGACGTACCATCAGTACGTGAAAGGAATCGAATAAAAACAAAACACCTTCTACCTTCTATAGCCTACGGTATTTCCTCTGCTGCTGTGTATCCTCTGCTTTTACATCCCGTATCACGACGGTTTAATGAGGAAGTACCATCACATGCCATGCGACTCTAAAATGCAATCTACATGCTGCCACCTCTGCAGAAGCACATGCACACCACACCACATTGCCGGTTATTATTTTGTATAATTTTCAAACCATAACTACATTACGCAGATGCAACCACAACTCCGCACCGGACAGGGCTTCTAATGTTTGAGCTGGGAGGGAGTGCTAATGCATCGTCGTCTGCCAATGTCGGAAGCAAAACTCCAGCACCGGCACCGAGTCCATTATAAAGGTTGGGTGAAAGGATTGCCATTTCCTCACGGTCGCTGTAGGGCAAATAAACCCCGCGAAACGACACACACACCGGTTGTCGGAGTTTTAATAATAAGCCTGCAGCTTTTGGGTAGCATTTTTTTCGTTTTTGGTCCATTGCGAGCAAAACAAAACATTCGAGGAGGTGGTCGCCATTCCGCCGGTACGTGCATTTTCCACGTACGTAAGAAATTTAGTTCCTGCTGGTAGCCTTCGTTTAGCAAAAACTTGTTCAGCACCGGTTCAGCAATACTGCCGATGTTAGTATGTACGCTTCCAGGATGCAGGAAAATGAATTTTTGGGCTTGTCTTGTTAGGTAAACTGTACGCAGCGAAAGGGATACAACTCTTTGTACCTACAAACTTGTGGTACCGTTGCCCTGGAGCAGACTGTATCACATGGAGGATAGAAACACTAATGGTCGTCGTATCGTAGTGTTCTGCTTTTACCACGAATAATACGATTCCCTCTCCGTCTGGTAGTACAAACAAACCCTTTCCCTGAAGGGTGTGTGAGAATCACGCAAGGCCGTTGTTTTCTCCTCTACCTGGGCGTATTATTTTGATTACAACCTTGCTGCAAAAAGGTGCGGATGGGAACTTTTTTAATGTGATGCATATTAAATAATGCACATTCGGAACATCTGTGCATACGTGTCCATGAGGTAGTGTGTTAGCTGGAGCTACCATCGTCAGCATCATCATTGTGTGTCTTTTCATGCACATCATCGTACTACTAAACATCGCATCATAGAGCGAACGCTGTCCCCATCGGTGACAGCCGATTCGTGCTTCGCGAAGGAAAGGTAGAGTTTAAAAGTTGCATTATATGGTCAGATTTTGACGATTTTTGGATGTTTTACTTCTCTCCTGTGGCACGATTTGTGTTTATTGAAGGTTCTTTTTTTCCACTCACTCTAGTGGCAAAACGTTGGCTGTAGATTTTTCGTTTCAATTTTTAATCCATTTCCAGGTGGTTGTTGATGGCTAACGATGAGCCACGATGGCACTCATCAGCTCTTTTCGTTTTGGGAAGGGTTAGAATGAGTTTGGATAGCAAAAAAAGGCTTGCACAGGTATTGTGCTTTTTTTTTGGACACATTGTTCGCTCGCTTCATTCTGGAAGCAACATGAAAATCGTCTGAACGTTAATAGAGAACGATAATTAGATTATCATTAGTTTACATTTCGTTCATTCTGCTAATGGTGTTTTGTAGTAGAGTTTATAAATTTGTGGTAAATAAGAAAACATGGAAGGGTTTTTGGGCCCTGCCTGTGTGGAAAGGCAATGGAGGAGACGCCATAAGGACGAGCTCTGTGAGTTGTACGATAAGTTCACTATCATACAGGGAATTTAGACTCGCCAGACTTTCGTGAGCTGGTCATGTCATTCGAATGGAACCGAAGGCCTTTTTAGGTCGTCCACATGGACAGAGGAGATCATCCACAAAGACAACCGTGGTAGGCACAAACTGAGATGGACAATGGATTGGAACTGTGAGAAGTTTAGAGGGCTCTTGCAACAGGCCAAAACCGCGAAATAAGTAAGTAAGTAAAGAGATGTGGTGCAGATTGAAAATAAAAAAAAATCTATAATTTTTGGTTTATATAAATACAGTTGTGAATAAATGCATTTGCTGTTAAATATTTTATGGTTTTAACTTTACTTTTCTATTCACTTACGTTTAGACGCGTAAAACTCTTAAGATACTTAATTCAACTGTAAAATATTCAAATGGCATATTTTTTCATAAAAATCTCTCGACACTCGACATACACTCTAAAATTTTTTTGCAGTTTGGAAATTTTACACTTCAATCAACATTATCGTTAAAATTTGATCATTGTGTAATGTATTTGAAATTAACCTTTGATATCTCGATTCGCCATCGTCTCTCACAAGTATGGTCATTTGGAAATTACGCCATTAGCAACATTTATATTTAACTACCAGAAATTGAGATAAAGTTAGAAAACCCAAAAAAAGGCTAGTCCCATTGAATATTATTTGCACCAAAAAGAGGTTTCAACACTTCAGCTTATTTTATCAACAAACTTGCAAAGGAACGCTTCTAGAAGCGTTCTTTAATCTGCCACCCACACAGTTCAGTGACTTCCAAATGTAAGCAAAAGGCTAACGTTTTGCTGCACCTTTTGAGATGCTTGGCTATGTAAGATTTCAATTATCTAAAACGAAAAGATAGTTTATCTTGTGTGTGTATGTGAAAAAAGGATCGAGAACTGCGAATGCGACTGCAACGGGTTCTCAAAAAGGTTTCGCATTTTCTGACAAAATGGTCAATAATGCTTCATAAAACATGAAAAGAGTGAGAGAAACGAATGGAGCCAAAAAAAAAAGGGGAAATAGAGAGAAATGGAAGGAACAAACAGATCGTGAGTAAAATATTCAAAAACATTCCGTGTACACAAAAAAAACGGGCAGCTTTTCCCTGAATGCTTATATTATTGCTTCCGATGAAAGCTCGCGTGATGAAGCTGCACCCAGTTCTGATGAAATAGTTGAAAGAAAATATTTGCCCTTCTCATACTTCCCATGTTGCGTTTAAACCCGTATACTGGACTACGTCTAAAAGTAGTAGTTTTGTCGGATAGAACACATTCAATTTTCCGAACAGGACAAAATACTAACGTGTCTGTCCTTACGCTCCATAATACACCTCCTGGCTGCTCGGAAGTTATTTCATCGCATCAAACCTTAAAGGAGATCATACTTTTGTCGCACTGGAGTTCCTAAGACTCGATAGGACGATTGATGCTGACAGAGAAAAATGCGCAAACACAAACCTATTTTGCCGCCAGAGAAGCTCTGTGAAAGTCACCGAAAATTCGTAAGAAAATTTGTGGCATGTCTTTTCACAAAAGCCCCAGCCATTCCGTCGCAGCGTATCCATCGTGCGTTTAAGAGCAAACGGCCAAAAACGGTATGCATTTTTTACACTTCGCTGGAAGGTAAACACAATTCGGATTTGATACGGACCCCTTGTCGACAGGACGGTGGGGAGGCGGAGTAGCAGCCTTTTTGGTGGAAATTTAGGTGTCCCGTTGTACCCAGCATATACCCATTAACCACTGCTGTTGCCCACCCGTCAGTCCATTTGCCTTTCAAACGCCACCGCCAGTGAGATCCGCTTTTCAAAGCATTTCGTACGCATCCGCATCCGACGAGTTGTTTAAATGGGAAATTTTCCGCCACACTTGGCAGGCAAACCATTTACAGCATTAGGTCAGACCCGGGCATCTTATTTCTTGACCGCCCGGAGGTGGTAAGCTTATCCAGCCATGTAGAATGGATGGCCGTTTTGCTTGCCAAAGCTTTCGATTTTTCGATCCTCACCATACTTCCGCTAGTACTCGTTTCCGCCAAAAACCGTTGCACCAATTGTACCTTTTCGATCGGCACTAAACCATTCCATTTCGCTTCATTCTGCCCATACCAAAACCTGCCTCTCCAATTGAACTTTCACCGGTAAAACAACAAAGCAAAAAAAAAAACAACGAATCGATCGATAAATTATTCAGCGGAAAAAGTTGATTCAATATTTTGCGCATGGTTTTCCAGGAAGTGGAAAAGAAAAAAACAACTTGGCAAAGAACGAAGAAAAACTTCATTCGCCTCTGGTAGCCAGGGGGGTAAGAGAGCAATCCTGCCTATTTGGTCGAGGCCCGATTTGGATGAAGTTAGTACAGCAGAGCTGACTTTTGCCGTTCCTTTTTCCTTCCGGCAAACCATTTTGGCACGAACGATCCAAGCGGATGCGTATCATCCCGATACAGGATGGGTGTGGCAATGGAGTGTTCTATCGGTTTGCGTTCTTGCCAGCAATGGGCAAATAACTTTATTTACATTTGCTTACACTTTCGATGGTTAAAGCTCTGAGAGAAAAAAGCAGCGGTGTTCTAATCTTTTTAGTAATTTGTTTTTTATTTGCAAAAATTATTAGTAACATTGTTATTAGCATTTAAACAATTATGTTTCATGTTTATAGTTTACTGCAAAATATAGTAACGAATACCATACAAGTTTCTTTTTTTACATGTTTTAAAATTTGTTTTAGATTCGACCTACCCAAACAATGAATAGAATGTTCCACGCCAAGGACCGTTTTTAAATTGGCTTTGAATATCTTTCTTCAATGCAGATGTTATAAACACTGAAGCTTTATTTTAGTGGACCACTGAAGGGAACATTCAGAAAATCGATGTACCAGAAGCCTGTTTTTAGCTAAGCTATTATATATCACGATGTGACAGTCAAATGGAGAAACAGTGAAAGCGAATTTGACTATATTTTTTTTTAATATTTTAACTAATTCATTTACTTGTTATCACTTGAATAGATGTGATATTGTTTCTAAAAGATCTAATATAAAGCAACTATATGATATATCGTATTTACTATACATCATCTAAACTAAGGATATCGCTCCAATACATACTTTACAAAACGTTGTCAATCCCGATGAGAATTAATTTCAAAAAGCAATCAACAGCTTAACCCACTCATAAGCTTCCTTTGTCCCAAATTTCCTCGGTCGAGCGTACTTTTACCCTCTAGTACCATCATTTTACACGCAGCAACGGAGCATGCAACGGTGTGTGAGATGATTCGGAAGTTTGACAAACCATCGAGCACTATTTAATTAAAACTAGTTTCCCCAGCTTACCACCTCGAGTAAGCTGCTATCGGGCGGAGATCCTCGACGAATGGTTTGGTCGGTGTCCAGCAGTGTATCACAGGCAGTACACGGCCAGAACTGGGAAGCTTTTCAAGATGGATGGCTCGTTGAGAATGGGTTTTCATGCGAATTCGTTTGATTGCATTTGCTTTTAATTTAATTTACAACAAGTGATTGCTAAACTGGTGACAACGGTTACGAATATGTGAAGAAGGTCCCGATGGGTAATTGTTACCGATTCGATGGTGTCTTTTCCGTCAAACGGGTCTAGCTACAGGCTACGGTGAGTTTCGGGTATTTCGATAAGAATACTTAACACTGTAGGTAACGTACCACAGTAATGTTTCATGCAAAATAGTTTACATTGGTGTGATGTTTACAGGAGTATGTGCGGCTTATTATCTTTTTTCAGAATAGCCAGTCATTTAGCATGATATCTTCATATATGATGATACAGTTTTTGAGTTCAAATTGTAACGTCGAAACAAGTGTTGGGTGAATTTGATTCAGATTTATGAATCTGAATGAATCTTTAAACTGGATTAGTTACTCTGAATCTCTATTCTGAAGATACATGAATCCTTTCAGATTCGAGGCAACACGATGTAAGTGACAGTGGGGCAGGTTCCACACGACGGGACCGGGCCTTAAATTCCCTTCGGACCGTCCCCAGTAACAAGGACTGATTATCCGACTACGTGGTAAAAATAAATCTAGTAAACCAGAAATGGCCAACATGACCTTAAAGGACGTTATGCCGCGTGGAAAATCATTTAATTTAAAAAAAAGCTAGCACCGGGTGAACCTACAAACGTCAAAACGCATACACAAAACAAAACTAGGACTCAAATACGGAATTAGCTAAATCTTGCTCTTCAAAAGCAAAACTGATTTCGTTTAAAGCTTTCTCAATTAATACACTATTTAAATGGTATAAAAATGTTTAAATTGAGAAATATTTGAACAAAATCGACTTTAAATTTAGAAATATTGGAACGGTTCTAGATTTTCCTCGACAAATTATAGTACCACTTGAACAGCATCCAGAAATTGAATCAATATTGCCTCTTAAACTCGAATACCTTGTGAATAATGTGATAACATGATGTCCATTAAGATGCTGCTGGTTCTACTAAACAAATGCGATACACCAAAAAACCAGTTCAAAGAAACATGTGCACCCACCTATTCACGAACTTGTACGATCGGCGACAGATATAGGTTTCAGTTTTTTTTGCCACCCGAAACATCTGATACCCAGCTGCACAATTTAATCTATTCTTCATACGCCTTACCGCAACATGACAAATGTATAAAACACAATCAATAACCGGTAACGAGCATCGGTTCGCTGGCATGTCAATTACCTTTAGACATGGGGTGATATTTACGCCCCATCACGGTACATGGTGCACCGGGTTGTCAAAAGCCCACTTGCCAAACCGATCGTGAAACACATGTATGCCTGCTGCTCAGAAAATCACCTGAAGTGCACAAGACGAAAAAAAAACCCCATCATAACTCCAAGTTAAAAAAGCAAACGCAATGTATATCGGAGCATAAACCTTATACGGCCCATACTGCACTGTGTCGCAAAATGTCGCCCAGAATGGAGGCAGATTTTCCGAGTGTCCGCGTTTGGTACGGGAGGGGCGCGCGCGTACACGCAGCAGAGCACTAAATCGTCAATCATGTGGCACATAATGGGTAGGAATGGATGGGGAGGGACATGAATTTCGTGATGGGCAATGACTATGCGCTTCTTCCAGTGTGGTATGATTTGGTAGTTTTATACCTTTCGCGCACAACGAACGTATCATTTGCGTACTGTGCTTGCGGTGAATTCTCACTTTGCGTTGTTCTTGGTTTTTTGTGGGGGGGGGCGCGTATGTTAACCGCGCCATAGAGCGGTATGTGATGAGCCCACTCGTATGTTGTTTCGAACAAAATATGACAGTTCAAACGAACGGAAGTAAATGTAAGGTGGAAAGTAAAACAACAACAACAAAAAAAGAAGTAACAAATACCCATTGCACACATACTTTTCGCATTCGCAAGTCATACATGCCTACACGCGCGTTGCGGATATGTCAGGCACAGGTGGCGTACTGTCTCTGCAGGACATTACAATATCGCATAACGAAATGGTGTTGAATTTTTTTTGCTGTTGCCCGGGATCGAAAGAGAATAGAGGGAAGGCGATGGGAACACGGAAACGATGGGAAGTAAAAATGCTTTCCAAAAAGGTTGGTGATCGCAAGGTAACAGCGACAGTTAGCTTCCAGTGGTTAACCGAAAGTTTACCGAAAATATGTGCGCTCAGCGTGAAACGTGTACGGAAACACACGCACACACACGAGCGCGCCATTTTTCGCACAGACGTAAGCGCAGATACACTTGCGAACACCGTAATTTGTGTGCCGAATACACACCATTATTACCGTCATCATTTCGACGGAAGCCTGCGGGCGCTTCTGCTAGTGTAGAAGTCGCTATCTTCGACCGGTTTGCATCGCACGCGGAAAGAGCAAAGCGGAAAACATTTACTTTTGGGCTCACCGTTTTCCGCCGTCGTGTTTTGGTTCCGAAAAGAAAATGCTCGTTTGCTGCCGTGCAATGAATGAGAGTCGGTTGGATGGGACTGGGAGAGCTTTTTGCCTGTGTTCTCGCTGGATGTTCTTATCATGGTTGTTTTCACAACGATTGTTGTGAGTTCACAAACAAACCATTAGGTTAGGTAGACACAATTCCGTGTGGAAAATGAAGTTTTTCTTAAAAAAGGTGTATCTGTCACAGAATTTATTTCGAGGAGCGGCTTTTTTCAAGCTATTCTTAGGTTTGTTTATAAAAATATATTGCAAAGATCGAAAAAAATGACCATTTTGAATGTACATGTTCCATAGTTAGCTGATATCATCTTCCCATCTCTTAGGCGAACGTCTCTATGTTTAGATATGGTGGAAGTGGCAGCGTAATGTTCGTTCTTTCTGATTGTTGTTATCAGCCTCACAACCTTACAGAAAATTATTCATTATCATATCATTACCGTACCAGGCAACCAGGGGAATGATAATAAATCATTAACTATTTGAAGATGTTGCCTCTAGCCTTTTTTTTTGGTCCGGAACAGGGTGTATGTGCGTTCACCTGTACAAACTTGAACAATTGTTTCCGGACTCCATCAGTCTGGCTGTCTTTGCAGCATTTTATCGAGCCGTGTGGTTCATCATACCGCACACACTTACATGTCACCCTCACATGGTATTATGTGCTATTTTGACGTAATTCTGTTAGACCACCATGCCACCGATAAGAACACCCATTCCGCCGACGCACTGAACCATGACCACTTGATTGATATCTCATAAGCATATTTCATCCGCTTATTTTTCCACACTGCTACTCGTATCTACATACACATCTCTGGATGGGGATATTTTGGGCCGCACATCTTACGGTGGGTCTGACACTGATCCGTTACTTATCGTTTTTTTTTTTGCTGTTGTTGTAGATTTGCAAACGGTTTGACATGAGAAAGAAGCAGACGAATGATTGGAATGTGAGTTTGATTAAATTATCTAAGCATTGTGTGTGTGCTTCGAGTGAATGAGGAATTTTATGACGAATCAAAAAAAAAAAAGGTTCCATTCTACCCGTAACGATATATAGGCCCAGACGAAGCTGTTGCTGACTAAAATTAGACATTCTATCTCCGTCATGGGTTTTATTCTTCACAATCAAATCATACCAAACGAACCGTTACAAAAGCTAATCAACGATATTAAACGATCCTAACAAAGATAACCTACATCACGAACATCATCGTGAGCGATGATCATGAGCAGCGCATTATGTTTTCGTGGACGGAATCCATTGATACGTGTGTCAGTTGGAATAAAACACGATCAAACAAATGCCACATTTTGGTGCCGGTTGTTCATCATCTAAGAAGCGTGTTATATCAGTCCTAGCGCTGCACAAAGCAGCTACAGATGTAAAGTTTAAATTCTGGTTTGTGTGTACTTTTATCTGCAGAGAATATTTCTGCTACCGCATGATGTTACACGAACCCTTATTTACGTACTAATTACAGATGCATTCAAACCATTTCTGTTTGTCTTGTTTCTGTACAACTTATCGTCACAGCGTGCAGCTTCTCTGGAAGCTGCACAATTGTCAACTGCGGTCGACTGTAACTATGCTGCAGTAACTAGCAAAAGAGAAACTTTGGTTTTTCCCAGTATTCTTGCATTGAAAATTTGAATATTTTCATCCTTGTGTCCATGTCCTTTATCACACTTCCGAGTATTGTAGGACAAACTTTTGCAGACATAAATTAAAGTGAAAATTTGGAAAATGCTTTGTTTAAAAATAATTGCTGAATTTCGTGGAACTTCTTAAATACTACGAGTAAGCAAGACAAAATGTTTAAATGTTACTACATTAGTAAAAACACAAGAAGTAATAAAAACCTATCAACTCAGATGAAATTGTAATGTCCTCCACATTCCTTGGAAAGGCTACATATGATAAGGCATACACAACCAGATAATGTCGTAAACGCGTCAGATGTCAAAGAGAAAAGGGCAAGTACGTTTTATTGTAAAGCAGATGAAATAGTAAACAACTTTTTTCTGCGCTCCGTAAGTATGCAATTGACAGGTATAAACGTGTGCAGGGATTAAGTTTAGGCTAAGTTTAATCTAGTTCTAAAATTAGTAAAATATAATTATATATTGCTGAAGATTTATTAGCAAAGTTTAACAAACACTGATGTATTTCTTAATGAAGAGCTAATGGTAAAAGTTCTTCAAACTAGCTCAAAACCGATTCATATCGATTTCGGTACAGTTTTCCCACAAGTTCGATGCACCTAACCAATCGCATCCAAACAACAATACCGAGGAACTAATGGAATTGAGGTCAGTCTAATTGCTCGTTAATTTATCAATTTGAATTCCTTCTCCATCGATGCAGCCAGTCGATAAACAGCATGACGGGATGAACAAAGGATGACTGCTTGACCCTTTGAGTGGTCGAAGATTATGATGGTTCAGACCGTGAACGAATGTCAAACGAAACGTACCAGTCGGTGCACCGTCACNAGGCCGTTGATGTACGTCGAGTACACTGATGTGTGCGATAATTTTGCATACGTCATACAACGCTCTTCCAAGTGTCATTGCTATGACATTCGAATGTTCCCGGATCGATACAGCGGTGCCGCGAGTCACACAACATACGCAATGTATGTCCACCCCATATTGATGCGTAGTATGTGTACATTCGATAAATCTATCCCGCACAAGTCTGGCTTTTCATAGCGAACATGTGTATACACATCCTCATGGTAGAAGTACATTTCTCGCTTGAAGGCAATGGAAGGCATTATTGTCGTTTACGTATTGCTGTTGTAAAACAGATCCATCGACATCGATATTGTACGATCGATTGCGGTGAAGGGAAAAGCATTTCTCTGCTTTGTTACTTAAATTGCTGTGTTCGTCATTTGGACACAAGATGGATCTTTTCACTAGCTATACCACCACGTGTGAAAGGGAAACGACCAGCAACGGTGTGGTTAAACGAGCGCAATTAAATTACGATTAGAAAACGCACCCTTTACTGCTACACTTCCCATCTATCTTCCACTGTTGGTGCGCTGGTTATCGATCATTGGAACAACGTGTCCCCTCTGCGCTTGTACGATGGTGTAGCAAATTCAATACCAGCTCCTGATAATGAACCATCCTCGAAACGATGCATAAAGGGCTAAAAACGCCTGCTGTTACGCGTGTGTTACTACATGGCAGTAGCACTACATGCGCTCTGCAACACAAAAGCAATTCTATCTTGTACTGCTACCGCGGTTTTCGAGCTCGGATAATCGAACACACCACTGGAAAAAGGGGGCGATATGATAAAAGCAGTGGTTGTCCCGCCGAGCTAAAAGGATGCCTGTTGCGCAACACATATTGCTTATTACAAAGCCGTAAGTCAATAGCGCTGTTGGTCGCACACGTGTCGTGCAGTTGTATCGATAAATAATTACAGATTGTCGACATGCAACACACACACAAACACAATCGCGTCGTGCACTTTTCCAAAAGGATGCTAGAAAAGCGATTAAACTGTTGAAACATTTGCTATTCGATTAAAAGGTGGTTGGCATGGCCTTGACTGCGTAAACACTATTCATGACCATGAAAATGTAATTAATTATCAAGAGAAAATTAAAAGTGTGTTATAAAAAAATTGTAACAAGCAATCGAATGTAAGTTGATAACATAAAACAAATCCTTTTCCAAAACAAAAATTCATTATTCCAGAAAAGACAATGAAAAATCTTTAATTCGTGCTCCAATGTTGTTATCCGTTCTTGTTTGCTTTATTTCCGCCTCAAACGATTGTCCGATGACCGTTTGATTGTTATCGTTATAACAAAACACTAGGAAAAGATGCATGAAATGTCAAGCTATCGCTGGAATTCAATTATCGGTGGCGTACAATCTTGGACGCTTAAATCGATCGTCTATTCAAACGACCATCTCGCAATCACGCACACGACCAAAACACTAACGATCGACTATGGAAACCGTCTACATACAAATGATCCAAACCAGCATCTTTTGTTTCTTTATCTCCGTACCTTTCATTTCATTCAACAGTGGCATGTAGCTTGTGAAGGAAACATATACCGCATCTTAAACATTTGTACGGTAGAAAACGGCATGATAAGAGAAATGCAATCGAATGGAAGAGTTCGGTTAAGCATTATCATAAAATTGAATCTCCTTTTGCGAAAAGTGAATGTTTGACGTTTCACGAATAACATAAAACCTTCAACGATCGGAACACACACATACATACTGAATCTGTGTGTCTTTCGGCGTTCGGTGGTGGCCACCATCGTATTTCCATTTGTTTCGCAAAAGCAAAACAAAAGGATTGCAGGTAATGTAATAAAGAAAAGCAACAACGTTTCACACTTACGCTCGATTGTATTGTGGGTGCAGATAGGCGAGGGGGAAAATTCCCCCCCCACCAGGACCTGGTGGAACATGTTTTTCGTACAGTGGCAGTGGAAAAAGGCGTGAAAATGGTTCGAAGTACGTTACGATGTGCTCGTAATGCGGTAATAGATTTTTCACTTTTCAAGATGCTTCGCAGATAAAGGAATGGTAAGACAATACCGTAAGGCAATGACAAGCAAATGTATCTGTGATTTGAGTGAAAACATATACTAAGTGCTGTATGTATCCTGGAAGTAGTTGCAGTGGTTTATTGGGTTTTACTCTCGTCAGCAAAATTGTGTGTTGAGTATGTTTTGGAATGAAATTGTTTTTTTTTTTTCAACCCTAGATGGGTTAAGGTAAACTTAATTTAAACTGTTTTAGAATTTCATTTTCAAACCATTTTCTGGTAACATTTATAGTGATTATTTAAAGTTAGTTAGTTTAAAGTTAGAAATCAATCATATATGTAATTACAGGGTTTTTCGATTTAAATTCGAATGCAGACTGGCTCTGCTCTTTGATTTTTGGTTAGCAGATATTGTTGAATACGTGAATTAAATGTTTGACCAAAAGCAATTGATTTCAACAGACCGCTTTTCAACCGCTTTTAAATCAGATTTACAGTGGACCCAGTTCGAATGCAATTCAAAAAACCCTGTATCATTCGAAATCAATTCCAAACTATAAAATCACATACTCAAGTAAGTTCCTGGTGACCATAAACGCACATAGAGCGGGTGCATTGTTAAAATTCAATTAGCACAACAATGTGATTGCAAGTGTTCAGTAGCGGTAGCACGAGATCGTTATAACATGGACCTTCCTCTCTCTCTCTTTCACTCTCTTGAATAGCTGTTTTACATCACTGCCACTTTTGTCAAACAACCCCTACAGAAGAAGCTTTTGAGTCATTAGGACCTGTGCGCCGTGTGCGCATCATAAAATGCAATTACTTTGCTACTCACCCGCACATTGCATCACATCACGATGGCCAGATTGTCCCCATACCACCCAATCCAAATGCCTCCGTGTCACGTCGAACTAATAATCATTGTGGTTTGTTTGGAGACATTCACCTTAATGAAATAAATTACGAGCACCAACTGCACGGTTCAGCTGCAAACTAGCTCCCGCAGCCTACACGTAAACAGTCTTAGTAGCTTCGTCCTCCACCTCACATCATTTTGGTTTGACGACGTGTCGAAAGGATCGGGCCTGTACTCGATTGGAAGGCCAGCATTGAGTGCCCAGCCCGTGCAGACGGTTATTCAATTAAACTTTCCTCCAGGCGGCCAGACGCAACTGGCGAGCCGAAAGCAATCTGGCGGAGGCGCATCGTAAAACTGAGTGGCGCTGGGTTTTGCCAAAGTATTCTAGCTTGGATGTGTGCCTCAGTTTACGACACGTACTATGCATGCAAATTACAAAAGTTTAGTCCTGTTACGGATAGTGGCCACAATGGAGAAGTAATTGGCCCATGAAAGCCTGCCGTTTTAGTTCAATTCGGTAGAACATAATATTTCAGTTTTGAGACACGATCATGACCGAAATGGTTGTCTGCATCATATCGGTGTGGAAACTATGTGCCAATCCAGAGCCGGTACCTGTGTTTCCGAACCGAATAGATGTGTGTACGTAATTGTGTTACACGACTGGGTATTTAATTACACACTCCATCTGTCTGCATAGTGCTGTGGATAACGTTCGACATGGGAATGGCACGTTTAATTTTTGTACATTATTTGTACAAAATGTTTACATGCAATTGGTAATTGTGTATCAAATTTGTACAAAGAGATCGACATAGCTTTAAGAAAGACTTTACCCTTAATCCGCAAATGGGCATAGATGGGCGCATTTGTTATTTATGCCTAACTTCTAGGCAAAACAGCTTCCAAAAAAGTACGAACAATATTACAAAAGACATTACCTTCCCTCTATAAATCACACATTTAATCACCAGCAAGGCACCGTTCGCTAATCCCTCTATTTCTAATTGATGCAGTAAAACGCACACCTATACATCAATCGTTTGCCAGTTGCCGACAGAATGGACCCGCTTCTGGAAGAGGATTTAAAATTATGATTAAGTGTCTAGTCCCATTAGGGAGGGATTTATGTTGCCATTTCCCGAGTATCTACTGCATTCACAGTGCTGTACCGTAATGTTCTGTACTTAAGGCCGCAAAACAAAAACTCCAGCATTAGCTAGATGTGAGAGCATTGCTGCCGGAACGCATAAGAATGTAAAGCACCAGGGGAACTCACTCTCATCCTGTGAAGTGTTATTTTACGAGCATACTTTTCTCATTAATCAGCAATAAAACATTCACGCATGATGGTAATCCACTGGGTTTTTGTTTTTTTTTTTTTTTGCGGAACTGTTACACCTTGTGGCTTTGATGGAATTGAATGCGATGCGCCATCTTGTAATACGATATGCCATACGAGCTAATTCGTGCCGTACGGTATTTGTTGCGCATATCGAACCGAGAAACATGTCCCCCGGAAGATACGTGCACTGTAAATCCTACTGGGTGGGTATTGATTTTACTGTTACTGAACGGCACCTGGCGCCTCCATTGCACATCGAATAAAGTACTGGGCGTCTCCATCGGAAAGCAAAGGCGACATCAAAACGGAACACCCAGATGGTCCATGGTGTGCAACGTTTGTTTTATTCATGCGATAAAAAATTGCAATGTTAGTTATGACACACAGTGCGTGTTTCCGCTTCGACAGCGAGTAATATCATTAGTTGATGAAATAAATAAAAGCATCTGTATAGATCGCAGTCGCATGCTCAGCTCATGGGATAGAAGAAATTATCATTTATATTGCCAACAAAGTATCAGTATTAAATAAATTTAATTCTTCTGTCTTAATACATCATAATTGGTAAACATAAATGGGAAAAAACAGATGATTATTTACTTGACAGCATCACTCTACTATTTAAAAGGGACCTAAAACATGTACAAAACCATCGATGTTGGAGTTGGAAAAAGAGGACCTAATTGTTAAGCAGGCAAAAGTGCTTCTTATAATGTCATACGATTAGCCACTGGTAGATGTTTTCCCTCAACGAAACAATTATTCAAACAATTTCAAACCAACTTTCGCGACTGTCTTGCGTACTTCAAACAAACGTTCGCACACCACTCGTGCAAACTTGAAGAGCCACTCTTGCCATATTTCTTCTTGAGCCACACTTAAGACACAGAACTTTGCCACTCTTATCACAATTATCGTAAAACTTTATTTCCATCCTTTCGCACGCTCAAAGACAATATTACCCATATCTCAAGCGGCTGTTTCAAGCGGCAAACGACGAAGCAAAACGAATGAGCACTTTCCATCCCTCACCACACGGAGCTGCTGATTGGCACTAATTCCTCTCGAGCTCTCTCGCCGAAATTCGACCCCCTTCCATCTGTAGTCAAGCTCGCCAACTGCTTGCCGATGATGGGGAAAATCTTACCACCCGCAAAAAGGAACACGGCCAAAATGAACGAGAGCACACCATTCATACACCCTATTAAAAGCCAATTTCCAAAACCAGAGTACGGGGCCCATCCTTCCATGCCCAGGCTTTTTGCTACTTGACATTCTTCCGTTTGTGCTGAATCGTTTGGCCAATTTCACCAATCTTTCCACCCGTTACCTCTCGATGCGAGTTGGTACATCCTTTTAGCGGATTTTCGACTTTTTCCACCAAACCGATAGAGAGGTACAGACGATGGAATTCTAGCTAAGACATTTGGCCCCAATCGAAACCTAAGCATCTTTACGAAACGAAGCAATTCTATCGATAGATGGGAAAGGGAGAGAGAGAGAGAATAAATGAATCAGAAAGCTATACTAAATTATGTAATTAAATCGTTAGACAGTTCTCCTTTCTGGCACTTCCGTGTCCTGCCATTTCCCAGCCCAGTTATTCAATGTGGGCCTTTTCGTGCGATGCCCGTAAGACAGAAACGTTCCCAAAAATGTAAGTGAACCCATTTGAAGCATCCGTCTAGGGACGTGCCAAAAATACTGAGCATGACTCTCTCAGCTAGTAAAGTGAAAGAAAAAAAAATACAAAACTCGACAGGTCGTTGCTGGAATGTTGCGTTTGTCTTTGCACCGAACATGGGGAACGATGCTCATTGGAGGCTTGATCAAGCCTCAAAAGTGGAGCAAAAATATTATATAAAGAAACGAAAAAAAAACAACCTACAAACAAGATAAAGCAACTACACTGATGGTCTTATCCGTTCGATGGCACAGTTCTGTAGGGCTGTTGCGGGCTGATGCCGTGGTCAGGGTTTTTCCTTCAGGCTCCAAAAAGGATATGCCCCCAAGGAACGTTAAAGGGGTTCGGTCGTGCCAATGCCTCGCCCCGGCCGGCATGTGTGCCGTGACGTGATGACGACCTGTCCTAATGGATGAAATGGGCTGATTCGTACGATGAGACCATGGGCCGAATGTGGCATGTCCCGATCCGATGAACCAGTACACACGCCAACTGTACGCTTATGGTCAGTTTGGCAGCTGTCGCGCTAGGCAACTAACGACCAACGTTAGTGTTCAAGCTGTTTACTCCATTGTAAGTCTTCAAAACCCATGATGTCCTTGCCCTTGTTGGTGGTTCCTTTGTCCTTCCTTAATCACACACAAACACAGACACACACACAACTTCAGCAACACATATTGCCTTGGGCGCCCTTTCGTGTAAATTATTGATTCCGGTCATCTTGCTTGCCTTTTCACCGCCCTGCCAACCTTTCGTGTTGGTACAATCTATTCTGGATTCGTTCGTGACCGCGGGCAAAGTTTTGCGGTTGATTGCATCGTGACAAATGAATTTTTAAAACATCCCATCATAACTCGTTGACGGCCGCCGTTTTGTGTCGTACGGCAGCCATATGGAAGAAAGTAAGGACACAAGGAAGAAACGTGACCGCGTCGTTCCGGCGTCGAATAGATGCATCAAGAAAATAAAGCAAATACTGAACCTTCCCCCCTCTTGGTGCTGTACCTTTAGCTGTACTACGATCATTGTTGGCGACAGCAGCACAATTTCGCATGACGTAAAACCCCTCGGTCCCGACCGGGGCTTGGAACCGTCTTCGCAAATGTACGAACATATAAAACATGTACACATTGTCAGCAGTGATGTGCGCACCGCGGTGAAAATGCCGTTGCGATGGTTTTGTGTAATTAAATTTATTGCACGTACCGAATCACTGTACCGACGGCGTTTGCCATCGTACATAATATTTTGGCCGGTACGGGCCTGTTGTATTCCAAAAACATAATGGTACGCAATCGCGACGATGGCTTTCGGAACGTTTTGTGCAAAATGCACGCACAAATCAACGATAACGATCGCGAGATGTTAATTGTTGTCAGTGCCTGGTGCAGCACACGGGACCGTCCGGTTTTTGGGAAATTTGCATCGCAAACGCGCACGGCGCATGGAATTCATTTACATGCGTGTCGTGTGCACTGTCGAGCGGGCCCATTGTAGCACATGCGGTACGCGACCATCGGACGACCCGAACGACTTATGCGTAATGATAACACATCTTTCTGTAGCCCGCTAGACGTTTTAGCGCCAGACGTTTGGCTTACCACCGAAGAAAGCCACCGTTTGCAGTTGATCGGAATGTGTCGATCGAGACTGGCATAACAATGAAACGGAAGAACGCTGCAAAGCCGGAATACATTAGCGTGGGAAGTATGGAATATTTTACCAAGATTGCTTTAGAGAAATGACAGACATTCCCTATTAATTCGTTCGGGTTCGTGCTTTGTTTGATAAAAAAAAATACCAAAGCTATAATTTAATTTATCGATTTTTAGTGTCCTCTCAACCTACCTACTTTCATTAAATCATAAAGCAATATTTTAACTTCACATTTTACCCTTCGCAAAGCTTTGGAAATGACATGCTTTTGGAGGGAAGAAAAAAAAACATCATCATGGAAAGAGATAAACAGTTAAAAGAAAGCGAGGGGGCAATATATTTCCCACAAAGCAAAGAAAGATTTCCGTTCGCTGGTGTCCATTACGCAGTACAGTAATTACCCATAAATCGTAAACATGCCTGACAGGGCGGCACTAATTTAGTTTCTTCGCTAACGAGTTTCGGAAGACTTCCGGTTTTTGTGTGTGGTCGAGAGTAATGCACCGAATTGTGCAATGAGACAAAAAAAACGGTGTACCACATCTGGAACCGAATGGAGAGAAGAAACATTAAGCGATACAAAAAGTTTTGTGATAGTTATTAGTTGATTGGAATGAAAAAAAAATCATACACGTGAGTAGTAATTGCATTTTATCAGCGTGAGTTTTAGCATCAACGATGGTTCAGAAAAGGCATCTCCAATTGTTAACAAACGCTCGATCGATTTTTATTAAGTTTAAGTTTAAAGTTAGTGAGCGAAAATTGTTTTAATATAAAATTTAACAAACTAGTAGAATGTATCCTCATAGACAGTATAATAATATAGCCATTAGGTAGATGATTTATATTCCAGTTGGTATATTTCATCATCAAAAAACGAGGGGCAAAGAATTCCAATCGCTATGATTAACCTTTACCCTAGTGCCATTCATCACGCTTTACCAGGAACTTGTTTCACAGCTATCGATGCGTCTGTAGTATTATAAATTTCTCCCTCAGGCGATTGAAGCAAACGATAAAGCGGCATGCAGTTGCACATACCTTTTCCCGTTTTGCTATTTTTCCTCTTCACGCTACCGGTTGTTATTATTATCATCATCCTCACCATCATCATCATCATCATAAGCATTGACCAGCATCAGTTGATCCGCGAAATTATGTTTACCGAAAAATGCTGCACCGGTCTCGATAAGGCTCACTACGCCACGGCGTATTTAGCCGGCTGAGCGGATCATAATTTATTAACACTTTGTTTGAAACCATCCCTATTTTGGTAGCCGGCAGCATAATCCTTAACTCCCCCACTAAACCACCTTCCCCTTTACTTCTCCCGTTTTTCCTCCAGTCCTGGTCATCCGGCCGCACTGCAGATACACGGTTGTACCAGGAGCATCCATTCACTCATTCATAATTTCTTCATTTGGCGCTGACACTTTTCCCGGGATGAATTCGCATTAGATTGAAACGGCGTTTTACTGAAAAAAAAAATCCCATAAGGGAAAAACGCTACCCTTGTGCGTGGGTAGTTGTGGGGGGAAAGGGGTGAGAGTGTAGAAAGTGCGGAAGGAGGTCGTAAATTTTATCAAACCTTCACCCAGAAAATGCCGCAGGCCTGAAACCGGGTCCCGGGCCCCCGGTAATATCCTTAACGCGGGACGGATTCGACCTGCAGCGTGCAGAGCATATGGTGGTAGCTTTATTTTTATTCAAAGTCCATAAAATATGACCCATTACTGAAAATATGGTCATGGGAAAGCGCGACCGTCGATCTCACATCCGGGGAGCGCATTCTTCGTCCTTTCTTATTTTTACTTCATGTTGTTTTTTTTTTGCTCAAAACCGGAAAATTGGGCACGGTTCAAAGATTGCACGATTATGGTTTCGGGTGTTTTTTTTCATTTTTATTATCATTATTAGTGCCTAGAGCTACAACGGCCTGGTATGCGGAAAGGTCTAGCGGAAAATTTATTGGATAAGTAAGTCCATTATATCCGCGGTATGATAGAGTCACGGTAGGCAGAATGAGGAATGTAGTAAAAAGGTTAACTTACTAATATGATCCTGTGTGTCCTTCTCACCCGACAAAGCCTGACCGGGGGGTGAAGGTATTGTTGGTGCGCAAAAGGAGAGAGAAAAAAAACCTCGAAACGACCGAATAATGGCTATCGAACTTTTACAATTCGATGATGGTTAATAAATTTCCCACACTAAATGACCCACCCGGTCTGTGGATAGAGCGTCGGTTTCGCGGCTATTTCTAGGTGGTGCATTGCTTTCAGTTTTTTCAACAAGAACCGGAAGGGGGAAAAAAGAAACCGACCAGTAACACGGTGTGGCTAACTGCCTCGACATCAACCACCCAGTACATAAAAATCTTGACCCCAGGCCACCGATTTGTACTGAGGAAACTTTAGGGTGGTTACGCCCATTTCGAAAGGTGGCGCAAGATAAATGGGAATTCTGGATAAACTTTTTGTCCCCCCAAAAATTTTCTTTACACAGGACGACACCAATCGGTGCATGTTGGTTTGGTTTTTTTTGTGTTTGTATGTCACAGGGAAAGAAGAATTTTAGGTGTTGCCTAACACAACCATCCTTTTTCCGGTGGTTGTACCTGTAAGAGTGATCCTCTCTCGCACACCGGACGAACAAACGCAAATAGGCATGACAACAACACAAAAAACGTTTTCTGTGCAACAATGCAACCGGAAACTTGTCCTTTTTTCTCCCATTCTTCCATTGCTAAACAAACATGGTGAATATTTATGCAGTTTTAAGTTCCAAAAAAGAAATGGGTTAAAGTTGGAAAATATACGGACAGCCCCCCCCCCCCAAAAAAAAGAAAGCAACAAGCAAATCCAAAAAAAAATATCTCTCTTTCACTGTATTTTTATTGTGTTGGGTTTTGTTTTTTTTTTTGGGCGTTTTCTGTTGGGAGCATACTTTTTGTGTATGAAATACTTTTACAACCCCTTCTAGAAAATGTCCTCAAATGTCAAACACATACGTACTCAGGATTCGTATGAAAAACGAGCATGGAAATGGGGAAACCATCTTACCTCATCCGTCCAAAAAACCATTCCGTTGCGGAAAAGGAATCCAAAGCTAGAACTAACAAAGAAGCAGAGGCACCTTTTGCTGTCGTTTTTTTCTCTTTATCATCTCTGTTAGTCAATGGTCCAAAGCCCGAATGTGAAAGAGAGGAACAACTGCAAAACAAAGAGCAACAACAAAAAAATCGACCATATAAACTACAGCTTGCAAAGGCACCGGTCACACCGGAACTATGAACGACAGTACCCTACTTTACAGCCAAAAACCCCCTACAATGCGGAGGGATGAAAAATGTATAATATAGGCAAACTACCAAAAACCCGTTGCCGCCGGTGCACTATAAACAGCGGACCCATCTCAGGGACATAGATTGCTCCCGAACTGTTTGTGGCCGATGGGCTTTCCTGTACCAAAAAAAAAAGATCGTGAACAGCAGCAAAACCTGGCACATGCACACAACAAACCCTAGTACATACGCTTGGGAAGGCGGAATGTGATGGTAATTTGCACAAACATTATTTCCCATTCGATGACGGTCTGCTGCAGTCCCAGTAGCATGGTACCTCCGTGTGCCGTGTGGTTTTGAGCTCACCGCCAGATAGTGCTGAGGTTGTCTAGTTATATGGTCAGAACCGTGCACTTTTTTCCCTTTTTCTAAGGTGCTTCTCATCAAAAGAATACCATATCAAGCAGAAGTGAACCATGGAGAAGAAAGGAGAGAGAAAAAAGCTGATAGCAAAATAAATGATCTGTTGCTGTTGTGCCTGAGTGCTGGTTGCATTTCCTTCTAGCCGGTTGCTACCAAAAAGAAATATTAAAAATTTCACCTACCAGCAACAGTAGTGTACAAAAGCCCTACTTAATGGGTAGCATTCCTTTTCCATCGGTACTGCTACGAAACGGTTCGATAACGAATTGGTTCGACTGAACTCGTTCGGGAACGCTCCGTGCACCGGGGAATCTTGGGCCGAATAAATTATGAGCTTTTAATGACAGTTCGGTGTGTTTATAAATATGGCAACCGGTCGTGAGTGAACGAGACAGGCAGAACTAAGTGTCCTTTTTCGGAGAACCGGAAGGCACCCAGAAAGAACGGAAATCGATCGATTTCCAACCGAATGATCAAACGTGTTCGTTCGTTGATACGTTTGGAAGGAACGTTCGCGACGGGAGGGACTGATACGGCGCCGGCAGAAGAGGGTGGGGGAAAATGTTTCCCCACATAAAGGTAAGATGATGGCCCCGAACCGGAAGTAATGTGTAATGGCACAATGGCACCATTTCGGACGCTTTAAATCTCAAACCAAGCACCAACATTACCACCATCGTTTGTATCGTCAATATCATCATCAGCAGCAGCAGGTTTTCCGTTTTTCAAATGGCTAAAGATATCGACCAACAGGCACTATTCGATTCCGAACATGTTTCCCACCAATGGTGTGCGCACCGAAACGGTCAGCTCGCTTTCGATGTAATCGATAAGATAAAGTTAAACCGGTTGCGAGGATTTCTCAGCGCTTTGTTTCATCTTTCGACAAGCTCAGTTCCGGTAGCGATGGTACCGTTCCTTTCCATTTTTTTTAACGTCTCCCTTCTTTGCGTAATGTCCCGAGGATGCTAGATGTGCAAAATGGATGAACAAACGATACAAAACAAATTGAGGTAATCCAAAGCGCTCCCGACAAACTGGACTCGACCAGTAAACCACCGGGCTCTGCCGTTGGCCGGATGTGAAGGTGTCATGGAAAGGGGTTTTAAAAAGGGGTGGTGAGGGGATCGCTATTTCAGCAGTAAAACTTCCCGGTTCTTTGGACCAAAAGTGAACAGGATGCGATGAAGCCGAAAATAAAGCGGTAGGTTTCCGGGCCAGGATTTACACCATCATCATCCAGCAAACGATCGAGATGGGGTCGCGGTTTTACAAATGGGATCCCATCCCACGATCATAGGATATCGGAGGAACGGTATGGGCAACCGCACGCTACAAATTGTCGGACTATTTTGGATGGCGGCCCTAGCGCCATCTCATCTCAGCGCCGGAAATGAGGGCAATAAATAAGAACTTAAATTAATCGAAGAACTTGGTGTGCAACACCTTTTTGCTTACCAGTCTGATGAACGGGAATGGTGACACATTCAAATGTGGTTGAATCGGGTAACACACCTGAAATGGAAAAAGAGAACATCCTTTGTAAATTGTTTTGAGCGTTTAGTACGTGAGCATGACTGAAGGTTTAACATAACAATCGACGTCTAATCGATATGGTTTAGGTGAAAACTTTAATATCGTACCCAAGAGCATTCTGTTGAGTTCCATTTATCATTAGTCACTTTAAGTTCATACACATTATTTTTTCCAGATTTCAAAGAATAAATACTGATGCATTATAGGAATGTTGGGTTGAAGTGGAAAATGCAATGAATTTTTTGGATTCTCTACAAGTTAGACTAGAATTTGTCGACGGAGATATGGACACCTTCTTGGAAAAGTATGGAGCTTTTGCAAGCTAAATTCCGTTGTATTCCCAATTTAATCCGTTAACATGCAGTGTGAATTGTGAAGCAGAATTCCAAGATTTACCTTGGCATATTTCAGTTCAGCATGAAAAGAATTCAGAAATGGCTAAAGCTTTGCCATTTGACATGGTAACTTGGTTATTTAACAGCATTTGTACTTCTTAGATCTTAAGTGCTTTCAAAAGATCCAGTAAGTTCTAAGAAATGGGAATAACAGCAGATCAACCACGGTACATTTTAGTTCTCCAAACAGAAGAGAATAGTCTTTTTTTTTAAAAAAGGTTCTTAGATTTACAGCTCCGTTGATTCCGAAAGTGAGCAACACATGCTCTGATACCATTGTGAATACTAACGCATGAACAATCAAGTACAAACTCGTAAGTGGTTGACTCACGTTCCAGCGGTAATTCCACTGTATCGGGCACTTATCGGAAAGCATTGCTACACCAATGCACACAAAAAAAAGAAGTAAGTTCATAGTGACACAAATATTTCACAATTTTCCACATTTCTTCACACGATTAATTTCCACCATCTAGGAGGGATGTTAGCGCAAACGACCAGGCGAGCAAGCGAACAAGCAAATGGAACTCATTTCAGTTCCCACTGGCGCTGTGCCGAACCAGGTGCGGTGAAGGGGGGCGAAGTGAAATCTTTTAAATTACTTTCCTACTTGTTCACAAAGTTTCGGTTCCGGTTGGAAAAAGGGGACCCAACATTTTGGGTGAATTCCCACTCACCCTCACTACTACAGTACAGCGAAGGACCGTTCTGGTGTGTGCGCTCACCTGTTCGTAATCCTGTTCTTTTTTCCGAGTCTAAAGCTCGCCCGAATTGCCAAACGTACTAAAGGTGTCCACCCATCATCCTTACGCGATCGCGAACGGATGTAAGCATTTTATCGTTTGACCCATTTCTAGGGAAAAATAACTTTCGCCCTGGTTTTGGTTGAGATGGTAACGGTCAAACGGTAGACTAATACCTTTATCAGTCTCACCATGTACAAGTACCACACATTCTTCGTGAAAGGACACTGAAAGGCACGAAATTACATCATCTCCAAAAACATGGTCATGTTTTCCCTTCATCCGTTAGATGGGCAGAATAGAGGACACGTAGAATGCCGTCCGTAGAAAGGGTAAAGCTTATTTGTGTTACGATGCTGGACGCTCGATTGGAGCTGTGATTTATTTCCATGTCACACACTATGTCATCTAGAAACAACTAGCTCCCGTCGTGTGTGTGTGTGTGTGTGTGTGTGTGGTTCACTGGCAGCCGAAAACCTCACCAAAGCCTTCTGGTGAGGGGAGTGGGTCGGTTAGGAAACAGGAACATAATAAACGGGAAAATCATCAACTGGAAAATACCGAAAACCACCTCAGAAGCATTGCCCGCCTGCCCGTGGAAGGTTGGTTGGTGGGTGGGCGTTTGTGTGGTAGAGAATTCAATTAACTTCAACTGGTAATTATTGTTGATTTGATCTGCCGGAACGAAGCATAATTTTTCATTACCGTACACCCCGGTTTTCCTAACCATCGCACCACACATCCATCGATCGACACATCAAATGTGAGCGGGTTGACGTAATTCCCCAATATTCGAGCGTAAACCTCGGCAGGAGGTTTACGAGGGAGCTACTTAATCCCACACCGGTCGTTAGAAGGTGGCGTAATGGTAAATGCTATACGCATTTACACACAAATGTTCCCATTATCGAATTGTTACAATCGATACATGACAGTTGGAAGTAATAATGAGCAACAGCAGCGTGTCGTGTTGCTGTGGTTAGCAGGACAGAACCGGAGTGTTGGTGACAGGAAGAAACCGATAGGGTTCAATTCTGTCCCAAAAGAAGCTCGTGTATGTACGGCTAGGAAACCCACTTTAACTAGTTTTCCCCCACGAGAGCTGTTAGTCCATTTTTGTCATGTTTTGATACATTTATGCAAAGCATGGTGATGGAAATGACAGGTTTAATGAATATTACCGATACACGACCGGCTGTTCAGCCGTCCCCGAAGATTGGTGTTCTGTGTTTTACGGTAATCTGTAGCACTCGTGAGATTTACAATATGTGAGTTATTATCGTGAAGTATAGGAGGGTTTCTCTGTTTTCAACTAGAAAAAGGGTCATAATTTTGAAGTGTTCCGAAAATTCCCCAAAAACCGGTTGCAAGGTAGAACCTAACCGAAACCAAGCCAACGCCCTGATTCGATTCACTTTTGAGCGAAAGGCCAGATTTTTTTTATGTACTAATTCAGGCATTGAAGCATTGAGGTTGAAAAGCTCTTAACCCAAAAATATCAACAGCACGCAAATGTTTCCATTTCCAAAGAACACAGAAAAAGGGCTAAGATTTTACTCGTTCCGGAAAATTCAATTACACTCACCACCATCCCCCCGATTGGTCCGAAACATCCGTAATCTCCCGCATCCCAAATCCATCCCTAGTTCTCTCAACCATTCTATTTATCTTTATGTTTTCGTCTTCGTTTTCGTGTCGTGTATTCTCGTTTGCATTTGGTAGTTCAATGCTGTATTTTGTTTTCGTGCATTTCATGTCTTTTTTTTCTGTTAGATCTTTTGCACCTATCTTGTTCAGGTTTTACTTCTATTTCTACTAACGAGCGTAACAGCGCTTTACAGGTTCCGGGATCACCTGGCCGAGGGTTGGATCGTTAATTTTCGCTCGAGCCCGAAAAATGTACATCTAACCCGTATCTGATTACCGGCGTCGGTATGGGAGGATCTCGATGAATACGCAATAGGCTGTGTTGAAGGTGGCGTCAACGGGGTGGTTAGAGAAGGTTCAGAGAAAACACCGGAAAATATAATACGAGATGGCGAGAGACAAAAAAAAGGAACCGATTTTAATGAAAATTTGATATTCATTTTCAGTTTGGAAAGAAGCTTGAAGTGGAATTTTAACGAAATCAAAACAACAGAAAAAAAGGAAATTTTTGACGTACGCAGAATGAAGTGTTGGAGTGTGTTTAAAGGTAGGTATTAGGGCGCATAATCTAAAATGCGTTTTTTTGCCATTTGTTTTTGGTTTTGCTCAGCACTTGATACATTTTNTCAACGGGGTGGTTAGAGAAGGTTCAGAGAAAACACCGGAAAATATAATACGAGATGGCGAGAGACAAAAAAAAGGAACCGATTTTAATGAAAATTTGATATTCATTTTCAGTTTGGAAAGAAGCTTGAAGTGGAATTTTAACGAAATCAAAACAACAGAAAAAAAAGGAAATTTTTGACGTACGCAGAATGAAGTGTTGGAGTGTGTTTAAAGGTAGGTATTAGGGCGCATAATCTAAAATGCGTTTTTTTGCCATTTGTTTTTGGTTTTGCTCAGCACTTGATACATTTTTCGATTAATCCAATTCGTTGCCAGAATACTTAAAAAAAGTTTATACGTTAGAAATTATTCAAATACATATTTTCCAGATTTCACATCCAATAAAACATGATTAATTAATTCGAAAAAAAAACAAACCAACACACTTTTCTAGCTACTTGCTTGCAAAAAAACAGTTTAGCTCCTTGTTGGAAAAATTTCAAATTGTTAAATAACACATTCTGGATTCGACAAAATTTTCCTTTGGCACACAATTTATACTTTCTTGAAATGTTCCAACGCTACACCCAAAATGGCATAAGCATTAGTTTTCCGGGCATTAGCGAGCGAGGTGAGGGTATACTACCCCTAAACTCGTTTTATTATTTAAATTAGCTTCCCTTTCTTCTGCCGAACGTTTCCGAAACGCGGGCGAAGCAAAGTGTTTCCGTCGGTGCCAAATTGCTTTAAGATGCCTTGCGAAGTGCTCCAATCGCCAGCCCAATCGTTCCCCCGGTACGATCTCTCCGCCTGCCGGCCAGCAATATTATGCATATTTCATAACAAACCATATAAAATTTTATGATAATTAGTTTCGCAATTAAAGACGCCCTCCAAGCGAAAAAAAAAGAAACACATCAGCCATTGCTGAAGGAAAAGAGGAGGTTAGTGCTAAATGGAACTTGTGCTGATGCGGGAGCCAGAAAGTGAGATGAGATGGAAGGAGAAACCGTCGTCCACAATCGATTGGGACGAAAATTGGCTCACAGGGGAAAATGGGCCAAAATCTGGTCCCGTTTGCTAACACCACTTGGTTCGCTTTATAGTACTTCGGAACGCAAAAAGAAATAATTTGTTTCAAGTGAGAAAATGATTGTGTTTCATGCCATGATTTTGGTAGCTGTGCATCAGATCCTTTTTTCGCGGTGGTCTAATTGTATTACAGTGCTCATACTTTTTTATGAAGCAAAATTACCTTTAGAATCCAAAACCGAACCCCGAACCCGGGATCCGGAACGAGCATCAGTTTTCGTGAGACCATTATGCGCTTCGGTGATCGTTATCCCGACGCGATATACCGATAGAAAAAGTGATAGAAAAAGCCCGTGATTTTCTTGACCAACATTTGTACTTTGTAATTTTTTTCCGTCGTCCTGGAGGCATGTACAGCGCCTAATGAGTGGTTGTTTGTCAGCCGCTGGTACTATTACCGAAATCATCACGTACAGCAATGTGGGCAGACATTGAGAATGCAGCACGATTTTGAATGCTGTTGGCTCCGTTTGCTCGTGCTTGGGGCGCTCGTACGTCGATATTGTTTGATGAAGAAAATTCACTTACAGTACACAACCACGTGCTTATTACCGCATTAGCGTGAGCTTTTTCTTACGCGAACTTTTGGCATGTACTAAATTTATAATCGCACTTCTACCATTCACGCTAAGGTTGTGGTGTGCCCTTGAAGAGAGAAAAAATCAAACAAACGAGCAGTAGAACTCACCTGTGGTAAAGAAAATTATAGCCATTTTTCGATTGCAGGGTAAATTTTGTTTTGTCCTATAATCAAACACAACATAGCAAACAACTGCAAGCAAACAGTTGGAAATTGCTGATGAGAAGAAAATGAAATACCAAAACATATAAATTATACTGTGACTTGTTACAGTAGAACGTTTCTTTTGTAGTGCATAGAGCGTACCTCATTCGAAAATAATCCTTTCAAAAAAAAAAACAGCAGAAAAAGGCAAAGAAAAAGTGCGGGAAATTACTATTTTTGTCACGCCATCAAACCATTCCTGAATGCCAAAGGGAAACTGTTGCTTGGGATTGTAAGCATGGAACAAATGGAGCAGGAAAAAAATCATAGAATGACTGTTTACCCGTAACATAAAATATGGAATCTGCCTTTTTTTGCTGATAAAGTGTGGGTTGGAATGACAATCAATAACAAAAAGCTAGCAACTACTAGCTAACAATCAATATTTTCATCCGCCAACCTTAAATGTGACAGATACAAAAGGAAGAACAAACTGTAACGTTACACGTAATATAACTGTCAGCCAGCATAAAACATCTACGATCAACAAGCGTAGAAACGAGACACCAAAATCCAACCCCCGCATGTGACACTGCATTCGATCGAAAGAACAAAAATGAAAATGCACCGCAATAAGCTTCGCAACGATGTGAAAGTGCAGCAAATAAAATACAACACCCACAACACTAAGTAGAGAAGAATAGAAAAGTGTTTTAAGAAATGGTTTCCAGTTTTTTTTTCACTTGATTGTGAAGATCCAATTGTTGAAGCAAAGAAACCCGTCTCAAAGCTAAGCATCGTTTTTCCTCGGGAAAATCTTTTCCAAACCCTCCTGCTACGCTTTACTCTGTGTGGTTCGACCACTTGAAAGCTTCATTTAAAATATGATCTGCGGTGGGTGGTTTTGTGTAAGCAGCTCTTACCCGTTCGGTGAAAAACCCACCGCAACGAGTTTATGGACTTGTTTGATGGTGTACAATTGTTCCTGGTTCTGTACTCGGCGAGGAAAGTATTTTCCAAACTCGAAAGGTTAAATACTTTTAATGGTTTTTCCTAGCCGTTTTGCCGTAGGATGGAAGTATTCTTGTTTCTTGGAAATCTGAATTGAACGAACACATTACACGGATGGTTAATCTTTGACGGTTTTTAATGTTTTGCGAAAGGGAAATGATTTACGTAAGAAATAAGATATTGGTAGTAGTTAATAAAACGAAAAAAAACCCCGAAATTATTATCGAAAAAGCTTGATATATGTAGGGCAAATTGTTGTTTAACTTAACTGTTTAATAATAAATAATCCATTAACAATTATCCTGTGAAAATATAACTATAACTCACGCGGAAATGACTAACCTACTAAACTAACTTAATTTTTTTCAGCCAAAAGCAAAGGATATATAATTTTAAACTCTACAACTAAAACGTACCAAGTAGACCAAAGCCCAACCAAACCGCACTGAACGGAACGTTCAAGTTCGTACTTTTGAAGAAAATGCAAACGCTTTTGGGGCTGGGGGAAAAGATGGAAAGTGACCTTTGCTCACCACAGCCGTCTTGTCAGCCGTAGAAGAATAATGAACCGAAGCAGCTGACACCGCACTTAACAGAACAGGGAGTGAGAGAATTTCCGTTTTCCATCGAGCCGTTTTTACGAACCAGCCCATGCAGTCCTTCCGGGAGGAGCAAAGCAAGATAGCGCACTCAAACAACACGGTCAGCCGAGCAGATCTTCCCCGTCCTCCCACGGGGGTGGCAATCGTCAAAGTACTCGGTGAAAAAAAACGTATGGAAATTGCTTTTTATTTGTCATCTCTCCTCGGTGCCCTCGTGTGTGCATCATCAATAGTGACGAAGGATTCCACCTTCATCCGCATTTCAACCCCATTATACATGCACACACACACATCCGTAAAAAGGTTCCACGAACATGAGTACGATATTTGAATTTTGATTGTATTTAAATTACGTCGACCCTCAGGAGTGCTTTTCATGTATCGGGGAGGAACATGTTGCGTATCCTATGTCGGCGTCCTTCTGGGGATACGGTGGACACGTTTAGTCAGTGTAGCTGCTGCCGCAACAAACCCAAAAAACCCTGACCGAGAAGATGTTTTGAAGAGATTTAGCATTCGGTTCGGTACTACGATCGGAATCAAAATGATGGTGGATTAGGTCGAGGGGTTGAATTGTCCAACCGGAGCATCGTAGCTTTACTGTATTTTGTTTTAAGCCAAACGGTCACCACAACTTGCGTAATGGACAGCAGGGATTTTACGGGACGGCTTGCTAAAAGGAACAGGTTAATGCAACCATGATGGTACAACATTTTTCTCTTAAATCTTTTCACCGGCGCAAATTGATGTGGAAAGCAACACTGTCAATATCTCGGACGTTGATAGAAAAGAGTTGATAGTGGAATATACTTTACAACTCTACAGCTCAGTGTACAAACTCACTTACAATACATTTTATGCTGCGTATTTAAAACCATTAATTATTAAATGACCTATTCTATTGCCACAATCTGCTTTATATGACGCACGCGTACATATCGCACTGTTCTGCAAAATGAAAAACTAATATTATAAACACACACCCTGATGCACTTTAGTGACAATGTTTTGCAATAAATTAATTAATGCCTAAATAATGTATTTCCCAAAAGCCCTTCAATGGTAGGTTATCTTGTCACTTAGCGACAGCAGAGAGAGTAAAAAGCCCCGTACCAAACCAGCAAACGTCCCGTTGGCCGATCAAACGTCAGCCACGTCTAATTTCCATTCAAAACTATCGGTATCGCTATTTTGCAATCAATTNCCCTGATGCACTTTAGTGACAATATTTTGCAATAAATTAATTAATGCCTAAATAATGTATTTCCCAAAAGCCCTTCAATGGTAGGTTATCTTGTCACTTAGCGACAGCAGAGAGAGTAAAAAGCCCCGTACCAAACCAGCAAACGTCCCGTTGGCCGATCAAACGTCAGCCACGTCTAATTTCCATTCAAAACTATCGGTATCGCTATTTTGCAATCAATTATACCGTAAAACGTTGAATATTTTACCATAATTTGTGTGCTAGAGGTGGTAACGCGGTCTGTTTGTTGGCCGGAGAGCTCGGTGCACATAAAACATAAGGGACAACAACACAAAAATATGCTACGATGGCATAAAAAAAACGGGGCGTTACGCATTAGAGGCAAAATATATAATTATTATTTCAGGCGCACACGGTCCGTTTAATTAATCGTGATGAGAGATAAAGAATTTTGCACGCAACACTGTCACGTGGGTCACTGTCACGGGAACCATGTGTATCGGGGTTGCTTCTCTTCTGCGCCACTGGACACACGCACACACAAGCACACACGGTTCATCAGTACCGCGCCTAGCACGCCATAGTTTTAATCGATAAGAGCAAAAAATCGTTTGCATCACGATCATCACGACTAGGTCAGCAAGAATGACACATCGTTAAGTGATGGTATTGATGAAAAAAGCCAGGAGCGTGACATGTTCACCGGGGTATACTGGAAAGAAAAACTTCTAAGCCTTCAAAATCCCTTTCAAAGCATTCCGTTGTTCTCTATTCGCTTCGGTACAAGTTTCTCCTTGATAGTGGTAGTCCGAGTAGAATGGGCACAAGTTTTTCTTTTCCCTTTTAAACAATTTAATAAAATATTATCATGATAAATAACATTAATTGATTTACGCCCCGTTGTTTTTTTTCAGCAAAGGATCACAGCGTAAAGATCGATAAAAGCGGGCCCAGAACGGAAATGAACCGTTAAACCTACAAAATAGAAACCTCAATTTGCGTGAACTGGCGTACCTAAGGCAGACATTAACACCCCATCCACCATCGCTAGCGTGCCACACCGTAATGTCTCGCTCATCGCTGGCACATCAATCGACCGCGTTGTCTAGAACGACCGGAGAATCGGTCGGGCCCGGTTCGGTCATCGCGCTGTTGACCTCGTTCAGTCGCTGGATGGATTTGCGATTTGTGATGAGTAGGCCCACTCATCACGCATCACTTGATCTCCATCACCACCACCATCCCCGAAAAAAACTCCCGATCGACAGGCTCTTGATTGGTGCTTCCCGGCCGTAACGGATAGATGCTTCGCTTGGTGGCCTGGATTTTCCACCTCATTTTCATGCAAATTCCCCAAAACAAACCCGAAGCTCGAGCTACCCCGGGGCTACAATCGATAAATATATATTTCCCTTTTTCCCCCTTTTTTCCGTTTGCAGGTCGAGTGTTGGCCCAATGTATGACAGTAGCTGCATTCCGCATTTTCGAAATGTGCACGGATATGCAATCAGGAAGTTGACGCGTACGCCATTCGATATCACATACCGGGTTAAGGCTTTTGGGGAGCTTTACCGAGTCACACATACACGCACACACGGGCACACCGTCAGCTAATCATTGCCTGTTCCGATTGCTAGGAAGGAAGGCACAGTCACAGGACACCGAACCGGGCGGTCTCGTTCCGAACCGTAGCGGGACACACGATGCAAATTCAGTTGTGTTGAAGGATCGCTGCGGTTTAGCGTACCTGCTCGTCGCTGTTATCGAATGACGTTCGATTTGTGGCTGATCGGATCTCGTGTACATCAGTGTTTTTTCTTTCGCTTCTCTCTACCACCTAATAGACTCACGCATCCATTGGGGGATTTTCACTTTGCATTTGAAAGCCTTTGAAAAAGAGGCCATAAAACTACATTTTCCAAGAATACTGACCACTAGTTAAGGGAAGGAGAGGTTAATGGTGTCAATTTGTGAAACGATCCGTTGTTTTACGTTTTTACTGTGGAGTTCGCCCGGGAGTGTTTGAATTTTCCTAACATCCGGTATTAAATGACTAGCAGCAAACAATTTTGATTCTAACCAATGCTGCTCTCCAGTTCAAAGACCGCTAATTTGAACGAAATTGATTGCACAAGTGGTTGATCGAATACCAAGAATTGACTTTGAAAGGGGAAATTTATGGCAGAATGCAAGGGAATGATGTTGTTGTTTGTTAGCGATTAAATATATTTGCCATTTTCCAAACAATAAACTATGAGTTAGGAATAGCCCAGAAGGAAGTAAAATCCGAACATTCAAAGATTTTCAGACAAATAGCAAAATTACTGCACAAAGCATTAACACATCGATAATAGAAATGTTCAATGTTTGAAGATTTTCCTCACAAAACAACGGTTATACAGGTTTCCAGAATATCTCCCCTATAATCCCATAAATTGATTGACTGGAAATTGTTTTCCACTGGAATTTTCATCAATTGGTCTGTACACAATGTACTACTATTTGGCTAACACTTTACTCTTTTGTGTTGATGGTTTTTGGCTAAAATATTAACAATTTACCATTTCAAATATCGTTAAATGTGCTTCAAACATAAACCAATTTGACGTCTTTGAAATTAAAAAAAATACTCGGGTATCTTCTATCATAATTATGTATTTATATTTTATGATTTCGTTTATTTGCAAATGCAATTTCTTAGAGCATCTGATTAAATTTCCCTATTAGGGTTTGCTAGATTTCTCAAAACCATAATCACAAATCTGCTAAAAGAGTGTTAGGATCGAAAGGATCAGATTCAAGATTTTTGATCTCGACATTCGTAGCGAACGATTTTTGAAAGTCCTGCAATTGAACTTTTTTTGTGTTTAACGTGAGAGAGGAACACAAGTTTATGTATAAAGGATAGAAAAAGTCGCAAAATTCTTTTCAAAGGGTTGGCCGGAAGCTGCTTTAACCAACATACTTTGCAGGTATTTTGTTCTCTCCGTTCCCGAGCGTATAAAAACAACACAATGTTTCGTCAAAACAATGAAAACTAAGCACCCACACTCCGTTACCGTAAATATACACAAAACCATATTCACTTTCCGGTGTGAAAGAGACATACCAACCGGTGTTGGTTCGAATTATTTTTCGCAAATCATCCTCTGTATCCGTGTGTGGTGGAAACATTTCCTACAAAAAAAAAACCAACGGATATATTTGTACACACTGCCAGGCATCATTTACGAGTACCGTTTCCCACCCCGCCCGGAGGGGGCAATACATACCGGCAACATATATGAATATTTAAACGAGATCCACCACTAAAACATGAATACTAATAGGCGAACACATTGGTACGCCTTCATCTCCACCCCACACGTTAGCAAGTTTTCTTCAATACCCTATCACCGCTGCCGCTGGTGGATATTCAATTCCCTTCACGCGTGAATGCTGTACTTATCCGTGGCACAGAGTACGCAACGTGACACAAAACTAAAGTGAGGATGGAGAGAAGAAAAAAAAACGATGATTCCAAAGTGCGTTTCGAAGCAATTGCCTGGAGGGATTAGCTACCTTCGCGAACGGGTATTTGCATTCCATATGAAGCTTATGCTTCATTCTGCTCCATTTTTTCCATCCCCCCTCGCACCCCTCTCAAACCCAATTCGATCATACAATCCGGGTAAAATGGAAGCGTGTTAACTTGACGCTGTCTGTACCACCGACCGGTGTTAGGCTTGAGTCCCACGAGAAATAAAATGCGTTCTCAGCAGTGCTCAGCTAAGGGAGAAAAAAAAGGAATAAGTACGCCACAAAGCTAACGAGTAGAAAACGTGAAACGTATTCATGATGATTTGGCTGGCCTTTTTGGACGGGTTTTCCACCAACCGACTGTTCGATACTTTTTTCTAACCCTTTTCCCAGCATTCCATGTAGAGTGCACGCTTGGCAAAGTTTTTCCCAACAGACGGTCGCGTCATTTGTTGATGTTTTTTTTTCTGCTACATTTTTCCGAACCATCCCTAGTGTCCCATTTGCCGCTCAAAGCGGATGGCACCGTTTTTTTTGGTGAGTTGTTAATGGGCTCTACGCACACCTTATTTACCATATTTTTTTATTTTGCCCCTGTTTGTGTGCACTTTGTTTGGAAGCTGCGTTCTCGCCTTTTTACAACCACCATTTTGATGCAACAAAACAAACGTTCGTATGACGAACGTACGAAGCAGGCAAAAAAAATGTTACGCACCACAATTTTTCATACGGGCGCACCACAAGCTAGCGGTATTAAATATTTATTTACACATTCATTATTGAGCGGGAATTAAAATAAACACACGCACCCACACGTGCCACAGGCCTAGCGTGTGAATCTCGCGAAAGGGTCTTTTGATCGTACTACATCCTCTATTCGCAAAGAGAGCTACTTTTGGGGGCACGGGAGCTACGCAAATCCTTGTGTGAAGGTTTCGGTTTTTTTTTCGATTACTCACCAAAAAAAAACGTCCACAAAAAAAAAGCTTTGAACGGTGACGCTGCTAATGTGAGATGGTGGATTTTATTTAAAAATCGCCTTGGAATCATTACTGCGAAATTTGCAATTCATGACTACCGAAAACACAAAAATCCCCAAAAAATAATGGCAGTGGGTCTGATAAAAAGTGTACTGGGATGTATTTTTCTTTGCCTCCTTTCAACCCCCCCTAACACATACAGAATGGTTTAAGTGTGGTTTATTAGCATATGGGTCGCAGGACTCTCGACCGTAATGCTTATGATTCTAACATACACTCAATCGTGCAACAATGTAAAAGAGAGTTCGTACCTTATCTTCAAAAACTAATATTAAATACAGCCTGCTGTCGGGCAATCGAAAGACTTATCCATCAAGGATTGGATGTGCTGCGTGATTTGCTTTGCGTGTGCTTTTTTTTTCCCTTTTGCTTCTTCCTCTGCTTCCACTTTTACTAGATTGCCTTCCGCTGGCAGCCAGCAAAGCAGCAGGAAGTGAAGCATGCGTATGGAAAATATTCATTAATACTGGATTATCCCGGTGCGATTTGTATCTTCTATTTCGAGATATTTGATTTTCTGCCAGCCTTTTCATTGAGCGAAAATGAATTTTCCATGTGAACGAAGATGAGCGCGCGTGCGGTTGTAGCAAAATTGGAATCGGTACGGTACTCTCATGAGCATAATCAGCACATCGTGCTGAATCCGAAAGCAAGGGCTGACGCTGTATGCTAACTAAATGCTTTTTTTCCAGGATCAGGAAGAGTGCCCAGTGGGAATGGGAAAGGTTTATATTTGATACGCGCAGAAAATTAATATGAAAAATTTTACGAAAGATTTGGAAATTTAAATTAATTAAGCATTCAATGAAAATTGATTGATGGAAATAGAATGGATTACAAAATATCAACAAAATTTGTTGAACATAGTATTAACGATTAAGTAATACTAGTTTAAAATTAACTTAATCTTCAATGGGTTAGCAGACAGAAACATTCTATCCTTAAATAATAGCATGATACTTGAATGCTACATTCTTCTATTCAGCATTTCTTATTTTGTAAAATTGCTTTATACTAAANAATTTGATAAACATAGTATTAAAGATTAAGTAATACTAGTTTAAAATTAACTTAATCTTCAATGGGTTAGCAGACAGAAACATTCTATCCTTAAATAATAGCATGATACTTGAATGCTACATTCTTCTATTCAGCATTTCTTATTTTGTAAAATTGCTTTATACTAAAAACCATTTGAAGGATATTCAACTGCGTTTAAAGCATTGTCCTGCATGGGTTACAACCAACTACCGCCTAACAAAAGCAACGTACTATTATTCATGTATAACAAGTAGAAACTACTGGCCTAATTGATGCTAATGGGGACAACCTACCCCTGAGTTTCGGGTGTCTTTGGTTGGCATTCGACATGGAAATTTGTCAAAAAACACACCCTTTCTCCCAGCGATACAATCATTCAAGGGCGAACATGTGACATTTTGATAGATTTTCTATAAAAAGCTCACCATGCACGAAACCCACCACGTCTCTCTTCAATCCCAAAATAAAAGAACAACTAAAAGTGTTTACTTGCTTAAGCTACAAGGCTAACGAAGGGCAACACAAAAGGGCACCAGCCCGTCCGATGTCAAACGTGAGCGTATGCTAAACCCCGTTCAACTCTTGCTGTAAGCGTGAAGCTTTAGAAGGCATTTGTACCGCGCTTGATGGTTTTGTGCTGCTCACGAGCCCTACACAATGGAACTGTGATCGAGTTGCCGCGTACTATGACGGAATGGGTCAACCGTCAATGGTGAATATTTCTCAAGAAATCAAAACGCCAAGTACGACCAAGTGAAGTGAATAGATAAAAGATCGATATACATTATGCATTTGAAGGTTCGGAAACGGTGGTGTTATGTTCGGATGGTGGCTTACGTGATCAGCTTTTTTGTGACTTGCTGCTGTTGTTGTTGGAAAAGCGACCCATCACCCGTCGTAGCGTACTAGCACTTTCCCAACATTTTCCCGTAATCCGAGGACCCGATAAGCCGACGAGACGTGAGATATAATGGCATAAATATTTAAACAGCACCACTGCGTAATGGAAATCCTTGAAACTTCACTGACACTCCTGACGGTTTACCGAATGGGAAATGTAACATTTTCTCCTACCTAACCTAACCGTCCGTCTGTTAACCACACAAACACACCCAATGCTGCTGCAATGAGATGTACTACGTTCGGTGAACGATTTTGGTTCGTTAGGACCTTTAACATTTAGTATTTATTGGATGTAAATTATGTTTGTCTATTCATCGATAATAAAACTGCTAAACAACACAGAGACAGAGAGAAAATATGCTTTTAAATAGGTCATTTCTAATGTCCACAAAACGCATTTTAAACGGAGTGTTAATTTGATGGGATAACGATTATAGTAGATTTTGTTGGAAAAAAAATCAAAAATACCTAATAACGCGTATAATAATACGAGAGTCATGAGGTAAACATATTCGGAAAACATTAAAAAACATCCGAACTCCGAAGTTCTGCTATTGCTTTTCTCTATGCGAAAATTTCAACGGTACGACTAATGGAATCCTGCTTCCTGGAGATTCCTTGGGGTAATCCGCAGTTTTAAGAACAGCATACACAATTACCGCTAATTATTTTAGGCAACTGACGGCCTTAGATTCTCCGAAATTGATAGAATGTAGTAATTACAAAATTTTCATAAATACTTTATGTGAAAAGATTATTTAATAATTTGAATGCATGAATAATACTTAAACAAAATTAACCTTGAACTTCAACCTTTCCACTTCACTACCTTCATATCATCCACGCATTCATCCATAGCACAAATCGGCATCAAATAATTGTAGTGTTGTAAAAATATAGTTCCCCCTTTTTTGCAAAACTCGCCTCATACGAATAAAACTTAATTTCGCGATGCTTTCATATCCGCCCAGAAATCAATCAAACGATAAACCGGTTCGCAATGCGATAGACGCTTTTTTATGCCATAAAACCATCACCGCTCGAAAGATGGCATAAGTTTTTCCAAACTCGCATCAAACTCGTCAGCCGGACGATTCGATGAAATAAAATGATATCACCATCGATATAGTAAAACCATCGCAGCCCTATTCCACAGTGTTTCATTCTGCCAACACGGAGAGCACGGAGTATAGCTGTGAAGCACAAATAAAAAGTAAAACCTTCCAACTGACTGGCGGGTATTGTCCATTATGATCCGGGAGTGCTTTATGCTATTGGGCGGCGACATGCGACATAAAACCGAACATAGTCCTATAAAAAAAAGTTTTGCCTCGCTGCTCTATTTTTTGTTTTTGTTTTACATAAACGTTTTACGTACCATTTTCTTCCTTTCATTGGACGGTTTGTAGGTGACAGTGTAATAGAGAAAAAATGAAGAGAGAAAAAAACACATCCAGCATCGATCACAAGACGATGATGATGATGGTGATGAAGTTCAATAAATGTATGTGTAACGATGGTGTGTTATATATACACTTCTTTTTTTCCTATGAATTTATTGGTTGTTTGTTGGAACCATGAAGCATGAATCCATCACGCACAATGCTTTTATGTTCACACAATATAATACATCCTTTTTTTGGCGAAAGTGTAATGCTGCTCATCAACGTTAAACACACATTGCACAAACGCACACATTTTCTTTTTATTTCTAGAATCTATTGTATTTGCTCTCAAAATTGATTTTTTTCTTTCTCAGACATAAAAGCCATGAACGATTTGTATTGACAATTATTATCGCTGGATTAGAAAGAGTGAAGTGAAGTAAATCATAAAAAAACATCTCTCAGAACGTGAAACATAACATGTGCAAAACATTTATAAAAGGTGTAAAATATTTTATTACACTTCTTTTGTTTGATCCTGCCTCACCATTCATCATACGATCGACAGTATGGATGAAAAATACTAACATAAAAAAGTACTACTCAAACTCACCACACTGGACAACTGCACGCAATATTCTAGCACGGATGCTTTGTTTTGGTAGATCAACCAAACGTACAAAAATTGCAGCCACATCACGAACCATTGTACAACATTAAGGTTTCGATGTACACCGTAGGCTTCCCAATTGTCGGTACGTTAAAATTTTAAAAGGCACGCAACAAAGATTAACAAACCTCCTCGTTAAGCCACACAATGCATGGCTGTTTCACCCTCTGGTGCAAATACAAAATCTTGCAGAAAAAGAACGTATATCAAGCATCTACGGATGCAGGATGTGCTAGTTCACACCGTAAATCTTCCAACCCTCGGACAGGTTTTACACAATAACAACGAAAAACACGTTTTGATACCTCAAAAAATGGACCGTAAGCTTGAAAAAGACAAGCAATATCTATACACTCGCCAATAGAAGTAAGATTTTGCCCACCTTCAGAAATAAGCACAAAACTTTATCTCCCGTTCGATACAAAAAAAACACAACAAAATGGTGAATAGCTTACGATCGTGCTCGTACAAAAACTTTCCGCTAGAGAACTGCTGATCTGAAGTTGACAGTGTGGTAAATTATGCATTCCGAAACCGAAAGCACGCACAACTATCGATACTCACTTACTGCTAGGTGGTGCTACTATTTTGTCACATAGGACATAACGTTGCTGTTCTACTTTTTAGCACGCGCCTGAGACAAAGTTTTGATAGGTGGTTGTGTTTTTCTTTTGCAAACACAAGACCAATTGAGCGCGCGAACGGAACGGTCCCCACGTGTGTGGGTATTATGAGTTTGAGAAGACGCACAAAAACCGTCCTGAAGGCGGGTGAAAAAATGAAGCTTTTTTTTTTAGATTTTCACACTTTACAGACGTCCTTTTTCGTGTCCCTTTTTTTTCTTCGTAGCCGAAAGTGTCAGTGAGACTAAACCATGGTTTCAAGTTGGTAGCAGTTTCTTTTACTTTTTTTCGCTCTCACTTTTCGCCACTCGAACAAAACTTTCCACTTTGCTTGACAGACAGTCCCCAGACGTGCGATCTACGGGGTCTATCTAGGATAAAAGTTTTCGGCTTTCCAATAGTCGTCCCTTTTTTGCCACGATCCATCATTCTGGTGCTGTGCGAGAAGTGGGAATCTCATTCGACTTCTTTTCCCCACAAAAAAGGAAGACTAAAGCTTTGCAAGCACCAAACGACAATCAAGTGACGAAATTGAAACCAAGCGAATAAAAGAGCAAAAAAGATACGTTTGCTAGACAAAACAAAAAAAAAACCCCATTTTCGAAATATGATGTGCGTTCTTCATGATGCGTCCCAAAGCGCACATATGTCCGTAGTGCACTTCACTGTAAAGTCATATTTTCTCTACCATAACTCTACTATCTCTACCAAGGCGATGCTTTGCTAGAAGAACGAAGATGTTAAAGCTTTGAACTGTTCATTCCCAGCGCTGTGTAGGAGGAATCGTATCGGTGGAAAATATTATTTGACAGAAAAGTTTTTTTTTCCAATTCGTTTAATTAGGTGTTGGTGGGAGGTGGGTTACCAAAATGGATGAAATATGTTTCGCTCTTAGGAGGAATTTTATTAGTAATCGAATGATAACGATGTGAATTGATTATAATTTCCAAAATTTCACAAAACCTATTATTATACTATTATCTGTAATAAACGATTTAATACATGGAATATGTTTTTCAATTTTGAGGCAAAATTCCCACAATAAACTACCCATTTGAAAATAAAGGTTTAAATATTGCGAAACAATATTATTAACAATCATTTAAATATTTTAATAGGTATAAAAAATTAAAACAATACCCTTATTAATTAAATTATTTATTAATTTCTTTGCTTATTTATTAACTCATGTAAATATCAGTACAAAGTTATCACACAAATAAGACCTACATAAGGTTACTAAGGACACTATCATGACCATAAAAACTGCTGGATAATACCCAATAAATTTTAAATTCTTATATATTTTAGTAGCTTACTATTGATATTATTTTTAAAAAAAATACAACTCTAAACATTCCTCAAGCTTTTTTCTTCTGTTTTGAAATTATGCACAAAGTACAAAGCTTACGAAACAAAACATTTAAACGCTCTTAAAAATGTACCACTGTTTCACACCGCACCAATTAGGAATTATGCTGCTTGTAATTATGCATTCAATTACCGTGCCACTTTCCACCCCTTCGCCATATCATGACTTATGTGTAGTGAAAAAGAAACATATAACATCAAGCACCAGCACCCCAGTGTACCGTTTGCCATGAATTTTTATTCCCGAGGACTATTTCAAAGAAAAATCTCCGCAGCCCGGAAAAACTCCCGAATGCACGATTCAGTACAGTCCTCCGGTTTCGGTTCCTCTCAACCACTCCCACCCTTGACCTTCCGTAAACATTTCGTAAGAAATCAACAATCTTGCTCCCCACCTCCCACCTCCGCCCCTTGAGGCAGGTGGGCAAAAGGATTCGTAAAACAATAAGCCATTTTCTTTACGAGTAATTATTTCCCTTGGCTGTGTGCGGAAGGGTCACGTAACTGGCAAAAGCGGGCCAAAAAAAAAACGCCCTCAAGGGCTTGCAAAGGTCACAGCAAATGGGGCGGCCTACCGTAACCGGGAGCACCGGTTTCGCGAGTTCCGCGTGGCACAGGAAGTTTTTACACATCTTCAACGTGTACCCAACCACACACAGCCTCAGGGTTTTACAAGGCACGTAACCGCCCGCGTCAGCAGAGCACAAACACCGCACACAACGTCCAACTCGGTGGGGGTGTGTGTGTGTGTGTGTATATGAAAATACACATTTTTGTGATTCGTGCTAATCACAAAACCGTACGAACCGGTACCATTTGCCCATTAATAACAACAACAAAAACCGCCCGGCAACGAAACACCATGAAAACGTCGTCTCCGTGGTACGCAAATTTTCTTTTGCAAAGCATAACCAAGAACCAAGATCGATAGTGCCAACGCCAGAAACCAGCACTGGGTGGTTGGCTGTAGAAGGCTGTAAGAACAATGGCACACAGGGCGCGGGAAAACATCATAAAAATGCCAGAAACGAAGCACCAAAAAAAAATCAATGAGATTTGCATTTTTATTTAATTTCGGGTAATAATTGTGGAAAAGTTTTTTTTTGCTTTGTTTTCCATTTTGATTCTACCGAAATAATTAAATTTTGTTCTGCTTTATTTCTCTTCCAGCTCGTGTACGCCCGTCGTTGGATAATACGAATTGTGCTTCGAATGCTTGGAGTTGGGGCAACACGAGCGAAGTGTGTGCGAAGTGGGATGTTGAGGCTCGAAACGCACGAAATCCAGTTAATTCACATTTTTACTCACTTGCATGTGTACTTATTGTCATAAATTCCAGCGGCACGGATTTCACCTGCAGCAGCGGCCTTATATCCACACATCCGCCACGCGGTTTATAGCAAAGTGCCAAACACGGGCGAAAAAAAAACGAAAGAAAGAAACATAATGCGGACGAACAGCACACTCTGCTATTGCAGCATGAAAGTACACTTACGCACACACACACACATATATACCGGAAGTGCAAATAGGAATATAATTTCGAAATGAACAGTAAATTAGTGGAGATAAAGCACGTTCTCCCGGTTAGCTGTGACTGAGTTGAAATGGTCCAAAAAAACACCTTTCGCCAGGGTTGTATCCCCTTTTCCGTCCGTAGAAATGGTCGATTTTTAACACGATGATGCTGCATTCGTTCGCCTTTCTGTGTATTTGCGTTTAACGAAAAAAAAGGAGATGCTAACGTTACACATCTCATTAGCGAGTGTTAGCGTTTGGCTGGGAAATGATGCAAGCAGCCATGAATGTACTCTCGGGCCCAACTAGTTAGCGAGGGATATGGGAAGTACACGAGAGATTTAAGCTTTACTTGAATAGATGAAACGAAGTACGATTTTCAACTCGTTTTAACATAATTGTATTAGAAAGTGCTC
>CM028125.1:22888526-22923268 GCA_016254315.1 Anopheles parensis
GAATGTACTCTCGGGCCCAACTAGTTAGCGAGGGATATGGGAAGTACACGAGAGATTTAAGCTTTACTTGAATAGATGAAACGAAGTACGATTTTCAACTCGTTTTAACATAATTGTATTAGAAAGTGCTCTAGATTATAAGGGAGTTTATAAAAGCTCAGCGAAGGGTTAGGATTTAGCATTATATTTAAGCATTCATTTATACAAAAAAAATCCTTAATATTCTAAAAATAACAAGAAAAAAGTAATAATTTATAATAATTTATAATAATTTTCATTATTATTGAAGTGAAAATATCAGCCGAAAAAGCGAAAAAAGTAACGAAAAAATTACATATGTACATCTCTTAATGAGGAAACCAGACCAACATACATTTGGATCAATTGCATAACTCACTCATCAACACAGCAATGCAAAACCTCATAACTTTACTCAAAACGAAACCAACAAAACAGGTCTATTGGTGTGTGTGTGTTTTTTGGGGTTTCTTTCCTTCCTTTACCCATCACAACCAGATAACCTTTAATGATAATACTTGACTGTGCAAAAAAAAACTGCGGCAATGGTGGTCTGCTGTAGCGAATGTTTCATGTCTATTAAATATCCATAAAAACGGATATTTTATTATCCTTACGATCCGTAACACAACGCTGCAAAAAGGCGAAACGGAACTTCGTCCACAAACAGCGTCGAACCGCACACTACACGCTGACAGTGCCAGCAATTCCCGAAGTCGTGGTGCTGACGTTTTCCATTTTTTTTTGGGAATAATATAATGAAAAATATTATTCCTTTTTTTTCCTGAGTTTAAAAAAAAATATTTCTTTTGCTTGTGTTATTATGTAGGCTTGCAGAAGCAACATTTGCTGCAACATACGGTGTGTGCTTGTTGCGTTTGAAAGGTTCCGACTGTCCGAAAGGACCTTCTGGTTCTGTTTCTTTGTGTCTCAACGTTGGGTGATGATTTGGGAGAGGTGGGATGTGTTGGGAGGCCCACATTTGTGAGGCTGTAAATGATAGATCCAGCCGCAATCTGGACTCTTCCCCTGTCTTCTACACCATACACACACAGTTGTTTGATCCCTACAGACAGTCATTTTGGCCATTTGCAAAGAGCGCGTCCAAAAAGTGCTGGCAATAAAGTTTGGCACTGATTGAATTCTGATGTACCACAGCTACTACACAGTACCGAGCGATGGTAGCGAGATGGAATTTACTCATAGCACAAAGGCATTAAACATAAGGGGAGGCCTTTGCGATCTCACCGCTGCCTGCCGCCTGGCTATCAGTTTGAACGCAAAGTAATAAAAAAACATTAATCAAATTCGCAGCTTTTTTGTTTCAGCAGTTCCTGTGCACCAGTTTTGCTGTTTATTGGCACCACTGACGCTAGGCTACTGCAATTAAACTTTTGTTGAAAATTCTCGTAAAATAATGCGATCGCTTTGACCGATCGTGGATGTTGGACATACACCACTTGGGCATCATTCAAACGCATAGAATGGGTATTTGCTATTTGTTTGTTGTATGTTTTTTTCACTTTCTCCAGTACCAACGTTTGAATTTTGATTTGGTTTGAATTCTTTATTCCCAAGCGGCATATAAAAAAGGGGGAATTAATTTTCAACCTTCATTCACGGTAAATAACAACAAATTTCGCTTTATGGCGAGTTCATTGTTAAGCAGCAAATTTAACCAAACATTGCGCCCCAAAGGAAAGTTAAGGAATTGGGCCAAAAAAAACAGCACAAATGTGCTTAAAAGAACCATGGAACTAGAAAAACACCCTACGCTCATCGATCGCATCCCGTGCCATCTGTGAAAGCGCCCGGAAGGATCAGATTAAGACGGATGCTTGCCGGAACAATATTCAATTAACGCTCGCCGTGCAGGATGTTTTCACTGAAAGAGATGCCCGAACCGGACGCACTGTACGAATGTTTATTCTGTAATGCATGTCCAGTGAATGGTGCTGGATGTACAAACAGCCAGCCAGCAGTTTCGAGCTAGTGTAAACGGAACGGGAACCATAGGTTGCTTCTTCGTACGTGACGGAGCACACTAATTAGCCATACATCAAGGCCAGTAGAACCAGTGTGTTTGTATGTATGTCAGAATGTACGTGCTTTACTTGAGTAGATATTACATTACGCCTTTTCATTATGATTATCATCTTTATTGTTTTTTTTTTTTTTTTGGTTGATACCTTCTGTACTTTGTTCCAAAAAGCAAGCGATTCTACGGAGTGTACGACAAAAGTTGTTTAAAAATACGTTTTTTTTCCCCACATTTCCCAACACTTTCAACCACACCCAAAACAAAGTGATGCAAATTCTTTTTCATGCTGTTAACAGGAAATAAAAAAAACTTTTTTAATCACAGGTTGGTAGGTTTCAGTTGCATACAACAACAACAAAAAAACATGGCGCTACCACTGCATGTCAAGTTGTGGGCAGGTCACACCCAACTCATACACACAGCAAGGATAATCCTATTATGAGAATGAGAAGACTTTCAAACACATATTCACCACAGATCACATCATACTCAACTGCACTGACACGCGGGCATAAGCATGAGCCCTACTCTACGCTGGGGTTTTTGTCACAAATAGTTATCCTTCGCTATGGTTTTGATAATCATTTTTACCCCGTTTTTTGTTTAATGCTATTTTTTTCGGTTAATTCTATGATATCCCAAAAGTATACCTCGTTGTACTCGTGCTGCACGAACGAGGGGTTCTCTGCAAAGCTCTGAAACGGGTATCCTAGTAATTATGGTATATCCTTCTACCAGCCACATCGCCGCCAATCATCAACCGAGCCTAAATTATTAACGTGCACTTTGGAGCATTTCGTACGTTCCGTACATTGCATAACTGTTCGCTTGTCGGTTGGCCACACGACAAAGACACACACACACACACACAGTCCCCTCGTTAGCTCGACAGGATGAACAAAACAGTTTTTCACCACCGAAATTATGGGCCTTCTTTATATACTTTTTTCCATACCCCTTATTCTCGACGGACCGGGGATGTATGGGGATGCAGCGGGAATGCGGTGGTTCCGGAGAGGCAACATTTCACACTAGTTAACTTCACTGCCAACATACACACAATGTTGCACACCGTACACTCGACTGCTGGTGGTGATACTTTTGAACCACGGTGCGGCTGTACAATCACAAGAGAGTCTCATCAAATGCCGTGCAGCAAAACGAACTATCTGCACCAGCTGAAGGATAACTTTTCGAGTAGTTTCTTCATCACTTGTTCATTCCTCTTTTTTTTGCAGTTGTTGTTATTAGAGAATGCAGCAAACTTGCTACCGACCTGGCACTTATAATCACGGCTGTCTCCACAAACGAGCTGCAAGAATGTTTTAATATTTACNAGCAAAACGAACTATCTGCACCAGCTGAAGGATAACTTTTCGAGTAGTTTCTTCATCACTTGTTCATTCCTCTTTTTTTTGCAGTTGTTGTTATTAGAGAATGCAGCAAACTTGCTACCGACCTGGCACTTATAATCACGGCTGTCTCCACAAACGAGCTGCAAGAATGTTTTAATATTTACCTCATCCGTGAAATTCATCTCACCCCGTTTTGATGAGGTTAATTTGTTCTCTCTAGCGAACCAGGTGTGTTCATTTACAGTATAAAGGTACATCCCAAGTGAGGATGGTTACAAAAACAAGGTAAAATACGAATATACGCCCTTGTAAATTAAACTCAAACAACTCAAGCTTCAGAAGATGGTTTAGGATGGGAACAATTTTAAAGTGCTATCTTAAAGTAGAGTATACCGGTAACAAGAATAGGCTCCAACATAAATGAAGTTCATTACCCGTGCCAGCTTCATACACTGGAGGCTGTGTGCGACACGAATGATAACAAGAACAAATGGTGAGAAACACTAAAAACAAAACCAAGTAAAAAAAAAACAGTCATGAGATTAAAAAGTATACCTAATCTGGGAAGAAACTGAGACGAGCTAGAAAATAACAAAAAAAAAAACAGCCTAAGTTACGAAGTAAAACTCGAAACGATTAAAAAAAAGCCGCCCTCCCAAAAACACCTAACCACTTTTTGCCCTCCACAGAAGGTTACGACTTTTCCAGCGGTGATTGGATAATTTGCTATGTAAATTTAATGAAGGGCGTTCAAGGGAATGGAAATGCGAAAAGTTGACCACAGAACATAGAAATAAAAATAAAACACTGAAGGTTTCTTTTTTTTTCTTGGTTTTGGTTTTGGTACGTGTCCTTGACATGAACAGTGTCTGATATAATACGAGAACTTGAAATCTTGGGAAGATTTTAATTCTTATAGTCCGAAGGCATTACAGGGGTGAAGGGTATAATCCGATGAGCAGGTGACTTTGTATGTTAAATATTTCCCTTTTTACCATAGCTAATTAAATTGTATGTTAAAAATTAAAACATTGCAAAGGTATGCAATGTTTGAATATCTCCAATACTATTGTTCATAACAAGTCGTCTTAGTAGTTTGGTTCAAATTTAGGGAAAAAGGATATTTTCGAGTCTTCGTCTGCATAGCCTCAATTAAATTGAATTTCCAAAAAAAAAATGCTTCCTGCCAGACATAATAACTTTTGAACTGCTTTCGAAATCACTCATGCATCGTCAATTAGACATAATTCCTTCATTGTCCACCTATTAGCTATCCTGACCCTCCAATCCAGCGCGGGCATTTCAACCCACATGAGCTACGGAACCTTGATTGCACGACTCACGCCCGTGATGTCCTTCAAGGTGGTGTATGTTGCTTTCCTTTTAGAACAATTTTCTACACGTTGCGTGTATCCGGTTGCTGGTCGTTCCTGGATTTTTCTTTACCAATGCCGTGCACGGCGACGCACCATAATCCTTTCGCATTAGCCATCCACCATATCCCGGAACATAACGACATTAGTGTTGACATAATTCCCAGTCAACCTTGACAACTCACCCCGCTTTGTGCTTGGTTTTGGGTGGCACGAGAAAGCCTTTACGCTGCGGAGGTAATCATTTTTCTTAGAAGTCACAGTGGCATTTAGGCACAACAGCTACTGTTTTAACGCGCCCTGTTTTTTATCCATCATCCTTCTCGTCAGTCTCCATTTTTTTTTTTTGAAGGAGAACACGCACACACATACTCACGCACGAAGGAAAAGAAAAAAAAACCACCGCATCAGAAGTAAAACACGTTTTTCTAAGCGCTTTCTTCCTTCTAATCAAATAATCGATACCATTATATTCTCCTTTACCCGCAGCACTGGTGTACCCCTTTTTTACTTCGTAGGGCCCCTACGATTACCATTGGCGCTGCGATGTGGCGCTCTCTTGGTATGTGGAGCTCATGGCATGCGGGTCCTTTTTCTGTTTCACCGAATAGGAATCTCCTTCTCTCTTTCTCTTTCTCTTTCCCTAGTCTGCTAGTTGCTTGTGAAACGTTTCATAAGTAAGTTTTCTTTTCCGTTCGCCTTTAATGCGCAACATACATTCTTGATTACCGTTTCGATTTTTGTTTCTTGTTTTTGGGATGTATTTTTGTTTGGTTCTTGCTCTACGACGTCATTGCTGGTTATATTGGGCCTTTGGATGAAGTGAAGAAAAAACAACCTCCACACACAACACGTAGGCGAACGGGAAATGGTATAAAAGATTTTTCTATTAGCTCGTTCCACAACTACCTTTCGCAGGCCGTTGATACAGCATTAGACCGTAATGCTAATCACCAATTGCAAATGGGTCCGCACACAATAGCGCCAAGAGAGATCGATCGTTTAGGGCAAGGCACAAACTGCCTAACTGTTAGGTTACTTTAAAATTAGTAACAAGCATGCTTCTTTCATGCAGATTGAGCACCACTGACGATGCAATGTCGCAACGCAATTTATAGAAGTTGCGCACTTTAATATTCGGAATCGTATGATTGCTTGTTGAGACACTTCCTCGAAGGTGATACTTTGTTTAGGTAAATTAAATTATGATGTCAAAATACACTTTGTAAATCAAAACATTAATTTCACTCGAACTGAGCTCGTTTGAACCAGTTTTTTTACCACTGAATGATGGATGATTGATAACGTAACGAAAATTATAATAGACAATCTAACCCGTTTTACATGTATTTGCCATTTCCGGGATGTGACTAAGAAAGGCACTCTCATACTATTGACAGAGTAGTGAAATTCTTAAAGTAGAGAGGTATAATAATCATATTTGGACTATTTTGATCCTTTTTCTCAAAAATACAGTTTGCATAAATAACTTGCTAAATCTTTTGAATAACTTGAACGACAAATAAGGAAGTTCCAGCTCGAAGAGAAAACCTATTTGCATTACCACAAAAACGTTAATGTTTAAATGGAAGTTTTATCGCATCCAAGTTTGATAAATCCGCATTTAGAATTTCTATTTATTCTGAGTAAAAGCATGGAACATTTCGAACAATTTTTCTAAAAGTTTTTTTTTGCTCTTAAATTTATATGCTTTTCTCATTAAAAAATACTAACATTTTCACAACATTGTAAACAAAATTTTATTAGCTTTTTAATCGATTTTCCACTTAAAGTATAATAAAGTAGAAATATTCCTGTAGCAGACAAGTCATTTTAATATCTGAATTGTCAATATTATAAAGTTACGCTTCTACAGAGATTAAATAGGACATTTACTAATGTTTAAAATTCTGTAAATTGGCTTTAAAATTAAGCACACACAAAATCTCTGCGATATTTTAACTGCTTGCTCGAATGCAATATCAAAAACAAACAATAAAAAACATGAAAATAAACCTCAGAGAAAAAATCCCCCCAAATTAAGCCAATATTGAACGTGTCAACAGAAAATTCAAATATACGACCTGTTCCCATCGTGCTCATGGCGCGCTGTAAACTTCCGCCAAAAACCTTCGATTTGCCTACCGCGTCCAGCAAATAGGCACAGTATAGTCTCCATCAATCACTTCGTGGCTGTATAATTAGCTGCCGATTTATAGGCATCGGTTGTACCAGGATCGCCCCGTATGCCATACCCTATCTTGTGGCCCGTTTATCGGCATCGCAATCAAAACAAAAAATATAGACATTTAACATGCAACGTTTTGTGCCTGAAGACCGTGTACAACCAGAGTCCCTTTTTTGGCGGAGGAAGTGTGTTCAGCAAACACAGGGCGGCGAAACTCGTGCTTTGGTCGTGTCAAACACACGATGCAGCACAGCGATTGTTTCAGTGGCGTGCTTTTGTGGGTGTTTGTGTTTTCTGGTTTTTTCTTCCTTTGCTTAAAGGATTTTTTGACAGTGACATAGTGCAGCAGATTTGGGCTCGATCAGGATCAGGTCAGTAATGGTCAATGGTGGTATTTGTTTACGATACTGACCTCCATTTCCTTCCGTTAGCCGGGTTAGCGCGCTTACCTGAAACGATAGTATGATAAAACGAAAAAAAGGTTAAAATTGAGGTAGAATGTGGTTGATTTTATAAAACGTTTTTAATTTAGATGCTCACGAAAACAAATTAAGGATGAAATCGATGGAAGGATTCTGTTTTTACCTCGCAATCGGAGGTCAACGATATATGTATTCCGTGCTCATCATCATAATAACCCATCGCGACGACGTGGGACAAAATCTGGACGCAAGAAAACCGTCCCGTTATAATCTAAATCGAATGCTTTGCTGGACATTTTTCTTCCCTCAGTTTGTTGTTCTATGTGGGTTCGTGTTTCTAAAATAACCAACCAACAAAGCCATCCCATTTATTTCCTTCGTTCATTCATTTTCATCCATCATGCTCGATCGCTCATAAATTCTAACGCTGCTACATATATTTACATTCCGCTGAGTAACGAGTAAAAGTGTATTGTGAAAATTTATACAGAAATGGAGGAGTGAAGCCAAAAAAAAAAAACACCAACGCAGGTTAAGTAGAAAACGCGATGTATTCGCCATTTCGCTCGAGTGTACGCCACTTCCCACCACCGGTGTAGTGGCCCTTGTGCTCGCCCATTCGACGTAGCACACGATGGCATCTCATAAATTGCAATTTTTACCATATTTTACTTCGATTTATTGAGCTCACGTTTTGTCAGTCCAGTAAATGCACGGTCGCACTCGTTCGCAACTCATGGGCGAGCGATAGTTGCAAAGAAAGATCGATCCTCATCACTAGCATCCGAAATGCAAAAAAAAAGAAACGAAACTGTGAAATCCTTACGAATGCTAGGTACATTCGTTGCAAACGTTATTTAATGTTTGGTTTGCTTTATTTTCCTTCTTTTTTTTGCTTCACCTATCCGGTATGACAGGACACTGCTTCAGGATTTGCAGCACGAAACGCACCGTATAACGAAGCCGGAAATGTGCACTTCATTCGCAAGAGCAATCACTACTTCTCGCTTCATTCGGAAAATCTTCAAATTACTTCTAGCTGCCAGCGTACCGAAGCTGGTCGTGCAGACGCGGAACAGTAATCTGCACAATCCAGGATAATGAAGGCAAACCCTCCCCGTTTGGCTTGATATCTGTTGGACACGTGACGGAGGGCAGCCGGGCCGTGCAGTGCAGCATCTATTTCCGTTACGGGCCACCATCTGTTTCTTAATCCGGTTGCCCTCTGCCGACACGATTTCGGCAAAGTTCATGCTTCCAACCGGTCGCTGTTGCAACGCGGCACAAAACTCTCAAGAAGTGGTACAATTTTTACCGTGAATTGAATACGTACGTAGAATACGTTTTGTAACGAGGAAAAAAACGAAGAAAAGTTAAACTATCCAAATGCCAGTCTTCCTTTACCTTTTCATTCAAGACGCATCGCTACATGCCGGCAAAATGGGCAGATGATTAAATGCCCTCACTTCATTCATTCTTGCCGACACGGTAGAAAGATAGTTACCAGTCATAATCGAACCACGGTGCACAGCAGCGCGTGCGGAACAAAATGCGCTCTCCAGTTGACCGTAACCAGCGAAAAGCAGCATCCCACCCCATCCATGACTGTGCGAGAAAGTGTCCACGAAGAATGGTTTGAGCCGAAAGCACTTTCTATTATCCAGCAAATTCTTTTCCATTACCGTTCATGTTCAGATTGCCGCTTTTGCTCGTTTTTTTCTTTCTTTTTGGTGGAAACCTTTCGTTTCATAGCGAAGTCTTCAAACGTACATTCCATTTGCACCCGTCCACCAATCACGGAACCAATGCGGATTAGTGTGCACTGATCGAAGGCGAAGGCGGAAGGCAAACGACTCATCGTTCCGCGATCGATAGTGGCTGCAAATTGGTACGATTTTTCACATTACGATCGGGGCGTCCAGTAAACGAGCAACGAGCGACATCCCCAAACACAACCAACCATCNCATGTTCAGATTGCCGCTTTTGCTCGTTTTTTTCTTTCTTTTTGGTGGAAACCTTTCGTTTCATAGCGAAGTCTTCAAACGTACATTCCATTTGCACCCGTCCACCAATCACGGAACCAATGCGGATTAGTGTGCACTGATCGAAGGCGAAGGCGGAAGGCAAACGACTCATCGTTCCGCGATCGATAGTGGCTGCAAATTGGTACGATTTTTCACATTACGATCGGGGCGTCCAGTAAACGAGCAACGAGCGACATCCCCAAACACAACCAACCATCCACCGAAAAAGCCAATTTATCGGCATTCTGTACGTACAGTGTCATTTTCCAGCTACGGTCGCATCCCGCCAAACACTTAAATACCTCTTCTTTCCTCCCTTCATACGTTCCGCGTCGGTTCCTCCTGTCACACACACACAGAAGAGAAAAAGTGTGACAGACGATTTTCCCACAGCTCGGTGATAAATCTGATTCAAAGGAAACGAATTCGTTACTTTAAAGTACCATCAATAACCGTGCCCATCGTCCCCGGGCTAAAAGGATGTGCGGAAGTGGGACAGTGGGAGGAAGTTTGAGGCAATGCTTTTTGGAATTTCCACAGCAGGAGCAGCAGCAGCAGTATCGACAGCATGCGCGCGCGCGCTCAAAAGACCAGATTAATGAGATATCGAATCGCCAGCCATCATGAACATTGTAATCATTTTCCAACCATGGACCGGTGACCGGTTTCTGCACGTTTGTATGAAATTTCATCATGAGCTTTTACCAGGCCGTTTGAATGATGTACTGAAGCTTCAACCGTACCGGCATCACAGTCAATGAAGGTTCCTATAGGCCAAGTCGGAACAACAACTTTCCTGAAAGGTCTCTTACAAGCCTAACCTTAATTTGCACTTGAGCTTAATGTATCTTTTGTCCAAGTGTGTTTCGTGGTACAGAAAATATTAAGGAATAAACACTTTAAAGTAGGGATCGGCTAAGTTCGTTTCACTTCAAGAATACTTTAATCGGCTTCTTTCAAAGAACGCAGATCACGACACCAGAAATGGATTTCTTGTGAATTGTGGCTCTACATTTATCCTATTTATCTAAATCTTGTTTTATCAGTTCGCAATTATCGCAATTAAAGATATAATGCGAAGAATTAATTCGAACAACTCTAATTTCAGGTTTAAGGAATTTGATTTGTCTGCCGTCCCCTGCTTTAAAGGATTTCAGGTTTGGAAAAACTTAAATTTTGAAGAGACTTTTTATCCGTGAAAGAAATTTGCTGCTTCTAAAAACATCGCGTGAAAGTGATACATGATTTTTTTTTCACAAGAATATTTAAATATGCCAACAGGGTTAATAAAGTACATCAATAAAGTTCATAGACTTCAAATGTCTATAATACCTGACAAACCATCTACATACAAGATGCTGTTTGGCGGTTCAAAAAGTTTAAATTAAATGTCTTATTTTGTGACGTTTATTTTTTTAATCCATTTCAATGTTAATAAATGTATGGAATGAGCTGTTGGTGACATTCAAGAAATTTCTCCAACTATTACATGCTTCAACAAGCTGCATAAGCTAGCGAAAAGTACTTCACAGCTTTCAATCCGAAAGCTACCCGCTAGAAATAGTATAAAAATAATAAAACTCCAAAGCGTTCAACCGGCAGTAAGTTCTCGTTAGTGCAATTATCCCCACTTCACAATAATTGAGATCCTTGTTAAGAACAGTGCACCCACTAACGGTGCCCGGGGGGCAATCATTCCTTCAGCCGTAGAAGTACACGATTGAGATGAAACGAAGTGCAACAAACGGTGCAACTGATACGCAGCGGTACAGTTGCCAGTTTGACTGCATCTCAACCCATATATGCCACATCGGGGCAAACGCGCATGTACCGCATACCCCCTTTTGTCGCATAATTCGTGCCTCACAATGGGTGCAGGGTTGGGGCTTTGGCAGTACACTTCCGGAAGCTCCGGCTGTACGGTAATAATTATTCATCACCGTCGGTACCGTGCTCGGTACGTTCACGTTTTCTGCTCTCTGTTTCAGTTAAGCAAATGGATAGGCAGGGGGTTTCCGTCTCACAAAAAAACCGCGTGCATGACACGTTGACTCTCGGCCACCCGTTACCATACCGATGCTGTGTTCCATAAGCATAAACAGCAGTCAGCACACGACATCAGGTACTTGCGGACACCCGAAAGGACGAACTCTTTGGATAGACAGGTAAACCTTTCCCTACCTCTGTACGTCTTGGTTTTGCTGTGGGACATTCATCCAACTTCTAACCGTACGGGAGGCCGTAACCCGGAAGTAGCGGAATAATTATGTAACCGAAGATAATCGTCCAGTAATAATAACGATAATTGTCGTTCCTTAGCTATGTTTTTTCCTTCGGCTTCCGCTGTGCCGATACCGGTGGGTGGTCCACCGCTTGTGGTACCGCGTGGACGAGGAGAACAAAATAAGCCCAAAACAAACGTCCGTCCGGTTTCTTACAGGCACGCACGCAGGTGAACGAAGACACGGGGATAGTTGAGCAGTACGATCGACCCAGTTCGATTAGATCTACCGACTTTTTTGACATTCCCACAGCAGTAATTATACCAAGTTCCAAGCAACATTGAGATGGATGGATAATTTTGGATTGTTTGAAGAAACTTTTATTTCGATCTTAGTACAGTAACATTGAAGTTGCAGCAGTACATCAGGTCATTGGCACAAGTTAATTAGTATGAAAATATAGAGAACTTCAAGGATTGTTAAAAATCTCAAACAAATATTTACGCCCCAACCAAATGTAATCTACAGTGCTTCATTTTTGATATGATGATATTTGATTATGATGTACAACATTGAAGTTCGGATCTCCAATTCCTACGTTATGTTCAAGTTTGGTTTAGGGATTTTAACGATCTCAGTTCCTAGACACACTGGTAGGGGGCGATGTGTTAGATTTGTTGTGATTTGTTCTGTTAGGTTTCATGCCTCCACCCTGGATTCATTTCCAAAAACTCCTCCTCGTTTCGAAATACCAACTCAATGTGAGAGAAACATGGGTGGAAAACATACCAGCAGGCCCTGGACAACATAGTCTTCCTTCGGCTGGACCTCACATTACCTACCAGAATGTACACAATTTGTTCGACGGATGGAAATACACACACACACACACACAAAATGCACAAGCGCTTGAGAATGAGAAGATTTATTGCCCCGAATGTTTTCCATATGCGAGTGAGTTCCGGGAGCTCTGGTTAGGTTCAGGGCATTGGTACGATCCGATTTTTTTTTGTTATGAGAAACATGTGCGAGCACACAACAAATCGTTCGTATATGCAGCGAGTAAGCCCGGGAGTATCGGCCCTTCAGGGAAGTTGGCAAAGGAGACCACACGTACAAACCACCGTACGCCAGAAAACCCCGTGGTAAAAAAGCACGGAGCAAAAGAGGGAACCAAGTCTATAAAACCTCGATTTTTATGCTACGAGTCAAATGCCGCACCCGGGAGTATAAGCCACCATCGTATTATACCCCGTTTTTTGGTTTGGAAGGATGGTAGACTGTTTCAATTTCACGATTAAAAATATGTTTTGTTTTCGATGAATTATGGGTTTTTGCGCCGAGTTTTCGTTGTGTTCTGAGCTAGCGCATACGGACACGGTACTCAAACGGGCGGGAAAAAGACGACAGTGATTACTGTCAAAATATTTCATGCTTTATTAATGAATCTTTCGCCTTCCAACCAGACGGTGAACGCAACACTGAACGAGATATCACCGTGGGACCGCTGTGTGTGTGCCGATGAAACTTTCTCCCGAACAGGGGCGAGTAACATACAAGGAGGAAAAGGGTTGATTAATCAGGAAAACACGCGACCCTCACGAGGTTGAATTGATCGTCTGCCGAAACCAGCGACAGCACGGTAGACGGATACGTTGGCCCTGTGCAGGCACAGAGCGTACAGATGAGCGATGGTTTCAAATTCATTTAAAACTTTGACTGTGCATTATTAAAAAGCAACATTGCCCACATCGCAATCCTGCTGCCCTCCTGTGATTCGGGCGCTGATGACGATCGTAATTCACCGCGATACACAGCGCAAATACCATTCAACCATACGTCGCCATCGCCTTACTGTATGGGATGATTTATCGGTCTTTTTAGGAGATAAAATTAAATCTAGTTAAACAACTGATCATCATTTCGGGTGCAACTCTTTGTGCGTGTATGTTCGATGTGAGGGGATAACGCACAAAAACTCGCAGAATGTCTGATACTTGAATAAACCACGGGCTTTGTAACTTTGACTGCCGTAGCATTACGCGCTCCGTACGGGTTTACATTGTTATGTTTTGTGGTTGCTTGTACTGCAAATGAGGTACATTGTGTGGTTTTAGCTGTATGTGCTTATGATAATGTAATAACGCACAATCCTGGCCAGCGCATATCGACATTCTAACAAACCATGCACAACGCCTAAATGTAACATGGTGCTAGTTCTCTTCGCGGTAGGAATGTAGCTTGTGGTGAAATAATTATCGCGTAATGAGAAGGTTTTATTGCAGGTACGCGTTACTATAAAATTACCGAAATGTGCATTGTTGCCAAACAGAAAAATTCCCACTTGAAAATATTTCCATATGCTTATCTTCAGGAGGTATTTCCAGACGTAACCTCTCTCTCTCTCTCTCTCTCTCTCTCTCTGCTCTCTTCTTGGCTTTTAACGACGACGACGACTTATTTTTACCACGTAGCCGGATAGTCAGTCCTTGCTACTGGAGAACGGTCCGGATGGGATTTGAACCCGGTCCGGCCGTGTGGACTGGCGCCGTTTATCACATGCATCACCGGGACGCCCCTTACACTACGTACACTAACACCTTTTAATCTAATTTTTTTTTTTGTCTAATAATATGTTTTCAATGAAGAAAATTATATGTTACTTCCATAAACATTCTAGTTTCATGTGTCCTTTCCGCATTTTTGACATTTTGACTTGCATAAGTCGAAAGAGAAATTTAAGGAGAGGTAAAGCTCTGAATATGGACAGGGAAACAGAAGTTCCACTAAGCATAGGAGGGCACAGACATCCCGGATAAGAAGAAGAAGAAGAAGAGCGACATTTTACTAATTGACCAGAAACGAAGGCATTCCATTTTTGGGTGGAACTACAAAACCTTAACCCTGTAATTGAGCTTGCCCTTAATAAATGGTTAGAGCTTAATTAACAATTAGTCCTTCCAATTACTTCTTTCGACGACAGAATAGTGTATATGAAATAATCGATACATAACTTTTCCAACTATTTACAACTTTGCCAAAGTTTTTTTTCCTTGCGCAGACATACGAACCAGGACCTTGTGATATACTGCGTAAGATTATACGAGCGAACATGGATGGATAGCCAGTAATACACTGCATTATGGTGTTGATGGATCGACAACAATCAAGATGTGGACCAATATCCAAAGGGAAGCCTTGTTGTTTAGTCTTGTGTCTCCGTTGGACCACCCGGTGGCACAAAACAAGCCCGGTCTATTTATTGTACAAATCGAATCGTAGTTGCAGAACGTTTGTCCCATAGCATGCTTACAGAACGTCGAAAATGATGACATAAATTTCACTCCCGACAGGCGCTTTCTACCATTGATTTGCTGGCTAGTTTTGGGGCAGGAATGGTGGAACGCAAAAGAAAAAAGAAGAACCGTGTAAACCATTGTTCCCGTTAGCGAATTTTTCGACCGAATGAAACATGCGTGTATGGGTGTGTGTGTGTGTGTGTGTGTGTGTGTGGGGGGGGGGGGGGGGGGGGGGGGGGGGGGGGGGGGGGGGGGGGGGGGGGGGGGGGGGGGGGCGCGGACGCGCGTGTAAAGCATAGCTTATTATGAAGCATAAATTTTGCCATCTCGAAAGTAACGATCGTTATCTCTTGTTATCTCTCACTCCCTTTAGGAGCTCCCGGCATAATAATGGTTTGCATGAGGGCAAAAAGGATGGGGCGGCAGGGTTACACGCCTTCGTATGAATCCATATCCGGCCCACAGTCAGCATAACCTACCGTGCACGTAACTTGATCAAAATTTACGGCCACACGTCACCGCGCGCCTGTGACATCTTTTTTTGTTTTGCTTCACCGAGAAGCATTTCCAGGCCCTCTCCAACATTACGCTGCATCCTTTTTCCTGGTTGGATTTATTTATTTTCTCATTAAATTTTATGTGCTCCCAAGCATTCCAGGGTCGGCCAGGGTTCGATGTGTCCTGGAAGATGGGACAAAGCGGAAAAGACTGATGCGACATGGATTGGATGCGATTCGTTTTGCTTTTGCTTGGGCTTGTTTTGCTTCTTACGGGTTTCCTTAGATACAAACCCTTCGGTAAATGTGTCGTGTTTGAGACGGTAAAAGGATTTACAAGACAATAATGAGATTTGAAGAAAAGAACCAACCAAATCACACGCACACATTCGCACATGCAGCGCGTTCCGGTGTGCCGTAATTCAAGAATGCATCATCTAGCATAACAACAACCCGCCCCCCATTGACAAAGGGTCACTCGATCCTCACCCCCCACTACTGAGGGGGTGGAGGTAGGGTTTGTTACGTGAGATTTGTTCCGAACGAAGCGGAACCAGGGTTTGGGGACCTGTCATAAAACAACGCATGATGATCTCATTGTTGATTCCTGCCCAGTCGCATCGTGCCCGTATGTGTGTGTGTGTGTCTCACAAGAAAACCACAAGAAAGAAAACTCCCCCAACAAAAAAGGAACCAACTGGGGCAAAGGGAGCAACGCCCCCGGTATCTGTCCCGGCTGTGAGCAGATCGTTTTGCAGATGTGCTAAGCTGTGTTTTACAAGCCCTTAACACGGATGGAAGACGATCTTCATCTTCGGCAGAAGGTGCGTGAAGAGCAGCAGCAGCAGGCGGAACAGAGTCGAATCCATAAAGAATCATCAGCAAATCCCTTCCCGGTTCGTTCAGTGGTTAGTTCGAGTGGAAGGATATAAAATTTTTACAACCCTTGTCCACCACCCTTGGGGTTCCAGCTCCTTCCAGCTGTGCTTGCTACTGCCTGGCCAGTTGAAGTTTCCTTTTGCAGCAAAAAGGGGGACAAAAAAAGAAGCTAAACCTTCTTATGGTATGTCCTTTTGCGCTTTGAAAAGCGACACACATTTTTGCGATACCGATATCGATCCTTTTTCACCATGCTGACAACAATACTGGGAAGGAACCATCTTCTTTACGGCATCTGTTTTACTGTGCGGTGTTTTAAGAAGCCTTTTGAAATTGGCTTGTTGAATGCTGGCGTCGCGAAAATTCCTCGAGCTTAGATTAAGTGATTTTTAAGAATGTTTAAAATCCTTCGCCCTTTGTTAGCTGAATATATTTTTATTGGAAAAATAATTGAAAACATAAAATGTTTGTATGGAAAATGTAATGGATTAATATTCAAAATACCTCAGGTTAAATAGTTACACATTATTTAATGAATTTTAATGTTTGCTACAAATTATGTAAATTATTCTCATCAAACCATATATTTTCCTGTGGGTTTCTCTCAAAGTGAATACCAAACCGACTCGCGAAAACATATCACATTGCACACAGGTCATGCCCTTTTACATCGCATTTTTATACTCAATCAGCGTACACAAATTATGAGCGGTTTGTTGCACACGTCTAAATGCATCAATTGGTTCGATAATTACTGCAGTAAATCGATGCTTCCTAGTTTCTCACCTTTCTATTTGCTTTGTACCATTTGCGTGCCAAACGAAAAGGGTTGAGTTTTATTTTTAAACCCCTTCTCCTTTCCCCGGCAAGCGTTGCGTTGTCAGACAAAGCGCACCAAAAAAACCAGCAACACCACCACGGGTGGGGATTGCACGCCTAATTAATGGTCCTGTTGCGCTCGAACCGAAAGATTTATTGCCCACCATGACCGATGTGCATCCTCATTTAAGTGCATTATTTACGGTAGAATTATTGAACGCACTCTAGTGGAAGCACAATCACTGTCATGATGTGGTTTGTGCTTTGACCAAAACAAAACAAAAAATCGGTAACATCATCGCTGGGAGGGCTCTTCCTGTTTATATTTCTACTTTTTAATTGGTATTTTCAGCTCAATAGGACTTGATTAAAATGAAGAGTTCATAAATATTGCATAACAAAATGTGTCACATCAAAACAAGAGAGAATAGGGGCACCGAATGGCATGAAAACCCCCGAGGACGGGCCAAAAAAAACACTCCAAAAGGAAAATATATCGAAAAAGAACGATTGCAGGCAAAGCTTTTAGAAAAGAAAGATGGCCCCAAAAGCCGTGAATAATGGAAATATAATCTTTAAGCCTAATTCCATAAATAAACAAAACCCCCCAAAAAACCGACTGTACAACTTGTAGCCGGGCAGTTCATTTCGAAGCCACCAAGACGAATGTGTGACTTGTGTGGCGGTTCCGTGCCGGAGTGTATGTTGATTTACGCAGTAGCCCAAGACTAACCCACCACAACCGGCAGCATCTAAGAGCAGTTTGTTTATCTGAGTCAAAGCTCCAAAGCTGAAGGGAAAATAATCCAACCTTCAATGCAGCGTTGGGAGTGGGACATTAAGTGGGCAGTAGGTAGTGTGCTGTGATTAGAGCTCTCGTAAAGATTTATGCACCGGAATTTAAAGCCAAACAACTCGGACGAAACCGCAAACGATCGTACCCAACGCTCCTTTTGCATCTACCATTGCATCCCGGGGGGCTTATCCATCCCAACTCGAATAACGCACCATTCGATGAATAGAACGGTGACCACTGTGTTAGCTTCATATTCTAGCGTTTACGTTTACACTACATAAGCACGCTCCTTCAATTAGTGCTTCATTTCAAAGCGATCTTCCGCTTTGGCCGGCAATGTGTAACAAACGCTTCCAGCAAATCGCTTTCGTTCGTTCCGCCCGTGGGAGAACCCGACAACCTTCTGCACCGATCGGGGGGTAACATATCCAACATCTGCCGTGCCGTGCCCAGTGGGGGATAGCTTTCAATTGCTCCAAAATGCGACAGCTAGCTGCTGCTGCTGCTAGGGAACGTTCATACGTTACCCCGGTGGTCAGAGGTAAACCATTCGGGACGGGATCCATTTGCAACACAGTTCCATTATTCACCGGTTCATTTACGGGATTTACAAAAGCAGCCGTATTTACGAAGCTCTCGCTTTTTGCTCTGGCGGTGGGATTGCCATTAAGGTCCAGTTTTTATGACGTTGATGGTTCGTTTTTTTCCTCTCTCTCTCTCTCTATTTTGATGTTACTTTTTTCTTTGTTGCGATTTCTATGCTGTTTAGAACTTTGCTTTTTTAATTGGTTTCGTTGCATTCGCCATCCCCGGTGCTGCACTTTGTTCGTCGGTGTGTCGGGTAGAATGTAATGAGTTCGGAACGCTTCCCGGGTTTTTCTTAGTAGCTTGTTTAGTAGTCGACATCGTGTAACATTCAGTGGTAAATTGTGGTCGCCTTCGGTACAGAGCTTATTTGAACTTCATACTAGTTTCATACAAAACCGTAGCAAAAGACGTTGTTTCCGCTAGCAAACAGTTGCCCCTACGTTACATGTTTTAATCATTACTCTGCACAAGAAATGAATGCGGAAATAATAACGTCTGTGAATGGATGCGGATGAGCTGTATGCATTTGGATGTATCGTAATTAAAATCAACCCAAGATTTCGGGTATTCTACTACACAGCATTCTCGGGAATTCGGGAATCCGATGCTGAAGAAAATCGCTACAGTTTCTAGTGCATCTTCACTTAACAATTCGCCCTTCCTTTTCCTTCCTTGCTGGCTTACACACTGGATGGATGGAAAAGGGGAAGATATTTTAACATCTTAATCCCGATGATACGCCTACCGGATGATTATGTCACCTCCAGTGTACATATCCTTCACACAACCACACCATAATGCACTTCCAGCTCATTGCATTCCCGTGCAGCGAACGGTATTGTTCTCGTCTCGTTAGTGGCATGCATCGTGCATGTTACCCACCATCAGGGCAAGCGCAAGAAGGCGAAGACATATACTGCCACTGCCACAAGCGACAGTTTCAATTTACATTTCATTCTCCACCCTTCGCGTTGACTACGGTTGTCACCAGTGCACCGCAGAAGTATGCAGCAAACCGAATGCATCGGTGTCGGAATATTTATGATGTGCTGACGACGGAGACAGTCAACAAACATATCAACCAACCCCATCCCATGCCTTCACCCCTTCGAGGGTTTTTCCTGTCCCGTGGAGGAGTGGAAACCGGAACCGACATCTCGGGCGTATGTCAACACGGAAGTTATCGCCGGTAAAACTAACTTGCGTTCGTTGGTGAAGCCAATTACGCCGCTTAATCGACCAATGGCAAATGAGCGTAAATTAATTGGTAGTAGACGCGGGTACCGTTAATTGGTAGTTAAACAGTGTCTGTGCTGGGGTTTTAATTATTATATTTGCAATGAGAACATTATTGTTTAGCACTTTTTAAGGAACGAATTAATAGATTTTAATGGGTGGAAGTTAATAAGTATAGGCGTGCAAAGAAGGAGATTGAATCACTTGAAGCTTTTGCTTCATCCATATTTGTTTTCGTCGACGGTGGTCTATGGTAATGGTGCCACTCTGTATAAGAAAGGACCGAGCAGCAAATCCCATCAGTACTCAAGAAACTTGATAATCTCTCTTGAGGTTTTGGCGTGTTACATACGAAGATAAAAAGTAAAATACAAGATTTTTTAAATCTTTTAAAAACCCCAATTTTCTGGTACAATACGATCAAATCCACGTTTGTATTGCTCAAAATTTAACTATGAAAAGTTGTATTTATTTTTGAAGTTTCGTTAACATAATTTTCCAAACAAATCAGATTCAACTAAACCCATTTAAATTTTTTTGTAGCGACCAGAAAGAAATTGAATTTGTGCCATTTTTCCTTTATTGCTTTTGTACGTCATATTTCTGCTGGCTGTCAATTTTTAGTGCACATTATTTGCGGTGCAAAGTAACAACAAACAAAAAAAAGGGAACAAACTAATAAAAAAAATCCACCCATACCATAACACATCCATATTCCGGCAAATGCTGTTTATTTTGCTATTCTGATAATCACACAAAATATGCACCAAGCACAAAACCCATCAATTATTTGCCAAAGTGTTACCATCGGGGAAGCCATCAGGAAAATTGAATTTTTCTTGCACCCGTGCCAAAATAACAAATATACAAAAGCGATGTCGAAGCGCAAGCACACATACACACACACGTACAAGTCCGAGGGAATATCCCTTAAGCCCATATACACTGGGTGGGGGGAAAATCCATTCGTGATCTCGCAAAGATATCAACAACTCACAAACACGCTTTGCTATGAAAACCGCCCCGTTACGAGTGTACTTTCAGCAGCAACACACCAACAAAAAGTACAGACACACAACTAAGATAGAAATTATTTTATCCCGATAACGATTATGGCACTCTAGGAAAATCCGCCACCCATCCACCGGCACTCACGATCCGCAGACGATCCGCGCTCTCGCACCCTAGACACACACGTGTAATATGCGCTGCTGTATGTGTGCTGTACCCACCGAGAAGGGCGCTTTTCATGGTGAATTCGCTGCTGGCATATTTTTGCATACAACATAGCCGATCCAAGGTTGCCTTGTACGGACATTATCCAGGCAGGAAGTTTGGTGCTGTTTGTACACGACGTAACGCCACACAACACGCAGCCGGATGGAGCAAAAACATCATAATAATATCATTTCCCAAACCCCCACCGGAGGATGATGTACCAAGGATTCGCTGTGTTCCGCTGCACCTAACCGTTCATTTGGATGGTTTTGCATCCTTTTGTAGGGAGTGTTTTTTTTTGTTGCGCCTCCACCATTCCACAAAGTTTCTCAGAAGCGCAGCAACGAAATGGAAACCGTAGAAGCGGTGAAGCCATAAAATATAACCAACACTCCATATACATATCCCCATAGTTCCTTCCCATCGTGGATTTGTCCACCATTCTTTCTTGCTACCACCACTGCACCCGAAAGGGTTATAGATCCAGCGAAATGGGAGCCACACACTACGAGCTGGGACCCACGGTTGTACACTTCACAACGCTACGAGAGATTATGCAACATATTGTTTAGATTTACCCGCGGTTTGACACACTCTGCACGTGTCGGCGTGCGTGTACGGTGCCCCACACGTGAAAACATTGAAGCACGTTTTATATCGAAAAGCGAAGTAACAGTGAATGGGGAAAGAAATAAAAGCTAGTAACAGTAGCTATCTTCATCACTTCTACCTACTCAAACCGTGCGATACCGGTACTGCTACAAACAAGGCCACACACTTCTGAAGCTGTGTTCCGGATGAGATTTCCTTCAGTCCTTTTTCCCGGACTGCCAAACGTGCCAATACCGATGCGCAATTTGGAGAAAGAAAAATGATCACATGCAACAAACTCCGAAACGGTTGTGATGTAGCTGTAATCTTCTTACGCGATGCGTACCCATCCCAGGGGTGGGGCATGATGGAAACTGCCGGTTAAAGGTCCAATAAAGCAATGTTTTTAGCCGTGTCCTATATGTCGGTCCCTCGCGACGTGTGTAACATGTGCCACCGAAAACTGCACCACTCCAGTATATGTCGAGATTGCAAAACCCTGTTGGGGGTAAGATGAAAGCTTTCAACGGTGCAAAAAAATGAACTATTCTTTTTTTGCTGGCCGGTTTGTAAGCGGGTTGTTATACTGAAGATTAACTGGATATTGCGAAATATGTCCTTGATCGTTTGCAGCAGTGAGTTTTTTTTGGGTTTTTTTTTGGAACACTGATTGCAATAAATTTGAAGAGAGAGAATACAATACAAAAAGACAAAATAGAATGTACAATACAGGGTTTTCATGTCCTTAAGGTCATGCCGGCGATTTCTTGGATACTAGACTTATTTTCCTCAGTCAGCCCTTGCTACGGGGGGTTGGTCCAGATGGGATTTGATGCCCGGTGCTGTCGTATGGAAGCGGCGTCTTTACCACATACACCACCGGGCCACCCCTTCTTATATTAAACGATCGTGTCAGAGTACGTTCATGATAAATTTCTTTACTATTACGTACAAACTTTTGATATATTTTTATTCATCTATTTTAGATTGCTGTAGTAATAAACATTTGTAATACTTTTATAAAAAAATTTGATATTTCTCAAGCGGGTAATCGAAACATTTATTAAGAAAACAGTAATCTTAAATACGTGTATTAATTTGGCCTATCTATCAATATGAAAAGCTACCCGGAAAACTAATAAAACATATGATCGATCTTAAAGTTGGAGCTTTTTTTACATGTTTTAAAATTAAACTATTGAACACATTAATTTTGTTAAATTCCAGATCTTTCTCAAATTATTTTACTTCAACTTGAACAGAATTTATAAACGGCTCCCTTTACGAGATTCGCGAGATTTACGAGATTCAAATAATGGATAGATTAGACTATGATTATCCTAATAAAGGTAGTTCGTCTAGTATTTAAATTACAAAGTAAAGAAATTATTCTATAAAATGGAAGAAAAAATTAAATTAAATGATATAAAGCATAACTCAATGATTCGTTTCACACAACTGCCAGGGATTGGCACAAATTGTAAATAGAAAGGAATCGTTTTTAATTCCACCAACCCCTATTAAATCATTATCAGACTATTTTCATTTCAGACAAGCTTTTTTCGTACATTTCGCGCCAACTATTATTCAATCCGTGGAGCGATTTAACGCGTAAGTTGCATTACAATCGATGAAGCACAGAGCTCACGCAGGAATTAAATTGAAAAAAAAAACATATATCTACGTTCCATGACAATGCGTCATAGCTTATTGCCTTGACATATAAATCGAAGGATATATCGTAAACTGTGTGCCGGTGTATTCCAAACGCTTGACTTCTTTTCCACCCGGCAATGAACACATTTATCAACGCGGTTGATGGGAAAAATATTTTCCCTCAACATCCTCCCAAACGGCGGTGAATAATATAAAAAGGGATTTAAAAAAAAAAGTAACTCGATGTGGAATATCGTTCACATCGACACTGGCGTGTGTACATATCCAATGCGTGGTAACTCGGTAAAAACGTGTTTTATCGCATTAATGCTGCAGATCTGACCCAACATGCGACACAGGTGCGGGTTGAGTGGTCGGACACACACTGACATGCATAGCCAAGTGCTGCGTGCTGCATCGACTGCAGTTGCAAACGGTACGGTGCGGTCAGGTGCACAAGCTGCCTGCGGTAAATCCGGCCCATGACGCCAGTGAAGGCCAATGAAGTAAACTGTGCGTAGTTTGGCGAACGCGCGTGAGCAACAAAACCAAAACTGAAAAGAACTTGCGGTAATGCAATTGCCAGTAAACATAAACGGCCGTTTCATGTGCAGCCGCTGAAGGTCGGTTCGGGTGATTCACATGGACAGCGGTGCAATCCATTAACTCTTGGGGAGTTAACAGGAGTAAGAGTTGATGGAGAAAGTATTCAAAGTTATGTTCGAGTGAAACTTTTTACGGTGCTAGAAGACATAGTTCTATAACTTGGTTCACTTTTTTCGCTGATTCAAATATGAAATAAATAATCTTTTTTTCACAATGATTGAAATGTCCAACTACATCCGCACATTAAAGGGTTAACGTGTGAAGCGCATAGAATTCGGTCAAAAACACACAAAACAAACCGACAAAATACGACCCAGCGCACTGAAACATCGTACGCTGCAAACCTGAAAGAGGCCTAAACCATCGAAAGGACTATCAAATTTTACCACCCGCGAGCCGACACACTAGCAGGGCTCGAGTTTCAAACCATGGTACAGCAACGACTATAACAAAAAGCAAACCTCAAACAAACCTCAACAAGCTGGCGGCCCCACCAAACGAGGCAATGCTGTCGCGCGGTAAATGGTACCAGAACGCATCAATGCCATTAATGGAATTTTGCCACCGCTTTGCCACGCTTTGCCACAACACCAAGATCAATGGGAGTTCTGTAACGTTATTGGGACCACCAACATCACCTGGCTAAAGGCATTCCCGGAGGTAATTGTTGGATACTTGCGACTAATCTGTCCACCGCGTTAGTTCTTTTTTTTTAACATGCACGGTATTAGTTCGTTCGTACCTTTCGCTGCTGGTAAGGATTTGTTTACCCATTCCGAGAATGGATAAACATTGCCTTAGGATTTCGAGAATAGATACAAGCATCGGTCATTAAGGTGTGGTTTTGTGGACGTGCATGCTGAGTATGCTCAACCCTCACATTCATGATATCGTAACTGGTTACGGGGTAATGGGGTTTTCCCGTTTGATGTTCGATTTGAAACCATGGGATATTTTACGAAGAAATGTACTATGTTTCACAGGAATGATGTTTAATTATTTATGTAACAAATTGAATTACTATTCATTCAACGATACAACATTTAAGTTAAATTCCATTACTCAATTAAATCGAAAATGAATTTTCCATGGAATCTGGAACACAGTTGCCAACAATGTAATACAGTAGGAAATCATTCATGTTTTACTCCGATTCGATACGTTATATTGCCATACCAAATCCATTACCCACCATGTGAATCATTTTAGCTGTATTGACTTTTGCTGACTACAACAAATTCCAGTACCTTCAACCGTATCAGTGAACAGTGAAATGTAATCTGATGAAAGTGAAATATACCAATGCATGCCGTTGAAGTATGGCGTCATGGATATTGTTACCGTGTTTTGTAGCCGGCAAAAAGAACAAGTAAAATCTTTGATGTTTGTTAACAAAATACTTTAATTTAATTTCCCAAACGGATTCCTAAAGGAACACCACAACCGTGCCGAGGAGCCAGGATGATATCCACTTGATCATTACTTTTAATTGATTTAATCTCCAGATATGAGGACCTAGCATTTCTGAATAGAGAAAGAAAAAGAATTTCGCTTCTTTTTTGTGAAAATTATCAACTTACTTTTCCACTTTGTCTCATACTTAAAACAAAGCTTCCTTTACTTCTTTGCCTCACACGAACGAACCATGTTTTAAGCACCAACCACAACAACCTCGAATCGGGCCGTCGTTCAGAACTTCTACAAACCAGAAGTAACTGTTATGTTAGCGCACCTTCTTTACACCGGTACACCTGTGCCAAACTCCCATCACTATCAGGTTCCTGCAGAACGTTTGGAGAACTGCCTGCCAGCGGTCGGTCAAACAGTGCGCGTTCCTTTCTTCGTACATCCATCCGAGAAAAGCAGCCGACCGAAAGTCAGCAAACGGTTCGGTATGGAACCAACCGTACTGGGACCTGCTTTCCAGCTTTACAATCCACTCCGCGGGCTACATCGTGGCTACTGATGTTTCTCATAAATCACCTTCGGTACCAGACCAATGTTGAGCCCATTACTTTCTGAACTGCGTGCGAGAATTCATGCTGACCGTAACCCGCACACGGTAACAGCGGATCCCGGTGCAACAGCGTCCTATAATACCAGCAGGCCCTCGGGAGGTGGTGAATTACACCACAAAGAGCAGTGAGAGCTAGCCATCTTATGGTCATGAATCGAACACAATGATGAACAGCGTACCGTTGCTACTAACTGCTGCGGGCTGTTCTCTAATGGAAGTCGAACTGCATAGTGTTAGGAATTAAAATTGAACGATGAAAGAACCTGCAACGTGATAGACGGTACGGCTAGGCAAAATGGAATTATCACTGCGTGGTGGAAAACTCCAATGTTCAATCCCGGATGAGACCTTGCTTCAGGAAACGGGAAGTAACTACGTAAAACAAACGATTGATAAGCTCATACGAAACTGTTTGTTCGCGCCTTTACCGCCCACAGTCAAATCGTTCCGAACGATGATGAAGGTGAAGGTGCGTTAATCAGAAATACAGCCAGTAGTAGCAAGTACCTCCGACACTGCACGATTGGATACAAAACGTTCGTTACACGTTGCACGGAGTTCGAGTCTAGTGGATTTGGACTTTAGTGTAACCATCCACCAAAAACATCCGCCTGCTGACGACAGCGTTCTGCATGATCTTCGGGCACAACCATAGTGTCCGAACACTGGAATACTTCTATGAACATAGCCCACACGGTAGATAAACTCGCCCCTTAACGAGCACTGGCCCGAAACGCAGTAATGCTTGGTGGCAAACATTTTCTACTGCATTGCGGCACCCACAGGGCGAAAAGTTTCTCCCACTCTAGCTCCCTTTCCCATGGTACCCTACCTTCCTAGAAGGGAAGGTTTTCTCTATTTGAGTTAGTGTAGCTTTATTTGTGACCATAACCACTCACACACATGTAGGACACAAAACTCGCTTCAGGGACGAAACAATGGAAGCGTATAAGAAAACCCGCCAGCTCTCAGAAACACTTCATTCAATCTTCTCCCATCGAGGGATTACACATCCGTGACATCACACGAGATGAAAATGATGAAATTACGATACAACACACACACACACACAGACACAAACGCACACTAAAATGATCCACATGAAGTTGCTGTGAAGGATATAACCTGGGGAAAAAACTGTTCCAAACTTCCGGAGTAGATGAATGCATTGCCATCCATTTTTTCGAATGCTACTTACGTTCGCGCCCTCTAACGAGATGCTTCTGGGTAGGGGCCAAAAAAAAGCTCCACTTCTGAAGAAATATTCACTCAAGGAAGCAGATCAGAAAAATGGGAAAATAAAGCAGCTTTACAACACCCACACCGAGGCATAATAGGTACTAACTCTCAGCACACACGGGAGAAAAAAAACCGCCACCACCGAACCTGGCGAAGAAAAAGACCCTTCCGGTGGTAGTAATATTCAATTTATGCATGCAATCAACACGGCGTGTAGCAAACGTACAGAGCCCACTGCATCCTTATGCCTTCCACTACTGGTGCTACTTCCCTTACCCATCCACACACACACACACACATATATTGAAAGGGTGGTTCGGGCTTTTGTGGTTAGTTTCACCGTTCGCTTCGTGGCATTTCGAACGTGGCTTAAAGTGGAGCATAATAAATTATCCTTGCTTACCACCTCCTCTCCACCCTCTTCCCCTCACACTTAACTTCCTCTTCTCCTCGCCCCTTCTGTAACATCCCTGCGTTGATGCTCGATTTCTGGCAAAACTGTCCGGTTGAATGGTTTGCATCGGTGCAGTAAGAACTCGGAACACACAACGACCCGGGCAACAGCTTTTATTTATTCACTCATGCATATATGCACACCCGAATGTGCAACCTACCGCTCGGTACGGAACCAGGGCCGTGGAGTGTGTAACTTTTTTTTTGCCAAGTGCAGTTTCTAGTTGAAATTAGAATTTCTGAATGATGTGTTTCGTGCTTCTTATTCCATCATCATCATCACCACTACTGCATTGCTACTGCTTTTGCCACACCAGATTGTATTTTGCTTTACGTGCCATTATGTCCGGTGTGTAACTTTGTTGATTCCGGCCCTTTCTACGTTCTCTTTCCCGTCCGTTCTGTGTTTTGACCGCTCGCATTGGACGTTAGCATAAAATATGAAGAAAGCTCGGAAATTAACGTTTACTGGTGCACTTCTCGGTACGAACGAGTTGGTGGCCATGATTTATCGTGAAATGCTTTAGCGTTGGGGGCCACACTGGTAAACCGGTATGTGTATAGCTTTCCTTATGGAATATTGATGGAACAGGATGGGTAGGATGACATTACAAACAGCAGTAACAGTACCATAAATACGCAACCCACTGTGGTAAATATGTCTGACCGCAGGGACACAGGAAATGAGCGAGTAGATTTGTTTGGAATCTCGCACGTATAAATCTGTTCTGAAGTAGTGACTTTTGTTGGATTGTTTACTCAGTACAGCGATTCGTTAATTAGAAGGGAAAGCAAACAAAAGTATGTCCGACATTCTACCACTGCCGAGTAAACACACGATTGTGTTATTCAATTATGTGGAGTTCAGCATAAATCGTTCGACATAAAAAAACGAAAAGAGAACACATGGTCTAGTAACATAAGCAAAACATACAGAACAACCAAATAGGTTTGTAAATAAACCAAAATACGTCATTTTTCAGTAGTTTGGGTGTTATGAAGCCTTATCACAAATTATCACACGACAGTAGGATTTTGAGAAATCTTATCAATATTGTCATATATTTTATCAGATAAAAATTCTAAGAAAAGAAGCAACACTGTAACACCAATTTATGTACTATTATGCAATACTTTCAAATAATATAAGCTGAAATCAAAGTTCCCACGAAAAACTTTTGAAGCTTCTGTTCAATAGAGAATGTTACTCAATCTGGACCTATGATGTCTTCTCTGTGCACTTGAATGACATAGAAAGACTTTACGGTCTGGGTTGCCCGGTGCCATTCTTATCACATCACCATACCAGGGCCTGACAAGTTTAAAGTTCATGACAGTTGAGTATTTCCTTCGAACTCAAAATCTTGGAGACATGGCGCTTTTTGAAGGATTTGAAAGAATGAGGAAGTTTGAAGAAAAGTCGCAGCGTTCATGGCTCGATAGTAAGATCATCATCATCAATGGACATCAAGACATAGAGAGCCAATGATTTCTCTACATATACGACGTCAAACATCATGTTAATCATATTTCTCTCGAAACGTGATAAAGAGCTATATGTTATCTATGAACAAAGTGCGTATCTCGATGACGTACTTGAGGGCTAGAATTATATAGATAGATTTGACCAGCATCAACAATAGCGATTGGTGGTTTTGGTGTTGAACTTTTGTACATTGAACACCGCAAATTTCTACTAAGTAAAGTCTTACATCAAGTTTAGTTATCTCTCTCTCTATTCCTTCCTTTCCTTTTTTAAATAAAGAACAGGGGAAAGTTTCGAGGAACAACAATAACCACATTCTAATCAGTCGATCTTGGAAATTGACAGTTTGTTCATTTTATTTCGTCACCAGCACTTTGCGGCTGTGTAAGTGGTAAAAATGTATTGAGCAATGCCTCTACATCGCCCAATTGACCGTCGTTTATCAATACAATGAAAAAGATATGAATCGTACCGCACTCCGCACTTAAACGAGAACGAATCGAATTGAATCGAGTGCATTCTTATCAGCGTGCACCTTCAGGGCTACGTGTCACAACTGTGTCAACATAGATAAACTCACACATCGGTTCCGGTTCTGTTGTCTGGCCATTTTTCTTGACATGAAGCCTAAACGTAGCCTACGGGCCCGGCCATATCTCGCTGTAAATGCTTTTATCGTGCGCAACACATAAACACCGTCTCCGGGTTGGTAGAAAAAACCCGTGTTCGTAGATTAGTAACGATGGAGCGAGTTTAGCACAAAATTACCTCCGCAATCAAGCACGCTGTCATCAATAAGTGTACACAAGAGCATCCACCTGAGGGGTGGAGGACAGTTAACAGACACGTGTGCTTACACTGACGAACCTCTGCACATATCGGTTCTTATCGAAAAAAAAAAATATTAAACCCACCTTACGCACCTAATCGTCCAAAATGCTTCAGGCATTTCCGTACATCGATTGGAGCGTTCATCCTAACACTTACGTTACCTGCCAGCTCGTAAGCTCGGGCAACAAAATACTAATGTCATCTCCGTACAGCTCTATTCCCGGTTCGGGGTGAAGCCATTACTCCTCAACACAACAAAGTGCGCATCAAAGCAACTGGCAATGCCCAGTAATCAATCCCCAGCTATCGTTGCGTTAAACGTTTGATGCTGGCGATATATGTCTTTATATAACGAAACCAACAAAACAGGTAAAATAAAACAGCTTGGAAACCTTGGAAAATAAACAAACCGAACCACCACGTCCTGCACGCGTCCGGAAGGATAAAATAAAGGCATCCGGCGACGGTTTATTGCTGACGTACGCGCCCGTTGACAACATTTCCGTCGGCTTTCCCTCGAAGATCGTCTCTTCTTTTGGTGGCACCCTCATATCATCCAAACAACCATTTTTGTTATTGCTGATAACATGAACACCTACGGGTTGGTTTCTAAATTTCTTCCACACCTGACACTCACCAAATTTCTTCGTTGAAGTGTTTCCGCCGTTTCGATTGGTCTTCCCGTATCACATACTTGACTACGTTGGCAAATAAAAAGAAAGAACCACGGCTACAACATTGTCCCAGCCAGGTCGCGACTTTCCGGCCGCTTGGAGACACTGTTTTTGCCGTGCGACTCCCATGACCCATGTCGCCCCGCTTCTCATAAACCCCCGGTAAACCATAAATTGACCGTAAATTCCGGAAGAAGCGTTGAGAAAATTAACGATCCAGGCATGACTTTATTTTTATACATACATCGTCGATGCTGACGGTATGTACACGGAGGACCATAGTGTTGACATGAGTGTTCATGTTGCTTTCTTTCATTTTCAAAGGTGCTAGAAAAAAAGGGATAGCTTTGTAGTAGGGAAACGTAGCGAAAAATGACTTCAAAATCCGCTTTTCCAACACTATCAAAAGCCCGTACCGGCGCTTACTGAGAGACGATGAAGGTTGGGATCCGAGCAGACAATGGTTTACTTACACGTACGTCTGGCTTAAGCGGCTGACTGCGGCTGATGACTTATTTTCTTGATTATCATTCACCCATCAGTATTTGAATTAACACAACAAACAAAGCTTCAATAAGTGTGTCTATCATATCAAGCTTTACTAACATTCTTTGGACGCCTTTTGTCGAACAGTGAGATCGATCAGACTTTAAGTTACAAAGCTTCAATCTTAAGACGGTATCTGTCCAATAGCAAATATTGAGCAAATATTGAGCGATAAATTGATACCAGATTGTATCATGCTCTATTCCAGGGGTCTCCAAATTACGGGCCAGGAGGCCCTTCCGAGAGATCCCGAGATTGGCCCTTAGCTGTGGCTATTCTGCTCAAAGTGCCCCTCCATCTAAAAAGTTAGGAGACCCCTGCTCTATTCGAAACTTCGTTATGTTAAACGAACGTATTGCAGAAATTTGTTAAGAAATGTAATTGAAAATATGATTCAAAACTAAACTGTTTTTTAATAAACTCGAAACAAATTAATTTTACAGAACTACGTTTATACAATGTTTATTTACATTTCCAAAACCGCGGAAAAATGGTGTAACGTCCCTGAAAAAGGGCGTAAGGGGTCAACTTCCTTTAAGAGACAGAATTTAAATATCAAGATATGCAATTACTCATCAACCATCCTCATGAAGATCACCAAAAAATAAAAGAGAATTTTGTTTGTTGAGAGTTTGCGTTTCTCGAGACGATCATAAAATTAACTAACTCACAAACAATGAGTTTTCTTTATCGCATAGACACTCTTGAAATGTGTGCGCTTTTCCTTCTTCTCCCGCACGTATGGGTTCACCTTAAAAGCATCATTACTGCACGTGTCCTAGTTTTCTTGTTATTTAATCTTCAATCCAATTTATCTATTTTTTTTTGCACTCCACTACCCATTTTCCACTCACCCCCTTCAAAGTTGTTTAATAAAATAATAGAAAGAAGAAAAAAAACCTAATCATTACCATCGTTCCGTTCCATTTTTGCCACCGGAAAGAGTTTAGCGAGCGGGCACGCGTTCGAGTTCGCCGTCTCGTGTAGAACTTTTTGATTGGATTTGAAATTTCTTTTCTGCATGATAAGATGGCCCGTAGTTTCATTTTGACGCCGATGACACGCAAACGCGGCCTGTCTGGGGAGGTTGCGAATCAACAAAAAAAACGGGAAAAATAATGTTCGAAAGTCTGTTACCTCGCGCACACCCGGGGAGATAATGTACGACAGCTAGCAAAGCGCCCGTAACACAGTGGGAGGTTGCCCCCATCACCAGCTGCACCAACGATACGACAATCGGGTAGTATTGTGATGTGGAAAAGCTACTACAACCAAAGCGAACCGAAGCTATCGGGCAAAAACAAAAACCCGTACACAATCTTTTAAGCTTCGACGGTGATTTTAAACAAAACCGTTGCGTGTAACGTCGTGGCAGACGCTGCTTCTCTCCAATGGAGTCGTACATTATACACCAAGATGGTGCAAAGAAGTTGAACAGCATGGCTACCGGAGGTGCAGACACACACATACATCCCCTTGCGCCCGTGTGCGAAAGTTACACAAACACGATTTAATCACCGAAACACGCTGAAACTATTGACAAAACAAGCTCGCGCTCTTTCCGTCATGGCCACACGCGCTTGACTCAGACATCAAGCTCTGGTTCGATGGTTCGACCGAAGCACGCGGCACCAGCGAAAGGGGGTGATTTTAGCTAGCCGAATAAGTCCAACGAATGCGGCGATTTCCTCGCCGCCAGTAGACACAACACGTCAACGTGGAAAAGGCATTTATTAATTTACCACCACAACGTCCCGCTTACCCTGCTACAGCATGCGGCACCTTTTACCACAACCGACGTCGACGATTTTCCGAACTTTTCGTTCTCGTTGTTGTGCCCAGCGCATCGTAAATTATAATTATAGCTATTTCTATCCGAATTAATAAAAAGCTCAACCGTTATGGAAGAAAGTGCAGAACGCAGAGACGGGTGAAAAGCTTCTTCTGTGCCTACCTGTGCGCCAGCGTAGCCCTGGTAGCACACGGGTATGTATGTTTGTTGTAAAGTTTTATGAATTGCAAGTTGAACCGTTTACGACACCGCATGGTGAACAGCTTCATGGAAAATGCATGCCCTATTTATGTGCGACAACGTACTCGCCATAACGCGGCACAACTAGTGTGGCTCATTTGAGACCCTATAACCACAATTAAAATGTTGATCGTACTTAAAGGTAATTGATGTAATTTCACACAGAATTGTATCGATTTGGGTACTGTTTGTTCAAATTTTATAACCCTCTTTCTATAGCCAAAACGATGTGTTTGGTGTGACACATGGGCATGGTATATCAACAAAACAAGCGAACCTAAAAAAGTTAGGTACATAAAATGACTAAAAACACACAAAGGCAGGGGAATGAGTTTTCTTCAAATTTCTGAAAATGATGTTTATTTTAAAATGCCGCACTATCATTGATTGACGGAATAAATATTGTTTTCTGTGTATTAGAAATAGGCTAGAAAAGGTACACAACATGCGATCGATTTATTTTTTTTTTTTAATTCTTGAACTAAAAATAAACGCAAACCTCCAAAAAAAAAAACGCTGCTTTTTGCAGCTTATCGATACAAATATCTTGTACTTTGTTTGGCGTAACTTTGACGCATAATGTTAAGCCAGCTGTTATCTACTGGCTACAAGTTTGAGGTAGTGTACTAGACCTGTATTCAAATTTCCTTGCAATAAATTAAGATTTCGTTGCAAAACTTGTGTTATCTGAATTTCTACAATATCTAAATTTGGATGAGCTAAGCAAAACTTTATATGCGAAATAAATTTTAAAATATTACTTCTCAGCAGCCCAAAATCCTATCCACCGATAATATGATCTTGACTCTTGATCTTTCCATAAATCTCTCCACCAACAATTTAACTGATGCAAGTAATTCAACCACCGGGGGGCGGCCCGGTGGTACATATGATAAACGGCGCCGGTCCACACGGCAGGACCGGGTTCAAATCCCATCCGGACCGTTCCCCCGTAGCAAGGACTGACTATCCGGGCTACGTGATAAAATAAGTCTAGTAAGCCAGAAATGGCCGGCGTGACCTGTAAGGTCGTTAAAACCAAGAAGAACAAGTAATTCAACATGTTTGTATGATTCGGGCAAAGAAAATAGCTTAAGTTTATTCAGTGTATATCAGAAACAGTATTCCATCTATAAGAACTCACGATTTTTTTAAGTAAGATAGATCATAATTTTGTTGCATAACTAAAATAATATAACGGAAAATTGTTGGTAACAATTATAAAATATTAAAAACTCTGTAAGCTTCCAATATCGGAATTTATTATTCATTTTATTAAATCAAAGCTACTTCAAAAGTGGTGTTTAATTTATTGAAGTAATTTCAAATATAATTCCTAACAAAGACTTACTAATGTGGTACGATCGTTTCACTCACCAAAAACCATGGTCAACATTGTGCCGTATAACGTGTCGAGTAACCACGTTAGCGACAACTACGTTGAAGCATATTGATCGAAGAAGTAATTAATGCGAGAGCCTGTTAACGTTAGTTCCGCACTTCGGGATTAACTTCCCAACCGGACATCTCACTCATCTGGCGCCAGTAGGACGCAAATCAAATTCATTATTTTCACCCACTCTACAAAACTTCGAGACGGTGAGGCGTCTTTGGGTACAACATCCGACCCAAAAC
>CM028125.1:22923289-22945946 GCA_016254315.1 Anopheles parensis
ACCGGACATCTCACTCATCTGGCGCCAGTAGGACGCAAATCAAATTCATTATTTTCACCCACTCTACAAAACTTCGAGACGGTGAGGCGTCTTTGGGTACAACATCCGACCCAAAACCAGAAGAAAAAAAAGAACATGCAAAGAAACAAATCACAACAAAGTAAAGGAGCTGCCAGCAAGATAATCTAACCACATAGACTGTATTTTCTCGCAACATTTACCCAAACGCTTAATGCTTCAGTGCAGGAAAAAAGAAAAACCTACGACAGTGTAGCCACACAATTGAAATCACGATGGAGTGGGTAAACAATGGCGAAATCCGCAGACGAAAGCATTCTTCCAAGTGCGTTTTTTTTGAGGAAAAATAAACAAACGAAAACACAAACACACACACCGAACCTCAATCACTCATTGCTTCGGCAAACATTTATCGGTATGAATGAAATCGATTTTGCGTTCAATTTACTGTTTCTTCGCTTATCCGCAGTTTTTGGTGTCTTTTTATTGGAACAACGGACAAAAAAACCGCCCCAAAAGATAACAAGAGCACTGTCAGAGGGAAGGGAGATAAAAATAAATAATAAAATTAAGATTGAAGTGCGCTGCGCTAAGAAACTAAGCAAATCAGACAACAAAAACCTGGCCAAAGAAAAAGTCAGCAGCAACAACTCGAAGGCAAATTGAATGTACCGGATTAATCTACCATCCTGCTCGGAACCCGAATTTTGCCCAGCTTCCTGTCGTATCCTTCCTTCTCTTTACTTCTCTCTCTCTCTCTTAATTTTTTATACAACACTGGTCCAACATCAAATTCGCCTCCACAACTTTACCATCGTACCAGTCAGCTGTCATCAGCTGTCAGTGCTTTCTCGCGTTAACAAAAAGCGTCAATCTCGCAGAAAGGCTTTCCCACAGGCAGAGGCGGTAGTACACGCTCCTTCGTAAATGCTTTCCAGCCTATCTGTTCCAAATTTTTATCGAACCACACTAGTGATAGCACTGCGTTTGTTTCACAGGACAGGCAGGAGAGTTTCCCAAAACGATCGTCAAGGACGTAGAAGAAAGGGAACGAAAAATTTCGATAGCGTTAAAAGCAAGTCTAAGTTTTCGACCAACGTTTGCCGGGTTTTGTTGAATATGCTTGAGATGAGGGAATTTGTCGTCGTTTCCTAATTTTTTTTTTGTACTCAAAAAAAACCTTCAATACACGAACGGCCCGCCGGTTCCAGCCCTGTCTGGCAAGGTGGCGCGTGGCAAGAATGTTTTGTATCCGACCCTTCGCATGCAGCCCCATATTTGATGGTGCAAGAAGCGAGAAGAAACACAAAAAAAAGAAAACCAGAAAGGATGATGTGTTCCGATTCATTTCTCAACCGTAGTCAGCCGAAAGATTTTTCGCACAAATCCTCTCGAGAGCGGCTTTCGCTGTAGGGGCTAAAAAGCGACCGGATTGAACTAACATCCATACACAATCGAGTTCGAGTTTCGAGTTCTCCACGCCATTGCGAACGAGAATGCTAGACCGTCACCACCATCACCACCACCGCCCGTCGAATCGTGCCCGGGGTGCCCGCCTTAAATCGTCGGTGTGTGAATTGGGGACATTTCAACCAGCGAATGGAAGGCGATTTACATTTTTGCTGTTGTTTATTTCTTATTTTTCTCAACGCTCAAATCACCCGAACAAAAGATCCTCTTGTCCCCGAGGAGGACACACACACACACCCATAGACATCTGAAAGTGGTTCACTGTATAAGCGTGGGGCCGGAAAAACTGTGTCCCATCCTTCTTTGCACGACCGTGTTGTGGACTCTCCGTTCTTACCTAACAAATAATGCTGATGGAAAGAAGACGATGGAAAGCTCAACCACGTGAAAATTCACCTACTAAAGGCAGGTGATGGTGTACCCCTATATGGTCTGCTGCCCTACCAACTTCCCTTGATACGGGGTGCGATTGATTGGGAGGGATGGTATGGATTTAAGATGAAATTGATTTTCGATAAACGGCCCATGTCCCTGGTACCGATCTGTACCTACTAAAACATCCGTTTGCCGCTAGTGAAGGGGGAAGAAAATCGATTTGAAGATGTGTGCTTTTGTGCTTTGTAAGCTTAGGATTGTTTGCCTGCCTTGCCGTGATCCTTTCAAATCACTTTCAATTCTTTCGTTTTTTTTCTTTAGAAGAGAAGAATCACAGGTGTGAATAAAAACCGAGGGAAAAGAAAGCAGAGAGGCTAACTTGCAGCTCAGATGTAATACAGCAAAATGGAATTGAATTCTTACAGCCCGGGGAGTAACAATATAGCGAGACAGCGCGTTCTACTACCCTATTTTGCTGATTTTGTTTACGGTTATGAAAACACTGGTCATACCTTTTAAGCCTGTGTCCCTCTGCAGCAGTACGCCATACACATGGCACGTGATGAAGATCTGGAAAGACAAGGAAATAAAAATTAATATATCCATTACCTGTAGCTTAGTTTTCTTAAAAACTTGCAAAAAAGATATTGGAAAGCATATTCCCCAAGTAACATTTATAGGTTCTGTAGGTCTTTCAAAGTTGAGACTATATACAACTTATGTAGTTCCAGGGCTCACATACAACTCTGAGATGTCAAGACGAAACCCTCTTAGCCGCGTTCGATAAGAAGATACTTTGGCATGCTGAAAGAGTCCTTTAAACCGTTCACAGCTCCAATCCAGCTCTGTTTGAGGCTCGATTGTCCAGGTGGACGAACTCCTCTGTGGACGACCTAAAAGGACTTTACGGGCTATTCGAATGACATGACCAGTCCAGCGGAGCCAGAGGACTCTAACTCGCTGTTCGATAGTGAATTCATCGTACAATTAGTATAGGTCGTCATTGAAGGTTCCTTCATTATCCTTACAAATAAACGGGAGAAAACCCCTTTCTGGAGCAGGTCAAAACTGTTAACCCTGATAAGTACGTAAGTCTTTCAAATATAATGTTACAGAACAGTACTTCACACCGCGATTCCGACTTTAACAACTAAAAGTAACGAAAAATTACAGTGTTTTTTCCATTTTAAGCTTAAATTAAAAAGAAAAACTTACTATGAATTCACCAAACATATTAAACATAAGAAAGCTTTAGTGCTGGAATCGAAAGCTCTCTAACTAGATCGTTCCAAACGAGAGCAAAAATAATACATACAGCAGTGTCATAACCTTCAAAACCACAAGCATATAGAATCGGTAAAGAATCTATAGAGCAACCCAATACCAACAAAAAATAAACAAACAATTTTCCTTTTTTATAGGTTCAAATTACTCCATTATTTACGACTTTTCCTACCCGAAGCACTGACACAGTGCACAAACACCAAACGGAGACTCAGCGCCGACAACAACAAAAAAACACATTCTCATTCTCCAATACTTTCTTCGGATGGTTTTGCATTTTTATTCGCTTTTTACCTTCCAAAACCAAACATTGCGCCCATAACAGAATAGTGCTGGAAGGTCGAACGGGAAATATCCAATGCTGTCGGGAAAATGTAAACCATGCCCCGGAAATGCAATGCCTACACCATATATACGCGATTCGTCTATTCGACGTTGTTCATTCGGGCAGTAGCAAAAGGGTAAAATACGATCCCTCCTATTGTTCCACCATACCACCCACTGCGATACCTTATCCCCCCGGGCGAGGGAAGAGTGTGTACTGAAAGGTGAAAAAATCATTTGTTTACCTGTCGTCATCCGTGCTTTCGGTATTTTCATCTCTCCCCTAGTGCCGGATTTATGTTCCAGTTTTGTTGTTGTGTTTTGTTAACACGGTTAGCTACCAGAGTTCCACTATTTGCAAACCGAACTGGATCGATTATTCGTTCAAAATTTGCCGTCACTAATTGAAAACGTACACAAAATATGGCTTTTTTATTTGCCGGTGGAAGCGTAGTGGAAAAATAAATCCCACTAGGTTTGAAATTTCTTTACACTAATTCCTGTTGCGTGCGTGGGTGGGGCGGTGTTGTTATCTTATGCTGCGAGTAAAAAACACGTGAACGCATCGATACGCTTAAATTACTGCGTAACAATTGCGTAAGTAAACATTTCCGTAGCGCATCGCTGAAATGCAACAAAAAAAACAGGAATGATGCACATGAAACTAACTTCTCCCCACCGTTGGCGAATTGATCGTATTGGCGAAAGAGCAAAAAAAAACAATCAATTACAATATTTCCCATGAGTGAACATTTTCGACCATATGCCTCAATAATTTTCTGGCACACCAAATCAAACGTTGAAATGAAATAACAGTCGGGTTTGTTTTTCTATTTACCTTCGCAGTATCACTTATTCCGAAACTCACCATATTTGCTTACTAATTGGCAGTTTTGTTTTTTGTATTCAAGCTTAACATCCTGGTGGGTAGGTTACTGTTTGCACTGACTAAACTGACTTCGATTGGATTGAATAGAGGATTAGGTACTGGGTGGTAAATATTTGCGATTGAAAATGTATGCTATAGAAGTTGATATCGTTTCAGTTGAGGAATGGTGGTATGAAATCACCAAATATTGTGATTATTGAATTATTGAACTGCCCTTTTCCGAAATAATAAACAAATAAATAACAGAAGAGTAATTTCAAATAACAGTTTACTAATATTTAAAGTGATATCATCATCATACCAACATTTTCATCATTTTGTTGATGCTTAAAAAAAACCCAAGATGTTCTATAAAAGATTCGCTTTTTTGGGATTCATATTAAAGAATAAATATAATATTTTCATACATCGCCCTCCTCTTGGGCTTATATGTACATTTACAAACTTTGTAGACAAATCGTAGATGTTATGCTTTAAATACACTGCAATTGCAGCTTAATGAAATACAATAATCCTTTGATCATTTCTTTAAGCTTCGATTCACTCTCTGCGCTCACTAGTGACTCTCTCATTTGCATTCTAACTCACACACTTCCTGCGCTGACTAGCGAGTGTATTGTATTTTAAATCACTAGGTAAAAGTATTTTGTTACTTTTCTTGGATTAAAGTCCGTCAATGTTTATTTGCCATGTCATGTTTTATTGCATTGTCATGTTTATTTGCTATGTCATGTTTTATTGCAATAAAAAAAACCTTCATAAAAACCCTCATGTTGATTGGAAAATTAACATTCACTTGCGGGATTAAAAGGGAAAATTGATAAAAGGGAGATCATCTTTTAGCAACACGAAATGATACTTTAGTGATTGTTTAAAAAGAAACAATTCCCTAAATTATTTTAAATTAGTTTTACGAACAATTCGATTTGCAAAACTTTTGTGAAATAAAAACAATTTTATTACAAGGCCATTTAGTTGCAGATTAAGCCACAGCATCGTTATTTGTCGATATATTAGTTTTTAATTAGTACAAAATGTTTCTAGCCACGGGAAAATCCAATATATAAAATTCATTTTTTCTCTCTCTTACACACTCACTATATAACTACTCTCCATTCGAAGACTTCATTAAACTCAATGCGATTTTTTTAAATATTATTCCTCGTATAAATAAACGATTGTTTGCAAGAAAAAATTGCACTTCGAAACGAGCATCTAAAAGAAAAAACATAAAATCATCCCTTTTCATTAATCATCACATTTCCATGACATGAAATCTCAAGCAGAGATGCAGACGGGACGGTATGAAAACGATATGCATATAATCAAGCGGACATTCAATGCCATTTTAATCAAACTTCAATCGGTTCGCACCCACGGCCCCAGTACTCACCGCAAACCGCATGACAAATAATGCTTATTTCCACCCCCGGGGGGGGAGACAAGACACCGCGGAAAGGCATCAATAAAGTTGCCCGCTGGTCACTCTTTGGCCATATGCATGGCCATGATGACACTAATGAAAATTCATTGCAACTGCCAGCAGGACAGTCGCGTTTGCATGCGCACGAAACCGTACCATCAGCATTCAACTCGCAATAAATAGAATGAATGAGTTTAGTGCGAATAAACAAAAAAAAAACGTTAAGTCGGGGGCATGGAAAATATTGTTGCATCACTTAATGTTCGTTCTGCTTTGCTTCGATCGCAACTTTAATTAAAACGATTTTTTAATAGTTTTAAAGCATTTCATAATGCACAGTGTGCGTCGGTTTGCGCACAATCGAACAATCGGAAACGATTGAAAATTTAAAATGTGACACTTTATTTTTAAACGCGTACAAATCACAACACACCCTCACCATTCGGTGTGTATCGATGGACTTTTTTTTGTTTTGTTTGCGTTGCGTGCTACATGCATGATTCGATTATCGGTCTTTAATTTGTTTTCAAACGGTGTCAATAGGTAACATTCGCATTTTGATCTTTCTGGCATGTTGGAAAAAAATGTACTCGGAAATGGTGAAATGCCTTCACCGATCCCACACACTCGCACACACTTCATTAATTTCATTAATCAATCCAACATTCGCAAAGGCCTATAATGCAGTTACTGTTTTTGTTTTCTACCGTGCACAATTTAAACGTCATCCGTAGATCACATATCAATTGAAAAGGAATGGCATTTTCCGGCACCATTTTCCCCGGCCTGTGTTTACATGACATGTGACAGATGAAAGGAATCATATCGGTTCACACAGCTGGTTCGGTGTGGGGTGGGGGGGCTCCAGCAATTGCGGTATTTAATTTGTGACCTTTCGGCATACGGGTGTGCGAGCCATTGTTTGGTGGCCATCTTTCGTACGGTTAATCGACCAACATTCCCGTACTGCTGGTTTGCAGCCATCAATTAGCACGATGAAAGCAAATATTTGCCCAGTTTAATTGGTAACGTTGCATTTTTACGACAGTTCGGCGGTGTGAGCTGATCCGTCCATATTAATAATGAATGTCGGTCGTATTCTGCTGAAAGATATGTTTGTACATTCCCCAAATGTATTGGCTTTTTTTTTAATTTCCAAGAATGCAAAATGAAACAGGTGAACGAATTATGGGAAACAACGATACAATTCAATCATGGCATTGTGTGCGACGTGACGAATTTTATCCAAATATGTGCTACCGATATTACATTCGATGATAATTTAATATCCATCCTGCCAAAAATGATGAGCTGTGGAATGCTACTGCATTGGATTGCAATATAAATCAAATTTTTCACCACAACAACAAACACCGATCAAACATTACAAACAAATCGAACGGCCATCTGGCCGGGCCAGGTGAGAAATGTTTCACTTCGGAAAGTAATTTAATTTTATGAGACATTCCTTTTAAAATAAAATGAACCAAAAGTACCAAAAAAAGAAGATCTCCCTGCAACGATTTGTTAATGGAATAAAGCTTCATTTATCAAACAGATCCATCAACATGGTTCGCCTTTCGGGCCACTAAAGGCACTAAAAGTAGCGACCAAAAGCAGAAGAAAAAAACACCCAAATCAAAGTAAGATAAATTGATAAGCAATCTTATCCACGTGCCCGTCTTGTGCAAGCATTTTATCAAACGCGACAAGAAAACGGAGTCCGCAGGTTTAGCAGACACAAGACTGAGAGAGAGAGATGACAAGAAGAAAAACATAACAACACCACAAAACAACTGATAAGAAAACATCCGCCTTAAAGATGGTGAAAAGACCAACGACCAGTGTAGAATTGTAAACCGAAAAAGAAAAAAGGAAAATAAATGGATGAAAAATTCTTGAGGGAACCATCCCGAATACAATATCACCGGTGCCGCTTATACACGGCTGAACGGTTGATCCCATGGAAGAGAGAAAACCGGAAGTGGAGTGTTTGGGACCAGTGGCAGATCGTTACACCTGCCCCCGGAACGGAAATATCCTCTTAAATGGATCGATTATACTTTCGTTAAGATTTGCTCGGTTTTATTTTTATTATTATTATTGTTATTATTTTTATTATTTTTCTCTCTACGCAAACTCAAATTTTGCCTGTGATGGTCGGATTCGATCAGTTCTTAGCCGTTTGATGATGGGGAACTCGAACGCTTTACATTGATTGTGTTTTGCCGCCAGGGTATCGAAGCGTAAGGATGCCTACTCTTCCCATTTTGTACATTGCTCTCAGTCGGTTCCGTTGAATTTTCCATTATTTTCCCATTTTCAATTTTTTCCCCCACTGGCTAACGGGGGGATACGATCCATCAATGAATCGATAGCTTCATCTTTTTATTTTATATTTTGCTAGCAGGGTATTTTTTTTTTGTTACAACATTTCAATGAAAATCTGTATCACTGAAAATGAAAACCACCATCACCGCTGCGGGCAGTATTGTGTGGCGAAAGGGAAAACAGTGTGGCAAGAAAATCATTAAACCGAAAGAAATGGATAATATGCTTGAGCACTGCGACAAGCTCGAATTGAACTGAAAACGAGATGAAAGTAAACAGTGATTCGCTTTGCTTCCTGTATTTTCGCAGTAAGCAGTGAATGTAGAATTAAAGAAAAAAAAGAAGAAAAAAACAAAAACACAGTGCTACATAAAGGAAAATCAATCACTAGGAACATTTCCACCGAAAATTTTTTCACCTAAAAATTCTACGAAAATTTTTTCACCTAAAAATTCTAAGGACAAGCCCAGAAAGGAATGCACGGTTCGTAGGCGAAAGAAAATCTTCCATTATCTCGTTCCCGCGTCATGAGTTGCGCTTTGAAATGGTAGACAGTTGAACAAATTCCTTTTTTTTTTGCTTTTTATTTCCGTACTATTCTTATATGTGCTACATTTTGAAGCATTTTGTTAGGAAAAACTCAACCACTGTGAGCGGTTTGTGGTTTGAATGGAGACAAAATATCCAAGAGAAAAGCGTTCTACGGCTCCTTTTCAACCATGGAAAGATGTTTTGGAAGCAGCTGAATCGTAATCCTTACGTCTGAGTCTAGATAAACACATACAGAAAAAGAAACAAACAATTTCCACTATGATGTAAGGATGCGACTAAGAAGATGATAAAATAACAAACAAATGCGTGAAGAAAAATGCTTCCACATTAGTCGACGACAAACACTGCTCCGATCGTTCAAACGCGTTCGATTGAAAACCGATCCGGGAATGCGATAATCGAATTTCAATAATTGCTTTTCACGTTCACCAACGAAACGAGGGCTTTGACATTGCTAGTCTAAGATGCCATTTATCCCTTAGCATTAATCGTCGGTGGAAACGTTTCCACGTTTTGTGTGTGAATTTGTGTCTAAAAAAACGGAAATGTCTTTGACTAAGCAACAGCTCTGGCTTGAATCATCCGAGAGGTATTCCAGTAACACCTTTGCCCTTTGCACCTTCGTGTCCACTAATATCCTGCTCGAATCTAGCGTACTTTCCATACGAAAAACGATGCTAACGGTAAGAAATTGAAAGAACTTTGAGATACATTTACCTTTACCTTATGTCTTATCAGCGGGTGCCAGTGAGTAAAAGTGGTCATAAGCTATTTGTTTACCGAACGTCCCCAATCCGGGAGGTTTAAATTCCAAAACCCACGCACATTGTGTCTAGTGCTCCGTACCGCGGACTAGACCAAGAAAACAATCCCGTTGCTCGAGTGTGTTAGAAGATGGATAGTGGTTTACTGATCATAATTCTTATACACACTCACGGTCTCTTGTATGTGCATGGCATCGCAGCGTCAAACTACAAACCTGAAGGTGTTTAAGTGTTTACTTTACGATTCTACGCCGAACCTAGCGCAAGGTACACACATACTCTATCTATCTTAAGCGAGAATCGTGCGGCCCGGAAGACTTCCTTGATGTGTACGGAACTGCATCACAATGTGTTCGACGGTCCCAGCGTTTCAGTCACTGCACCGGAATGGATTCGAATGTTTGCCATAAGTGTATCGGGGTGGTTTATTGAACTTTCATCCGCCGGGGGTTTATGTATATGCTGCATAGTCTTATCTTCCATCGACCACAAAACGTCGGTGAATAATGCTGTTAATGCACGTGTAAACTTTAAAGCTTAAGAATCTGTCGCTGGGTGCATTAGCTTGACTTAACCTGGTGTTCGGCTCCAGCCAGGGTTTGCTTTTATCGATGAAGTTTGTTGACTGCAATGTGACATTGGTAAACATTATCTGATTTTTTTTATTATTATCATGATTTAATATTGAAGTAATTCTGGAGTTATGAAGAAATTATGACAAAATTTCGAATAAATTAAAGTCAATTATAATTATGTATTACTATAGTTATTAGTTATTAGCTGTACGTATTGGACATGGAAGAAGGAAGAAAACTTTTCAGCATTTATTAAATATAATTATTTGACGAAAGCAAATAACAGATATAGTAAGTTACAATACTATGATCAAAATTCACCCAAAATAACTACCATAGGCATGGAGCGGAAATTCAATTCTGAGGAAATCCCAGGGAGAGGTCTCAACAAATATTTCAATATTATCTTTTTCTACTGCTCCTCATACACACGAATCCATGGGGTAAAGGTGTAAGGAGTTTGGAGGATAAACATTACAACTTGTGAATTCGTATAATTTTTTTGGTTTTTCACAAAGGTGTAGTAAGTCATCATTGCAAATCATAACATGCTAATGTTGAAATAATCAAATAATAATATGTCTAATTTATTCCGAACACTCTGTATCTTATCAAAAACTGTATACAAATGTGTTGTTATACATATCATTACCTCAATAAAGATAACCTAATACAAACTTCCTATCGAATAGCACATATCCAGTTTCAAATCATTTACCAGATATCGTTTCATTTCAGAGCAATTAAAGTCATGTCAATAAATTTACTCCAACTTCTATTTTATCTACAGTCACGCACTTCATATCGCTCCCACTTCATAGCTAGCTGCATACTTGTGACACATTTACCCCACATTGTAATTCGCCGCCATTGCTCTCACACACTTGTTCCAGAGAGTTACTCACGCAAAGATAGTAAAAAAAATCCCATTCCCTTAAAATCTTGCGCGCCCTAACGCCCCTAACGAAGCCAGAGCTCTACCCAATTAGAGAGAAACACTTTAGCAACATTTTCATTCGATGTTCATTCACATTTGATGCACATCAAGTGGTTTTTCCTTCGTGAGAAGAAGTAAAAAAAAAACAGCTTCACCTAGTAAAACCAGTGTGTACGCCTTTGAAGTGGGTGAAAGCAAAGAACAAACCCCGTGAACGGGATAAAATGTCACCAGCCATGCGTTTTAGATGCACATCAAGCGACGATAGGGACGTGAGAAGAAAAAACTCCTTTTCACTCCCTCAAAAAAGAAGGTTAAGACGAGACATTTACTTTTCATTGTTGCTGTTTACAGCTGCTTAAACTCGTACGAGAACCACTCGTAAGCAAGCGTAGGGTCACGCTTTTTCAAGAACCGTGCTGGAATCGGTGTTGAACCCTAAGCCTGACACCGGGAATGTGACGGATTTTTCCCACTACTAAGAGATGAGTTTTTCCTTCGCTGGTGCGGTTTGTGTGTGTGTGTGTTTGCCATTCCATTCGCAGCACCAGTTATTTTTTCTGTATTCTTTGCAGCTTAACACTGCAACACTAAAGGTCAGACTACCATCCAATGCAATACCGTGCACTATTTATTTGGTCTGTCTCCCTTGCGGCCACAGAGAGGTCGATGACGAATGTCAAGAAAACTTGGTTCAGTGTTGAAGAAAACACTCGATTCAGATACGATTACACCGGCGCAAGTTTCTTGGGTAGAGAGGTACATGCCAACTGTACGACAACAGCGGGAAGTGCAGTGACTTATGTAGCGCGGCCACTACTGATGCATCACTAGACGCATGGAATGTATCTGCGATACACAGCCAGTCGTATGGGCCCGGGCATGGTTTAAATTTATGGAATCGTTGTATGCGCTGCACAAAATGCAGTACCGGCGCTCAGCAGCAGAGTACACGCTACATACCACCGCCGAGGCACGTGGAATTTCGAAGCAGTCCAATTTTCGGAACCCGACCGGGTCGAAATGCTTGCGAAGCCACACTGCAAGTTAATAGTAGAGAGATGCGGTGATGGACCGAAAGAATTTGACCAAACCTCGCAACATTCTTCGCTCTGGCTCGGGGTGAGTTTTCTACGTACACGGTTTTGCTTCGGTAATCCATCTTTCCAAGCAAGACACTTCGTATGTGTGTGTCTCTACACGCCCATAAAACAACACCAGCCACAGCAGGCAAGTTGAAAATTCTCCCCCGGAGTTCAACGGGCGCTAAGAGTTATCTTATCTTGTTCCATCCCCACCCTTCCATCGTGTCGCTTCCTTTTGTGGATCGACGTACGGGATTGGGAATGCTGGCTTATTAACCATGACATAGGCTAACCCCTCCAAGATGCACGCGTTGCAGTTGCATTCGATATAATGACTCGCCGCTGCATGATATTGCCCTTGTGAGGGTACTATAAATAGAACAAAAATAGTGAGGTAGTAATTAAACGTATCGCTTTGATGCACGAATGCACGTACGGGACCGGGAGGGTCGTGTGTTAATTTGACAATTTTAGTCCTTAAGTGTCCTACAGATATTTCGAGCAATTTTATTGGGAGTACGTTTGGTGAGTGGACTGCAACCTTTTGCAAATGAAAATTCGTTTCTGCAGATTTTATCCTTATCTGTAAAGCAGCAGAAGCGTCAGTTCGGCTGCCGTGAGATAGCTGAGACAACCACATGGAGGAGCAGTCCATATTTCAAAACCCCAGGCCAATGCACCGCAGCACATGGTGTGTATAATCTGACGATGACAATTCCTAGCATCATGGTCTTACATACTCTTAAACTCTGCGTGAGAGCCAGGAATGCAGATCCGAACGAAGAACCGCTCGATTTGGAAACGCTCCCAGCATGGCAGAATACTACAAAGCATTGAAAACCCATGTCCCTTTATGTGGTTTAGACGTCAGGTTGTATCGGTGAGATAGAGCGAGTGGTGAAGTGATGGAACAAAAATTGCTGTACATTCATATACCTTTGACAACAAAACCGGCACACCCCTATGCAGAGTATGGTTGCAAAATGCAATCTCCACAACAACGCACCATTGTATTTATCAGTGAGTTGACCAGCTTTGTACTAGGGTGCTTTTTCCACGAGTAGCTCTATCTCTATGCTAGGTAGTAAGCTCAGCCCAGTTTGCAATCATTTTTCGTCAAAACAGATCAAAAATGGGCAACGAGTTGCGTCTGGGTACCGGTCTTTTAGAACTTTCGGTATGTTCGGTACCATTGCAAATGGTTTCAAAAATGTTCAAACACACAGACGGCTCGAAGGCGGATGTACTTTCTAGGAGCTCGACTGAACAACAAGTGAGCGACAGATGAAAATGAAGGAAATAGTCAATAAAAGTATTAATTAAATTATTTGTAAAATTTAAAAATTAGAAGAATAAGAATAACAAATTAATTTGTTAACTAATAAAATATAAAGTTTAGGAAATATCTAAAAATTAACAGCTATAAAATTGAATTCCTCATAAAAAACTCCATGAACTTTCAAATGTAGAAATTCGCGTATCTTGAGTACCGTTTAGCTTGGCTCACTAAAACACTAGTAACTGAAGAATTGAGCAACACGGATAAAACGTATATCTGTTTTAGAAATATGTTTCCGGTAGTGTAGTAATTTTTTTTTTGTAGTTTTGGTATTTGAATTTGATACAAAATTTAAAGAAGAAGAGTTCTTATGATCGCATTTTAAAAGACATTATAGGTATTAAGAATAACCGAAATTGATAACCAGTTTCCAAATTTTATCTGAAGGATATAACTTTGCTTTTGGATTTGAATCAAGATCGAAGAGAACACTTCAGATATTGGATAATTGTATAAATTTCAATTCCATACCTTTGGTTTTGCGTGAAACACGCGGAAACTATGCGGACATGTCTATTCGTACTTATCAGACGTCGTTCAGGTTCTGTCTGCTGTTTTACTCCTAATGTTGTGAGTAATTTTGAAAGACAGCTTCGTCTTACTACTTGATTATATGTACCGTGATTGCATGTTACTCCTTCATTTACGATTTTTGATACTTCGATTAGTTCCATCTCAAAGAAGAAGTGGGAGGACATATAATCAGATACTCATTTCTATCATCTGTTAATGTTGTTAATAACTATACGTGCTATACTACACTAAATGCCAAACAAACCCCCCCTCAAACAAAATCAAATATTTATTCACTTCAAAGCTAAAAAATAAACCGAATAAAGAATTATTCATATCGTTCAAGCTTCAAACGAAAGGAAGCGGTAAAGTATTATAGCGTTTCAATTTCAACCATATCAACCGTTGTGGAAACGGTACCAATCGATAATCATTTTCTGTGTTTTTTTTTTTGTTTTTCCCATTTTTCCATACTCATCTTTTTCGCCAGATCATTATCAAGAGAGCGATAACCTTCAATCACGGGCCTGGTATAGTCGTGCCGGGTTAGACACACAGCTCATAATTTTCCACGCTAACGCGTGTTTTCACAACCCATCCAATCGTGCAAAACGTTGGCGTGCCCAGTTGCTTGAGTATCGACTTTCACGGCATCTCGCAATACGCGGTGGCGATTCGTTTTGGTTGTTTCGGGATTATAGGTAGTCGGACCGGGATACAACGGAGGGACCGAACAAAAAAAAACTAAACTTCAGAGAAAAAAGCTAAACCTTCAATACTACCCCTGGTACTATAAGCTTAATTTATGACTCAAGCATAAGAGAAGCAAAAAAAAACAAACAGGATCCGTTCGCATACCTTTCTGTACCGGATTTCATAACAAATCGAAGCCGCTCGATTCGCACACTCCATACATTCGCTAGTGTATAAATAAAATAAAAGGAAGACACTTTCTTCTGGCCTCTAATCCAGTGCGGGTACCGATAAAATGTGGACGTGAACCACATAACCCCACATAACTATTGTTTATTCAGAACAAAAAAAAACGTTCCATTTTCCCGGCTTACAAAAGCCCCATATCGAGCGAGCACCTCGAAGTTCGCGTGTTCATTGCGAAGGTGTGAAAAACGGTGTACATTACTCAAGCGACTCTAAGGCGAGATCTTCTGACCGCTACGACCTTCGGGTTTTCGTCTTCGTACGGTCAACTAAAACAGAAAAAAAAACACGAAAAAAAAACTTCATCCCCTTCTTTTTACACCAGAACAGGCTCCCTTACATTCGCAGAATGAAATCGATTGTTTGGCCCACGATCAAAAACCGCGGAGAGCTTGATGAAAATTACCCGACCGAGCGCATTACGTTAATGATTATTTGGCCTCCAACCAACGCAAGTTGGAGTCATCACTCCTCCCTTTCTTTATCCCTGCCCCGTTACGCTTTGCTGAACTTTGGCTTTAGCGCCGGAAATGGAAAGATGGACCAACCATCCAGATGAAGGAGGGCACAAAGAGGTGGAAAGAGGTTAAACAACAACCAAAAAAAGGTAAAAGTAAAATCATAAATCATCACTTCTATTTTTGCCCACCCGTTGCCTTTGTTATTGATGCTTTCCCCGGAGGGGGTTTTCCTTTTGCTTGCTTTTTTTTTTTGGTTTCGTTCCTGGTATCCCAAGTAGCCCCCCCACCGGAGAGTGTGCTCCAGCTGTTTCTGGTCTTTCACAGATCACCCCACCCTAGGTTTAGCGTATTTATGCTCGTGCTGACGAATTCACACCTCGATTCATCATCTTCCATCGTCTGGTTGAGGAAAATTGAACAGGAAAAACGAAGAAGTACAACCACAGGAAAGACATTTCCCCGGTCCAGGTTTCAGTAATTCGGCCAAAAATAAAGACGCCAACACTCGCAACGCCAGACAAATGAAGTGCACACGGGATGTGTTTTAATAATAATACACAAACACATTTCGACTGGGCTCTAAGTTCGTTTGGTTCGTCTCCGATTGGTGAAACAGCTTTTTTGTGCGAGCTGTTCATTAAATATGCTTTTAAAGCATAACAAAGATACACGGTTCCGTCCCCGTGGGGCATTTGCCTGCCACGCAGTGATAAAGGTCGGCATTGATTTTAATTAAATTCCACAACAGTTTTCAACAATTTCAACCCTCGAGATGGTTAGTGCTGGTGTTATGTTTTGGGTGAAGTTCAATACTTAGAAGAAAAAAAAGAAACTTCTGGCCATTTCCCACTTTGCAAAAGTTTGCTTTTAAGGGACAGTGGAATTGCTTACTTAAAATATTCGGTCATCATTTGCTCAACTGGATATATCTAAAAATAACATTTATTTATCAAAGTTTTCTCCGGATAGCTGGGAAGCAATTTTTGGGGAAAACTATGAAGAGGAAGTTATGCAAGAAATTCTATTCAAAACACACACATATTTTGCATTTCCTATCTTTCAAATGGATATAGAAGCAGCATAAACATACTTTGCCAAAAGAAAACTTCAAACTGGCAACCGTCTTTACCATGGCAGTCTCGTTCAATAATAAACATTTTATTGGATCGGTTTTTACCTCCTTTTTTCCTGTTTTTTTTTGGCACAATAATGCGTATGCCCACTGTGAACATTGTGAAGCCTTAGGCTATTGCCCCATTATTATTGATTTTGTATATTCCGATCCGGGCAGGCTCAAAACCCAAAAAAAGACAACTGACCTTTTTATTCCTTTCTTGGACCCTGTTTTCTCCTAACCTCTCCGTATCACCTTATGCTTGTCGAACACTTCAAAAGGGGGCTTGAGGGTGGGCTTGTTGCGTTACGGCTCTAAAAAGGATGGACGGTGGAAAGTACCAGCAAGCCTCGTACTCCTCGATAGCAGCAGGAAAATGTTATTATATTCTCAACTTCGGAACGTCCGAAGGCAAACACACACAAAAAAACCTCTCGAAGAACTAAAATATCTACAAACCGATCCAGCGTAGATCCTCTTTGCTCTTTTATGCGACGAATCAAATAGACACAAAAAAAACAACTTATCCCGCCCCATGACTATTACTCCAAACCCTAATGGGGATTATGCAGTGAATGTTTATACGGGAAAAAGGGTACACGATAACCCGTCACATAAATTTCGTCGGCATTCTTCCATCTTTGTGCAGCACGTAAGTGGGTTGAGTCATCGGGGGCCAAACACATCGGCACCAGTTTAAAAATTCATTCCAAATGAAACCTAATAGGTGGCCCTAATCATTCTCTCACCCCCCGTCTAAAACCATAACGAACGAAAACACACACAGAAAGCACACTTAATTGTTTTTGCTAATTTTTTAATCTATCGCCAAACAATTTCCCATCATTTGAGTTATTTTTAACAATTTTCCCTCCCGGGGGTCGTGTCTTGTACTAATGTCGGCGCGGCACCGGGTGTAGCCTTTGTAGCACCAAAAGTCATTTATACGCCACAAGCACGAAAGTTTCTAATTTCTTCCAAACCCCGCGGAACTCCACCGATCGGTAAGGTTTGTGTGACTCCCGCGTTCCAGTGTGTGGAGATCATTGCTCCGGGGGGGAGGCTTTCCACCCAGCCCCAACGATGGTGAGAACAAGTTGACGGTTTTTCGCTCAGTTTGTTTGTTCGTGTTCTTCGAAGGAGATAATGTTTCTGTCACGTAACACGGCGACAACAACATCCTTCTAGCTGACTGACTCAACATCTTCACGCTCTTCTCTACAGTTTCCTGGTTCCGAAATCATTCGCCCCAAAGACGAGTTGGTGACATGATTAACAGCAGTGAGACGTTGTACATGCAAACGCTCACAACCGCTCACAAAAACTCGGTCCCTTACCCATATTTATACATGCGAGCGTCAAATTGGGGGGGAGGGTGAAAAAGTTCGCCCACGATACGGTTTGACAACAGTGTTCCGGGTAACTTTCCGCCATGTCACTCGACTAGACTATTTTAAACTGGAGAGAACAGTTTCAACAAATCAACAGCAGTTCGGTCCCCGATACCTGGTGCCCGCTGTTAGCCAAGGTTGAATGGTTAATCAATATTCTTGCGATGCTTTTGAAACGATACTGACATTCTAACATAGAGCCCTCGTGTATGAACACCATCAGCCAAAGGGAGATGAGACAAACATCACGTCGATAATCCTTTCTCCCGGTGAGGGGGAAAACTTTTCCTTACGGTTGCTGCTCTTCGTGTCGTTTGTAAGAAAGTTTGGAGATAAATTTAGAAGTGCGGCTAATTACTTTAAGCTCCTACGAGCACTAGAACGCGACCGAACTCATACTATGTTAAAAAAAACACTTTATTTCATCCATCAACTTTGAAGAAGATTGAAAATTCTGCTTCTACAAAAATTTTGAAAAATTAACACTAACTTCATCCTGACAGATCGTGTACATCGGGGAATATTGAATTAAAACCCTTTCGTTGCACAAATTGAGGTTATCTATCGTTTCCCAGCAGCAGTGATCGATCCCATTATAATCTTCACTCGCACAAATTGCATACCATTGACGTTCGGTGCGATAAAGAGTACAGCGTCCCATAACTTACTGCTGCAAAGTCTTCTTCGCGACTCACGACTTCTGACGGCAAAATGTCATCGTCTGGGCAAACACATCCATAAGGGAACACAAGACAGAGGGTGAGTGTGACGGTTATACAGAAAAGAGCTTGCTAATTATTAAGAACTAAATGAAGTGATGGTGTCCACGGTGCACACCACGGTCATAAGATATCGCTTATGCTGGTGGATCAGATGTCACGTGATATAAGCCAATTTGCATCGAGTAGCCAAACTCTCGCTCACTTGCTGCGTGTCTCGTCTGCCGCCACACCCCACATTACACGACGACAACGTCGACGTCCACGACGATGGTGATGATATCATCGAGTAATTTGAGATAATTTAAGAGACCCGTTTCGCACAAGATATCGTATAACCGACTCGCCGGGTGCACTAGGCACGAGGGGCTGCTCTCGTAATGAAGCTGATCGCATGGCTAACGCCCTTCGGTGGGTAGGGTTTTAACGACATTTTTTTTGTTTAACATTACGCTCGTAACGTCCCCTCAAAACTTTGCCGGAATGCTGGTCGCTCAGCCGAGAAGTGCTGTAGAAAATTGACTGGTTACAAACTCATACGCCGATACAAAAAACGTAAAACCCTCTTTTGCACGGTCGAAAGACGGGTCTTACGCGGGGTACGTACCCTTGCTTGAAAACTTATACTTATCGTGCTAAGCAAAGTCCTGCCAATCAAAAGGCACCAACACCGTGGATGCCTGTACCCTGTTGCCGCTGTGCAGTGTGCTACTGACGTTGGGCTTTTGCTGTTCGTGGATAGTTTGTGCCCTCGACATGGTTAGCGGTTTCCAATATCGGTACACTACTAATTAACCATCCGCAAGCCAACCGGTTAGTGTTTTGCATCTTCCATAAGCCAGGTTATCGGTATGGCGAAGTATACACTCATGATGTAATTTCGCCGATGTTAATGACTCAATGCTTGTGGTTGTTACGGTATAGGCGGCTGGGAAAATAGGAAGAAATCAAGTAATGTTCTAGCATGTTACAGAAGCCACGATAATAAATTGCATTATAGAATAATTTAAACTTTAATTCAATATGTGATCAATTTTATTAACCATTGCTGAGTATATTGATTTGGAAATTGATAAGTAACTGATTTTTATTATTTTACAAATAATTTAGAGTATTTTATCAATAAAACAACATTCTTGTTAATATCCTTAAAATATTTCATAACTCCTAAAATAGAAATAAAAATTGGGAAAACATTTAATTTTAAGTCTTTACTATTATTTAGTTCGCAAAAATATCTCCAATACGAGACATTAAAAGCTATTCAAAGACATCCAGTTTAATGTAATTTAAAACAGAAATCAAAAACTTGGTAGATGTACAAAAGCTAAAATAAATTGAGTAACTTTGAAAATTGAAAATAAGCAAAATATTACAATAAATATATATATTAAGGGTTGAGGAGTTAGTACCTCGTTAAACAAGAAAAAACGAATTTAACACATCTTCAAAGGCTTAGTAAGTCACATATCTTCTTCTTCTTGGCTTAACGACCTTACACAAGTCACGCCGGCCATTTCTGGCTTACTAGACTTATTTTTACCATGTATCCGGATAGTCAGTCCTTGCTACGGGGGGACGGTCCGGATGGGATATGAACCCGGTCCAGCCGTGTGAACTGGCGCCGTTTATCACATGCACCACCGGACCGCCCCTCCAAGTCACATATATTAAACATAAATTAAGTATTGGAAATTTATTAAAACAAACTACAAATTTAAATGGCTTTAAACGTTGAAAATTACTGTTTAAAATGTTCACCATTGGTTTGTGGGACCAATCATGCTTGCTTAGCAGCCCTATAACACTATTGAATATCGTAAAGGGTGATACGACTGATTGTGTATTTACGGTTTCGTACCTTTCGTTTGTTGTTGCGCAAACAAAAAAAAAACATATTGAAAGGGGGAAAAAACGCTAGCGTATGCTAGAATTCATTCGTTCTGTTCTCGATACACTGCAGTAGATTATCCACACCGTACTAGAATGTTTCTCACGTGAACGTTTCGATGAGACAGCCAACAAACAGAGGAGCAGCATCATGAAAGCCTCGCTTTCCCGGGGTTTTGCCAATGTTTGCCCAACAAATACAATATCGTTATGCTATTTTTGCCTCCACAATCCTCATCCATATTAAAATAAACACCATCATCCACTACCGTCTCTTCGTATCGCTTGGTTTCTTTCTTTCTATCCTTCTATCTCTCTCTCTCTCTCGTTGAGATATAAATACCACAATGAGAAATAATTCTTCCTTTTGCACAACATACTGCATGGAGGCAAGCAGCACCGAACAAGCAAATGAAATCCCGTACATAGAACAGAGGGGGTACACACCAACACCAAAAAAAAACCCGCGGGCCGGAAATGGTTGCCTCTATTTGTCGTACGAGAAATCATATACTTACGCTTTCCATACTTTCCACCCTTGTGTCAGGATTTCTCCTTATCAGCAGGGTGTTTTATCATGCTCAAACAAAACATTCGCTTATCTTTCTGCCCTGTTTTTATGCTTCCCCCTACGCTCTTTTCTCCGCTGCTCGATCGGAAACATCAGGCACACAGGACAACGGAAAAGTTTCGGTCAGCACAATCAAACTCATCGATGCGTACAACATTCGGAGCTCAATTCATGCACGATTCTTGATGTATACTTTTTTTGTTTACACCTACCCCGCTTTTGTCAACCAATTCCAATTCGTTCATACACAGTACGTTCATCATCGTTAGTAGTAGCGTTCTGTCGCTTGATGGAATGGCAAAGTGGAACAAAAATGCTTCGCGATGCTTCTGCAACGTACATAAATCTGGAATAGTCGGTCATCTCCCGGTATTGGGAGACTTCCGTGCCCAGGTCAAAGGGCGCTCACAAGGCATAATCGATGCCGAGCGAAAGAATCACAAGCTTGATCGAGTGCGATGAAATCACTTGGTCCGTGGTCTGACTGGCATACTCGCCGTCACACACTGTTTGCCAGGGACGGTAGTACTTGCTCTAGTCGATAAAAATTCTCTTCGCATATGATGATGATTTCGTTTTTGTCTCTCTTTGTATTATAAATATCGTAATAATAATAAAACATGAAACATTATTCAGAAGAATTTTTTTATGTAATATAGAAATCCTACGAGTCCTGTCAAAATAATTAAATACAAAACTAGAACTAGAAAATTGAGTTAACACAAATACATATGAATAGCCTAATACAGTAGTTGGCAAACTTTCTCGGACCAAAGATCGATATATCATAAACATAGACTTGGCATGCATTTTAAAAAGCCTAAGTGTCAAATTTAATACTTTAACTTAAGTATCTTTACTTAAGACTTATGTGTACAATATACATAAATATAAATTTTACAAAAGCCCATATTGCATGGCTGTTTAATAAAATGGCTAAAAATATTTTTAATAATACCAGAAATATTATAAACCGAAAAATAATGTAAACCGATAAATAGCTAGCAAAACCTTTTAAATGTGACATAGTAAAGGGCCACAATAAAAGTACCAACGAGTCGTATTTTGCCGACCACTGCCTTTGGAAAACGGTACAAACAGTTACCACAACATGTGCAACTAACGCACGTTCATCGCAATCGACGTTAATATGTGGATCAAGAGTTTGTTATAATTTTTTTTTTGTAAACAATATTGTTGTTAGACATTTTTCTTTCATTTTTTGCTGCTGATACAATCAATGTTCGCGACATCAGAAAGCAAGGGATGCTTTTGCGCCCCACACACACTGCGGTGCGGTTATTGTTCGAATCGTGAGTCATCGATTTGGGGTCAAGATGGGTCGTCAAGATTGTACGGTTTTTTGCAAAAAAAAATCATGAGGAAGCGCAATCACTTTCGCGACTAGTCAGCATACCGACAGAGTGTCACGATTTTAAGTTTAAAAAGATGCCTCACTCACACACATAGAGAGAAAAGAACAACATTGCGGAAACGACTTCAACGCGACTTCAAGCGTTTCAGTCCGATCCGATCGATACCAAATTCTCCGAGTGGAAGAAATTTAACAATGTGCGGGCATTTTAAAACGGACAAACTTCTACAACGCGGCTAATGCTAATTCGCTCGTATTATTCACACTCCAACAGGGAGGGGCGGTTGGATAGATGCTAAAATTTTCTTCTCTTTTAGG
>CM028125.1:22946570-22957092 GCA_016254315.1 Anopheles parensis
TTAAGCGAATTTTTACGAGTCAATCTTGCCCACGGTGAGGGGCTGTTTTGCTGTAAGATGTTTTCCTTTCCCGTGCACTCGATGTGAGGCAAACAACTTAACGTCAGGTTTGGAGAGGGGTTTTCTCTTTCTTTTCACTCTAAATTTGAGGTACTATCCTTAAGGGGTGCCCCATGAAGAAGTGCGGTCGTTTTGTCGAACTCAGTCGAAGCACATCGAGTGAAAATGTGGTTCCCGCTGTCTACACTTGAAGGCGAAGAAGGAAAAGATCGTATCGATATAGTGGCCAACACTTTAGAACCAAGCAAGCGCAAGAGAGACGAGAAATTTAATATATACAAAAAAAGAAGATCGTATACACCAACAAGATGTCACGAACCGTCCACAGATCAGAAAGTTCAAATCAATTGAATAACGGCTCAGGGCCCACTATGGAGTGCCCCCTTTTTGCCGTCACATTCAGTCCGCGTGACTGTACCACATCACCCGCCAAAGACGGAAGAATACCGAATGAGCGAAGTTGGCATAAAAATTCATTTACCATTCGAACGATTCGTCATCCGCGTCTTCGCAAGCGACCGCTTTACATCGTAGCAACCAACCAGCCAGCCAGCCAGTCAGTGTGACAGAATTACATCTCACGCGATGTACACTAACGGGGTGAAAGGTTTCGTTGGGGAGATTTTTTTCTTCTGTTTTGCTTGTTATTCTTTCGCTTAACTCGATTTTTTTTGCTTTTGGGGAGGTTTTACGCTTCCGAAACACTGCAATCGGAACACGGAGCGGACGGACGTGGGGTCTGGTTGGGCAGGTTAACGACATTGAAATGACGACGAAAATGTGCCTGTTGATGAACTACAGACAAACGACAAAGAAGAAACCAATCGAAAGCAAATCGATGGTTCGGAAATGAAGACAAATTTATTCTGTACTGAAGAGCGAATAAATTTTCATTCTAGAAGAATGAATAAAGAATGACGCAGTTTTTTGTTTTCATTTTATTTCCATTATTTTGTTTTGGTTTACATTAGACTTTTCCTATGGTAATTTGAATTTAAGTCCGTTTTAGCAAATTGTGCCTTGGAATAAGTTTGATCAATAATGAGACATTTATTTGGAACTACCTGATAGGTTTTTCAAATTCGTCTTACTAGAGAAATAATGTATTAATTAACATCAGTCATTTTCATCATTTTTGAGGTTCAAAAATTCGAGCAATGACATGTCAAGTAAAGATCGCTCAAAAATATATTTTCTTAAGAAAAAGTTCTTGGAATCGGTAGTACATTATGCTTTTGCTACTTCGCTTTTTGACTGATAAATGATTCATCGTGAGTGAGATTAGGTGTTTATTTTTTTTCATTTTTTTTCTCTCTCTCTCTATCTCTCTCTCTCTTCATAATTCACAGTGTAAATGTAAATGCAAAATAAATCTGCAAAATATTGCGTCCTGATGGTGAAGCTTTTGTGAACTTTTGAACCATAAAGTAATTTTTATACATCAGGGTTTTTATTGATGAGAATTTAAATGAGAAAAGATTGAAACCTTTTTTAGATGAAATCCAAACTTAATAGTATAACAACTAATTTACGTAATTAGTCAGTCATTAGTCATATACGTCACCTTTTTAATATTAAAAATAGATTTTGTTAAACTAATAAATTTAATTAGGACTTTTCTTTGGCAATTCGTGGGCAATTAAAGCAAACGAAGAACGTTTGATTTGGAACATCAGTAGCCCTGATTCATGCCTTTAAGTGCACAAGATTGAAAAAAAGAAGAAAAAAAAATAATCTTTCCGCACAACTTCGCCAAACTTCCCGTACATTTTCCTTGAGCCTCCCCGAATTATTTCTTATGCACCGTTATACCGACCGAATGCTTTGATTTGCTTCCATTCGACATTCTACCACAGACACATCACATTCAGCCACATTTATGTTAATCCAATAAAATAACACCAAAATACAGAAGTGACAGAGAGTGCTCTGCTGTGCGGTCAAACCCCAAGGGTAGTAGCAAAACGATCGGAAACACTTAATATGGTCAGCAAAGTTGTTTTCGAAGCCCTCCAAAAAACAGCATGCAACCGGTTACAACCGTCAGCATAAATCAAAAGTTTCACCAATCGTAATCGGAATGGAGAAAGACTGCGCCAAAGAGAAAGACAGAGAGAGAGACGAGTTTATGCGATGTTACTTTATCTGTCGAAAAGTTTTATCGCCCACCATCAAATTGAATGAAAAACAATAAGACAGCCAACAATTACATTAATCGGCCAAAAGCTGAAGCCAGTGAAGTAAAACGTGATCAACTTTTGTACCTGACTAATAAAATGTTTGGAAAACATGGAACAGAAATATGAGTATTTCTTTTCAAACTTCGAAATTAATAGCAAAATTTTTACTAATTTGATTATCATGTTTGCAAAAGTGTTAAGTGCTTATTACGAAATCGATCACATATTAGAAAATGTATCTAAATCTCTCTCGCATGTTCCATTCTTCCCTTTAAAATTCAAGCAAAATTAATGCTTTATTTACTGCTTTCCTAGCTTAAGCACTAATGTTATAAAACAACAGTCAATCTAAGTTTCAAGACAAATATCGCATCGGTTCACCACCCACACAGGGTAAGAAAGTGTCAATCAAACGAATGAACGGTATCAAATAATTCACACCATATTTTGGAACGATTTTCACAGTACCGGATACTTTTCACAACTCAATTTACGGCCATCCCTCCCCAAATAACAACAAAAAACCCTACTTTATTTCTCATTCACCGTCCCAAGTCACACGTACGGACCGAAATGTGACAGGCTCAGTGTACGAGAAAGGACACAGAATGAAGATAAAGCTAAGCCTAAATTTCTGCTCCAGTACGGGCGGTGTACGGGCTAAATCTTCTGGCGCACCGGCAAACACCTAGTTGTCATAAATATTAATAACTTCAAACTTTGGGTCTACCAATCAAACTCGCACACTTACGGACGGGACGAAACATCCATTTACCCAACATTCGTTGCTAGTGTTGTGCCGCTTGTTTTGGCATTTCGGGCCCAGCCCAGCCTATTATCCAGTTCCAGCTGCACAAACCGAAGTGTGAAGTGTTATACACACCTTTGGCAACCGAAAAAGGTTCCGAAAAAGAAAGCCTTCACTCTCCCGTGCTACCGTGCTTTGGTCCACTTTCAATAATCGTCGAATCAAAACGTGTCCGTCAGAACGCACAAAACCATACGGACGATGGTGATGATGATGATGACGATGGTGGTGGAAAGCCGATGGGGCAATTGAGGGTGGGTTCATTTCACATTTGGAATTTTGACCCTCGACCGGTTCGACCTTATCGTTTCGGGAATGCGGGAAAAAGGACACCTGGACACGGGGGGGAAAATGCGCGTGCTTAAGGAGTGTGCGATTTCTCATCAATAATTCAATTATTCCTTTTTATGGTTAGTTTTGTTTGATACTTCTGCACCCATACCTCTCGGTAGATTGACGTTCGTCACTGTTTTTTTTTTTGCTGCTCCTGCTGGATCATGAGTGCGTGGAGGGTCTAGTGTACGTGGTTATGGAATGATGTCTATCCGAACTATCAAGTTTCTTCATCAAATTTAAGAAAGAGGTGGGGAAAAATAGTCCGAAAGGAATATTCTTTCCCATCATGTATGTGGCGGTTATCGACATTGAGTCACTAATATCTATATTTCAGTGCTTTGAAGTTTAAGGCAAAGGATTCTTTTGTTACAATAAATTGTACATTTTCATCAGGTCGTTTACTGGAGCTACACTTAAGTTTCTGGCGTTTTACACAATTGGACGCCTCAATTGAGGATAGAAAAGTCAGATCTCAAGTGTGAAATTTGTAGCTTGGGCAACAAGGAACAACATATTTAAACATTTTTCTCAAATTTGTATGTTTTTGTCTACTAAAAGTAATGGAATGTTTTTAACCAAAAATACATTTTCTGGAAACATTACAATAAGTAAATGTTTTCCCACCAATATACCTTGCATTATGACCCAATAATTGTTTCCAACAAAAAAATATATTTTTTAATCGATTATCATTGTAACGAAACCACAAAAAAGATGGCTTTTGGAGTATTTTTTATTATATTTAAATTAATTAATTTCTTACCTTTCAACAGCTAATCTCCTTGTGCAGTAGAACATTAGTTGCAGTAGAACAGCTTCGTTTAGTTCTGATATAAAAACAAAATCCAAGTTCCAACAAGCAATAACCAATCAGACTGGAATGCTTTGACTGACGGTTTCACGCATCCACATGCAACAAAGCACACCGTAATAGACAACTTTAGTTTTGCTCTAACAGCGAGGGGCAATAACTTCACTTTCCACTGCAACCAAACGTGATTGATACACAATTCAATAACTTTTCACCTTATTCCTTTGCACGCACTGGCATTACACCTTTACACTTCGCAGGATCGAACCAATAAACACAGACAATAAAAAAGCACCCACACACACGAGAAAACATTGACACGTGGTACACGTCTCAATCTTCGATTGCATTCACTTCATCCTCTGCTGTTAGCAATGTAAAAAGAAACGATTCACGATCGATGTGTGTATTTTTCCAGCAATGCAAAAAAATAAAACACAAAACGAGAACGTAAAAGCATAAAAAGAATAAATTCGAAAAAAAACCACACACACACACACCTTTCACCGAGGACACATTCACCTTCCGGGCAATGAATAAATCACTTTGCTCCATACATTACATACATCGCCCGTACGCACGTTTTTTGGGGGATGCTTCCGTTTGTTTTGCGCACCGGACGCACTCGTAGCTGGTGCTAGCGGGGTGGAAGAACACATGAAAAACTAGCAACCAATTTCACATACCGACGGTAGGTTTCCTTCCGACCCGATAAACCGACCACTAAAACTTACCGGGTTTACACACGAACACTTTTTTTCGATTTAAACAAAAAATGAAATCTCGAACAATTCGAACACACTAGAGAGAACGGAAATGGTATAAAATTTTCACAACCAAATCGGTACACGCGCACACACTACTTTGGGGTTTTCACTTCACCTTTGCACATTAAACCAAGTCCACGCTTGGTACTATTGCCGACGCTAGGAAGTGTATCCTTTCACTCGTGAACAGACTGATGAACGAAGGACCGTTTCTGGATGCGAACTGAATGTATGTGTCTCACCACAGACTACACTCCTTTTCTCCAGCCAGGCTGTTGTGTAACACTGCAATTCTGCAAAAGACATGGGAATAGAAAAGAAAAACCGAAAAGCAACATTAATACTACGGTTGGTGAATGATTTTCCCCGGCAAGAACACAACAAAATGCGCGGATTGTTTGCACTCCAACAATGGGCACTTAAACGCCGCTATCAAAACATTTGCACCGTGCCACCATGTTGTGTATGGCTCCAAAATATACCATCCATGCGGGGAGTTTTTTTTTGGGGGGTTTTCTGGTAAAAGTTTTGCAGTATGGTTTTCATAAAACAAAAACGCAAAAATGGCACTACAGAAAATTCACGCAAGATTGGTTCGGAAAATTGTTTGCTCCCAGTGTGTTTTGGGCCAAAAACAGTTGTGGAGTTTTTTTTATTTTTGGTTTATTCTTACTTTTATTGTGTGCCTTTGTATAGCGTATCCATTGTTTTATCGTACTACGTGGTGAAATAATGGTGAGTTTAGAATATTTTTCATTCTACGCTACTTGTTTGGAAAAGGTATTTTTCTGTGGAGAGATTTTTTCTTTTATTTCACCGTTTTGCTATCGTTGAAATTCCTTCCGAAGAAGAATGTTTTGCTTTAAGAAAAATATTTAAATGACAGCCCTTTTTTCCCACAATCAAACGAATTCGAAGAACAGAGATAGCTTTTCCTACAACATGTGGTATGACTTATTGGCAAGCTGAATCATTTGCACGAGAAGGAAGGTTGTAGTTTGCCGGAGGTTCTCTCTAATCAACAATAAAAGCGTCTAAAAACGACAAACTTTAAGTCTACAATTTCGCCTCACCAATGGTATACTATTATACAAAAAAAAAAGTCACTTCTTGCGACTGTACATGTTCGTTAAGTCTATCTACTTTCTTCAAAACAAAAAGCTTACCTCCTCGTTTCTGCAATATACGTGACAACGCAACGGCAAAACCTTCCGATGCTCACAAACATTGCCCGGCAGCAGCCTTGAAAGCTCGCTACATAAAACACACGCTTCCGTTCCCTTGTCATGCAAAACTCTCCTCTCGCACACACAAAACTTCCCCGATGCGATACAGTTGCGACACGTAGATAAAATAAATTTTCTTGATTAACGAACGAACGGCGCATCTTCCGTACTGGCACCGCGAAATGAAGACGCTGTTTTTGGCAAATGATTCAATGCATATACGAGCGTGCGAATTATGCACGCGCGAACAGGCGCGTGAGATTTGCGCCCGAATGTATACGCCACTCCTCCCACTCCTCCCGGCGGGTGTGTATTAGCTTTGGAAAATTTCAATTGAGCGAATCGTGCCGTCAGGCAGGTATAAAAAAACACATCAAAGCGAACATCTACATATAATCGGAAAAACTGGGTAAGCTTTCAGATGAAGCTGACAAACGTTGGCGAAAGGATTTCAGCCGAAAGCGGAAAACAACTCAATCCGCATGAAAATTTTGCGTAACACGTACAATATATGTAGAGAGAGTCTTTTGACAGTTCAATTAATGTTCATTCGATGAATTTGCTAGATGAAGGATATAACAATCTCAATCATCGGAATCTAAACAAATATTTAAGGTATTTTACATTTGCATCATGTTAGTGATATGCACACTGAGCGAGAGTGAATGAGAGAATTAAATCTTTCTTGTGAGTGTGTTAAGTTTAATCTTCACAAAGAGTTGTTATAATCCATTCGCGATACAACTCATTTACAGATATCAAAGAGTCACTGATCACAGAGACTAAAGAGTGATATCACTCGTTGATAAACGAGTCAAATGTTGCGTCAAAGTGTCAAAGGACTCTTTCAAGAGAGAGAGAGAGAGAGAGAGAGAGAGAGAGAGATTTGAATGAGTCAAATTACACTTTCGTTAGTGAGGCAATCCTCGTCCCGCGATTTTGGGAGTAAGGACAATTATTAACTCTTTAGTGAGTTATTCCCATCTCTCGATCCTGTCACCAAAAAAATACACACAAAATTCGGAATAACTTTAAAATATCAGTATTTCAACAACATTAAATAAATTACATTCTACAACTCTTGCATTTCTTCGTCTTTAATTATGCTTTTGCTTCCAAGTTCCAAATTACTCCCGGTGGAATCATTTTTCACATGTTTTTACTGCAAGAATATGTTTGTCATATGCTTCCATCAGCAAACGATGCGCCCTTCTATCATCAAATTGGAACGAAATTCGGTAGCTTCCATACATCAGACAACAAAGTATCTTTCTTCTTGTCACAATGGTACTGATATATTATATATTGAATTCTTATGCCTTACAAAGAAAAATGATACTATCTCAGAACCGAAACAAAAAGGGCTTTGCTGTGGAGTTATTAGAAGTGAAGTTATAAAAGAAAAGTCGCTTGTTGCAGTGCATTGGAATTGTCCAGAAATGAATCGGATTATCTAAAAACCCTTTATCACTAAGGGTTTTATATCATTCTTCGCAAAGCTTTGTAGTTTTTAGTCTAGTAAAAAGAACTATGCTCAAGCATTGCAGGGACATTGTTCGTACGCTAAAGTGACAAGGCAACAAGTGGACCACACCGATTCAATCGCAATGTACGCCTAGGCCTATACACCGGTATCGGGCACTGCCTTGACAACGACGAGACAATACGTATCATTCGACATGTACACGTCTGACGTATACGCCCACCCAGTGGATCAACCCGTGCAGTTTTGCAAGGATTCCGGTTTCAATCAAAAAGCAATCGAGTGAGAAAATGAAAAATCAGATCATACCACCGTAACAACCTCACCAACGATGAGTACGGCCGCTGCCCAAAGGTGGCATGATGCGAGGAAATCAAACCATAAAACAACGTGGCAACGTGGTGTGCCGTCGGAGGACAAGTAAGTCAATATTGAATCGATTTCTTCATGTTTAGCCGGTGCTTCTAACCGACCCGGTTCGTACCGGGATCGCGTGCCAATCAACTGGTCGGATGGTCGTCGCCTACAACTATGCTTCTGGCGACCCGTACGGTAATGGGACGGTCCCGTGTTGGTTGGGCGGAGAAGGAAAATCTAGCAATAACCTGGATGCCATGACCTGTCGATCATCGCCGGTCGGCCTATGCCGGTGTTCGTCGCGTGACGGACGTATGCCAATTTTGTACACTGAAAACCCACAGGTTTAACTAGTTTCGCGTGAAAACATTTTACAAAAACTAGTTTTATATCTTTTTCTTTCGTTTATCTGATTTAGGAAAATATAGACATTTTAGTGAAAAAGAAAACCTTTCCATTCCAAGTCCAAAAAGCGTTAATATCTTTAGTAGAATGAAAGGGCATATTTCTACCATTTCCACTAAAGAGAAAACTGTAACAAGATACTTCAGCCTGATTGGCAGATATCGTTGTTTTCGGTACATATTTCTCGAAGTTGATGTTCCGGTATTCGATGCAAGACGTTTCGAAAGGCCGCTGCCACGTTCATTGTTTTGTGCTGCAACCAGCAGTAACCTTCGAGCATCATGCACAGGTAAAGCATCATTATACGAAACAGGGAGCCCGTCACTACGTCAGGTACACCTTCACATGATGCTCGAAATTAACCAGCCAACCGTTACCGAAACCTGGCTCATCGACATTAAGTGACTCTTCGCATGACTTACTTGGCTGCTGACGGATTGAGTTTCTCCGGGCGTTCGAGTATGCCGCGTTCCGGTTATACGCCGTTCCGTCCACAAGCCAGCCCGTCACCGTTCATTAAAGATGGCAAGCAAATGTCTAATTCGTTCGTCATAACACCACCGATCCGTTACCCCACAGCGGGACGGTACGGTCAAACACAAAGGACCACTCCTGGCCCGAAGTAGTTGATTGAATGACGTCGTTGCTCTTACAACGTTTTTTGTTAAAGGAAATGCAAACAAATGAGCACCATTTCGAGCTTCCATCAGCACCAAGCTCGACCGTGCGATGCGTGCAAGGCGAAATGGGCGAACCGGACGAACGTAAATGAGCAACTTTTGCTCAACGGTTTAGATTAGCTACGGCAGGGAATTCTCACGACTGCTACCAATTGGACTGTTTTCCCCCCAGAAACGTATCGCATCGGTTCTGTAATCTTCTTTTGCCAAGCAAAATCTCTGCTCCCGAGCACGTTTTGGGTTTCTGTTTCTATTTCGCACAAAAAAAAATTGGATTGATTTTGCTTATTGGAGGATGTTGTAGGCTCGAACCTCACTGAAGAGTCTTCCACGTTTGGTGTGGTGTTTTTGTTTCGCACACGCGCGTTTATTGAGCTATTTTTGAGGTTAGCTGTTCTGGTGTCGAATGAGCCATTTATACGAAATGTGAGCGTATCAAAATCTTCAAACTTCTTCCATAATGGATTCTCGCAAAGATCATCCAACTACTTGTATGCTACACCCACTAGAACTCGTCTCAACAAGATCTACGGCCTAGTCGTTTATATCAGGAATGAGGGAGAAAAGAGTTCGTTTTAACACGCTTGGTAGATTTTTTAGGATAAACATGATATGCCATACAGCAGATGCTATTGATTTTATTGAGAAACTCTTGTGAGCTTACAAAAGACATCAGCATTTCATGGAAGTGGCAAAGCAAACAGTCACGAAAATGGTTTTCATTTCTTGGAATGAAACATAAACTATAGCAAATAGAAAATTATTTGAGCCGACAACTGATTCCATGTTATTTTTGCGAATTTTACATTGGAAACCACTTCAAAAGTCAACCGACATGTTTGGTATATCGATAATGAAAGCATGCGGTGTAGCTGTGAAAGTGTTTTCGTGAGAAACATATTTGATGGAACATGAGGAAAATTAAGTACAAAAAAAAACAAAGTAAATTATTTGAGATATATTGACATTTACAACCTTTTTTTTGGGTAGCAATTTTGTTTTGCTAGTTTTAATTAAGTTTCTTGTTCAAACTCAAACTTTTACATTTAAGAACATGTTACGGCATATCAAAATAAAATACCGGAGGATCCTATTCATTGCTCTCATTTCTTCGACAAACTCATCCAAATATCGCAACCCTATGTAAAATATTTATCTTGGGTATTTCGTAAATAACGGACAATGAAGCAACGAGCCATAAAAGTCCTAACGACACTAGGAAATAAATTAACAACATTGCGGTGGAAAATTTTCAAACAATAATTATTTGAGGTAAAAAATTACTCTCTTATTCATTGTAAATAACTGTCAAGAATGTTTAAAAATTTGTTATTTTACATATTAAATATTAATTCTTCTTAGTCAGAAGTCTTCTACGTCTGTCTATTTCACAACGTATGTGAAAGATC
>CM028125.1:22962338-22983035 GCA_016254315.1 Anopheles parensis
CCTCACGTACGGCGGCAGCTTGTCCACGAGCTCCTCTAACAGCGGTCCTCCATCAAAGTAGTTGTGCAGTCCGGAACCCGTAATAGATGCGCAGAAATTCCGCACAGCCACACCATAATCCACCAACGTGTCGAAGCTGTCGTCCTTTATAGGCGGCGTGCGTCTTATGTTGGCCATCAGCGTGTTCACCACTAGTTCAGGACGTCCATAGCACTCCTTCAGGATCTCGATGGCCTCCGGAACGCTGTCAGGATACAGCAAACAGCTGGCAACTGCTTCACGCGCCTTCCCTTTCAAACACGCTTGTAGCCGCAGCATGTTCTCTCCGTTCGTATAGCCGCATATCGCAGTGGAGTGCTCGTAATACGATATGAAAGCCATCCACTCCTTCGGATTGCCACTGAATGCTGGAAGCTCTTTGCTCGTGCACTTTCTCGCCGAGATCTGGCACTGACTAAACGTCGGGAAACTAGTTGTATAGTCATGTGCCGATTGTTGTGTAGTTTCTGCCGGCTTCACAGGCACAAAACTAACGGCCGGTCTATATGGTTCAACACGCGGCTTTGGACTGCTTGTAGTCGGACGCATAGATTCTTCCAGCAGCCGTTTCTTTTCGGCCATACGGCGTTGCTCACATCGTTCAATTGCGAGCAATCTCTCTTCAAGCAGCTGTTGTTCGCACTGCTTGTCTATCCTCTCCATTTCCTCCTCGATCGCCGTAGATCGTGCTGCGGGGGTCCTTACGGACGTATTCCTTGGCGGCACATCGATAATGTAAGGCGGGAGGAAACTACTCTGCGGTTGTACCGGCCTTTTAGCGGTGGCTTGGGCACGAACCACTGGTTGCCTTTGATCAGTTTCACCTATACGGTCCGTATCACGTAGCCACTGATCAATTTCGTCTTCCTTTTCAGCAATCGACGAAGTTGTATCCACCACAACTTCCGCTATTTCACGCTCGATCGCTTGTAGCTCGCGCTTGGCTTCGCGAGCTCTCCTTACTAACTCGTTCAGTGTCTCATTTCGCGTAGATGACGCCCTCGAGGATGGCCTCGATGATGCCCGTCCAGCTTCCGTAGGCCTGATCGTTGAATTGGCCAACGGGTCTGTGCTGTTCCTGCCGAATCCACGGATGCTGCTTGGTCTACTGACGGAGGGGGGAAGCAGCTCCAGCCCTTCGCAAATAGGCGCTCCTTGATTCGGGATCGGTGTACGGGACATTCTGCAAGCTTCACTTCACTTACACTCACGACGTAACGAGTTTTGAATCGCGATAAACTACGCGTTGTAATACTGTAACTACGCGTTGTAATAACGTAACAATCGCGTTTTTAAAAAAATGTTGCAAACGCAACTCTCTACGCCCGTGATTTACCGTTTAAATAACGACGCAACAATCAATATGTTATAATTCGTATAACACTTTTATTTTACTCTGTGGCGGGGTTTTTAAAAACGCGGTACTTGGACGGTTTATAATGCGCAGAGACCGTTTGCCCTACGCACGCTCCTTATATCCCTTTTTTTCCCGCGATGGCCGTTCGCTCTCGCTTCGCTCCGATCATTGCCCTTTCGATCATGTTCGAAATTCCTATTTGTCACTTTGACAGCCAAGGTGCCTACATCCTACCCTATTCTGTCATGGTTTGTTTATATTTCCCTACCATTGTCCTGCTATAACGGCTACCATGCGGTTCGTCGGCACGGTTACATCGTAACAACAACTTTTTCGAAAAAACTCAATTTTTTCGAAAAAAATCAAAATTTTCTAAAAAACTAAATTTTTTCGAAAAAACTAAATTTTTTCGAAAAAACTAAATTTTTTCGAAAAAACTAAATTTTTTCNAAATTATTTGAGATATATTGACATTTACAACCTTTTTTTTGGGTAGCAATTTTGTTTTGCTAGTTTTAATTAAGTTTCTTGTTCAAACTCAAACTTTTACATTTAAGAACATGTTACGGCATATCAAAATAAAATACCGGAGGATCCTATTCATTGCTCTCATTTCTTCGACAAACTCATCCAAATATCGCAACCCTATGTAAAATATTTATCTTGGGTATTTCGTAAATAACGGACAATGAAGCAACGAGCCATAAAAGTCCTAACGACACTAGGAAATAAATTAACAACATTGCGGTGGAAAATTTTCAAACAATAATTATTTGAGGTAAAAAATTACTCTCTTATTCATTGTAAATAACTGTCAAGAATGTTTAAAAATTTGTTATTTTACATATTAAATATTAATTCTTCTTAGTCAGAAGTCTTCTACGTCTGTCTATTTCACAACGTATGTGAAAGATCAACTTGTCTAGAATATTTTCAAGAATAATCAACGATTTATGTATCAATGAGAGTTGGTATGAATGCCAGTTTTATGTTATACTATAATATAAAATGTTTTAATTTACTTTCAGCGATCGTGTCATGTTCTGCATTAGGAAATTTAACAAATTTAAAGAATAAATAAAAATACGGTCGAAATAAAGGAATCCAGCGCAATTTCGAGCGTGATTATAAAGCTAGAAATCGTTTAAAAAATGTTTACCATAAGCTTTATCGCAATTCTCGCTAATTAATCCTAGAAAATAGTATTCCCGCCTTTAACCATTTTATCACATTTATGCCCCTTTTAAGCGCTTAAACCAGTGATCTAAATAGCGCCAAAAATCCCCCTTCGTTATTCCATATCACAACACTGGACAGAGCAGGGCAGAGCTATCAATCATGTATAATCTAATTAAAAATTACAAACAAAAACCACATGACTAGTAACTAGCCGCCCGGGGGCCGGGAAAACGCGTCATTCGAACCCTTCGAAAGAAAAAAAGTGAACTCCTTTGGGGAAGGATACTTTGCTGTCCGTTTTTCGCGTGCCTTTCACGGTGTGTTAACGCAACAGAGGCGTGCTTCGATGCACCGATTATCGTCTTACTTCCGGCAAAGACGTAGACCTAGACGCATAATCACCGAAACGGTTCCGAAAACTCGCTTTCCCGCTTCAACCTTATAGGGTGGAAGAAAAAAAAACAGAAAACAACAAGACACCTTCCCGGAAGTGCAATCAAGCGTTCCCATTAAAGGTACGCACCCTTCAATGCCTAGCATATTATTTTCCTTTTTTCCCCTCGTCGGTAGTCTCTTTACCTTCAAGTATGTTGATCCACGCGACTAGCAATAGCCATGAAAGCAAACGTGTCGATTTTCATTTCCATCCCGGGGAACAGCTGAACGGCCACATATGCAGGAGATGCGAATGGACGGATAATTTGCGGCGGTTTAAAAAAAGAAAGAAAAGCGAAACCCCAGGCACTAGTGTTCTCTTCTTCTGTTGCTCTGTGTTCCACTCAACGCAATCGATATTCTACGGCTAGTCAGCAACAACATTAAAAACGATCACAAACAGACGTGTTTGTGCAGCTTAGCCGGCCTTTTTTGCGCAAATACAGCTTGCCTGCAGGGAGTGTAGGTAAGGGCGGAGAAATGTAATGTTCTCTCCCTTTTTGGATCGTGTCTCGTTGGCACTGTGTCAAGCAATCGATTTATCATTAAATCCCGACTGATAACCGACCCCCCTGAAAACATCAATAACACGATCAGTTGCGTTCCAGGCTGTAGTCATATTCCTTATCACGCAAACGTTCAACAGTGGCAGCAATAATAGTGCCATGATGCATCGTCCATGCTATAAAAGCTATCGAACATGTACATGTGTGTGTTTGTGTATGTTGAAAGCATTACCCGTATGTATGCACTCACAAACCATTGCTATCTGTACGGAAAAGTTACCACATGTTACTCATCCCATAATAAAACAACTTCGCTTCAAAAATGCATTTCTATTCCGGAGCCCTTCGAGATATTTTTAACAAACCGAAAAAGAGATTAAACAACACTNAACACGATCAGTTGCGTTCCAGGCTGTAGTCATATTCCTTATCACGCAAACGTTCAACAGTGGCAGCAATAATAGTGCCATGATGCATCGTCCATGCTATAAAAGCTATCGAACATGTACATGTGTGTGTTTGTGTATGTTGAAAGCATTACCCGTATGTATGCACTCACAAACCATTGCTATCTGTACGGAAAAGTTACCACATGTTACTCATCCCATAATAAAACAACTTCGCTTCAAAAATGCATTTCTATTCCGGAGCCCTTCGAGATATTTTTAACAAACCGAAAAAGAGATTAAACAACACTAAAAATTCAAAACAAGAGAATGTAGCTAATCGATAAGCAACAAATATGGGACATTGCAATCGCATTGCGGAAAACAAACGGCAGGAATAGGCCGACCCTAATCGCCGACACACCGCATGAAGTGCCTCCCGTACCGAATTGGCACAGCTGACGGCATCACAGCGACTGCATACAAACAAATCATACTACCAAAAACGAATGGCCACAGTGAAGGTTTCCTCTGTATCAGTTCACGTACAGTTAATCTTCTCCGTTCAGTCCGATCGTTGCATTCTCCCTCGAAGTTACGCGCCCAACCTTGAAAACATTTCAACAGCATGGAACTGAAACACAAAAAGCATTAGAAAAAAGGATGTGGTATCGTAGCTTCCACGGTTCTGCATTTCAAACGATACCATTTTCCACCAAATTCCTATCCACCGTTGTACAGCTGCCATGATAAAATAAGGTTGAAAAGAGAGAAAGAATTTCTACGGCATGGGAATGGTAGCAGACGGCCCCGTGAACCCACCCTTATCCTTTACGCTTTCGGATAGCCGAAGCCATTGCTATCCGATCCGAAACAGCTGCCATTCCATAATTTGACCGGGATCATCCGGGTAACGTTGCGCCTTTAGGTTGGGCGTTTCAATGCGCAAGCGAGACAGACAAGAAGAATCGGCTGAAAAGCGCTGACTCAATTGGGTACGAACGCCACGTTACGTTACCCATTTCCTTGAGTGCTTCGCATTTTTTTTTTACAAGGGTGTGATAATGAGTTTACTGTTTCACAAAAATCGAAAGATGTCTGTAACGTGGGTTGGGGGCCCGGTTCCGAGAAAATATCCCCCCCAAAAATCTCCCAAAAACCTTACTCTTCCGCATGAGTTTTTCGGAAGATTCGATTGTTTGGGTGTCAAAAATTATCCCCTTTTGTAGCTTTTGTACTATTAACATGACAAAATTTCGTGACTAAGTTTGTCTATTTTCCAGTGACTCTAACCGGATTCGTAGGAAAAACTTTTCACCCAGTACAAACGAGAACGAAACTCTGGAACAAGGGATGAATCGTACCGGATCTATCAACCATCTGAGCTGGGCAAAATGGCAAACACACTAAGCCAAATCTATCCTACAAACTTTGTCTGGGAGCAGAAATTTCGTAGCTCATCAAAATGGTCGGGGGAAAAAAAATTAGTCACAAAATTCGCTTTTCTAACCCAAAAAACTTGTCAACTTCGCAGCCAACAGCAGAGGGACAAAAGCGACTACTGGCCTCTTTAATTTTGTGATCCAAAAATTGCACACGCTTCGGGCGACAATTTGCTTTACAGTAAAGCACCATCTTACATGGAAAAACTGTTATCTGACCCAGAACAAAAACGGTACCACGAAAGTATCAAGCCGGAACATAAAAATGCTGTTCGAACATAAAAAAAACGAATAGAGACCCGCCGTAAAAAAGCAACCATGGCACGTTCGCGCAGTAAGAAATTGAATTTTGAATTTTTAATTCTCCAAACCGGCAAACCGTCGAGGTTCATTTGACAAATGGTCACACCAAGTACGGGGAGGAGTACGGAAGACAGGGATGTGCGGTGAACATTCCCAAGGACAGACACACTTCTGTCGCCCAGCACATTTACGAAAAAGTTCCATTTCTTTTCATTCCCAGGTTTTTTATTATTTTGTGTGGGCTTATTTCGCTTTTTTTTTCTCTGTGTCTCCCCTCTTTGAAGGTCTTTCCAATCTGAATGTGACTGTAGACAGAAAGCGGAAGTTATGATAAACGAGTAGCACACAGCGATATTGATAGGGCAACTGCATTTACCTTGAAATTCAAGCCGATTAATGTGAAGCATTAGGCAAAATGATAAATTAATGTTGAAAAGCAACACTCGACCATGGGTAGCACAGACCTACGCTAATAGTTAAGTTACTCTTGGTCGGTCGCCATCATTACGATTAGAGGAAATTGAATACTTCAAACAAAACTCACTCTGGACATGCATTTACGACGCTACCAAGTGAAGCAGACGACAGACTCCTTCAACCTGGTTATCATCATAAAGACAACTCAAAGTCATCCAAATAATTGCAAACACACGGAACATGTCTCATCCGGCACCAGACACAAGGGACCCGGGAGTCTCATGACTAATGATGCCTATGGAGTATGGGCCTGTTCGCACAATGAACAACTCAAGCAATAATCCCTCCCGCCGTTTTTGATCTTTGTGAGCTCGGAAACATTGCTCCCTCTTTTTTATCACAACATAAATGCTAAAGTTGCCCTCACTCCTCAAGTATTGTACATCGTTTCCAGTTCAAGCACGTCCGGATGTACAGCGAGAAGATGAAATTAAAGATGGATTTTGCTGCAGATCCGGGTTCTACATATTGCAGATCCGGTTGAAATTTTTTTTCTCTTCTAGAATGGTAAAAAGCGAGAAAAACGAAAACAATCACCGAGTACGAGATACAACTACGACACAACTTCCCTTACAACATAGGACCGTTTCACGTGTTCTTTTCTTGACCCACCGACTTGCATCAGACACGATGGCAAAATGATGGTAGTTACTGATGGGCTAAAAAGGGGAGGAAAAAAAACCTACTTCCATAGAATCGACCAAAGCACAAAAATACTGAAATCTCCCAACGTTCCATTGCAGAAATGGAGCTAAAAATTGCACCAATATGGTTTGGTGCATTGTTTTGCAACACGCTGCCACCCGATGTACCGTATTATGTGGTGTGTGCTGATTGAAAGCAAACAAAGCAGATCCTCAGTGTTGGCGCACGATTCTGCTGCCATGCTGCCTTGAGCTTGGGCTAAACAAAGAGATCAAGATAAAGAGCGTTGTTACGGCAGATGAGACATGCTGTGGTCGAGATCAAGTCCAATAACTTTTTTGTTTCGTTGTTGTATGCATGTGCGGTTCTGGTCTTGGGGCTACTATTTGTATTGTCATCCTGGTGTATGAAATTCATTATCAAGACAATCAAACATGCTAGCACGGACGGATGGCCACATGCAAGGAGGTAAAGCGGTTCTCGGGGCACAGACGAGCTTACGGTGTATGAACATCACTAGCAGATTGCTTATCTCCGTAACGTGAGAAGTGGCATGTGTTGAGTGTACGAAATCATGTTATCTATTTCCAGCTTTCCAACTCTCGCACAGACAACAAACGACACTATTAAAAGCCTAATCAAAACACGTACACTGACTCAATTCACTTCAACGCCTGTTCCAAGGGGCTTTTATCCTTAATTTTATATCGAATTCTCCAACGATCCGACTCGATGGCTGTATTTGGGGTGTGATAAAAGTGGGGCGGGAAAAAATTGGAACCTTAATTCGACACCTACAACAAAAACCTTATGTTTCGAAGTATCTACACAGGGTGGCTATTCATTGGTGTCACCGTTAAGAGAAACCAACCAAAACGATACCCATGATTGGGGCATGATTTGATTTTTATATCCACTGCCAAATGGGTCAACCCTCATTAAACGACAAGGATCCCGGTGTGCACTATCTTGGGCCCGTGTAGTGTGGATCCCTACGAGTAACAAAAAGCTCGTGTACACAATAAGTTCACAAACACTTAACGGTGTGATGCAAAGTAAGGAAGATTAATCTTTGAAGAAAAAAAAACCTCACCTCGCATACCCAGACTGAGATTCGAGTGGTTAGTGGAGGTACTACAAAACACCCATGATAAGCTTCATTAAGCACCAGGAAATCGATCAGTAGAAATTGGAGCCCTTCTAGAATGGGGTGGGCGAGAGAAAAGTGTCTCGTACACACTGCATTAATGAGTATCCCTTTTCTACGGTTCGTTGAGTGGTCAACACACACAACGAGAGCAGCACACGGCACCCAGTATCATGCCGGTTAGTATCAACTCTTATAGGAGAGATTGTTGTCGGACTTTTAAGTACACGGTTGGCATTGTTGTTTTTAACGCCGCTGCTAGTGATTTTACATTAAAATAAAGTATTATTGGCTAAGCTTATGCGACCGACCGAACCGTTTGAACAACATGCGGGAACATAAAAATGCGAAAAGTATACTTGTCTGAGACACCAGGCAATGTCTACACCGTGGCAGAAGAACCCGGATCCGTTTATGAATTCATTCTCCGGAGCTATCGTCGTTGTCGGCGTCGTAGTCTGCTGCCATAAAATGGTTTCGCTCGATTAAGAATCACGTTAATGGATTGCTTTCGAGAATAAAAATGATTAACTACCGCCAATAAACCTTTACTTCGGTGGCACCACTCGTAAGAGAGCGCACACAAAAAAACAGCCCGCCAAAAAGGTGAATCACTTTCGAAACTCGAAATCGAAACACTAAAATAAAAGAGGTCACTCGGTACGTAAGGGGAGGATGGTAATCTAGCAGAACCCAGTGTGACACAAACTCCCATGCCGAAAAAATGGAATCAACAATCCTCAAAATGCTCAAAAAAAAATCTTTTACCATTTTTAGTTTTACGAGGCGTACTCCTGAACCAAAAGGCAAATGAAGAATCGGAGGAATTTGTGCTTTTTTCCCATGGTTGGGGTTAAGCACCGCAAATGAATCTACAAATCGAAGCATAAATAAAATATATTTATGACAACAACGAATTGCTTATTCTGTACGAGTTAAAGCAGGAAGCTCGATACACTAAATCGACCATTGAAGAAGATCGTCCCACCAACCGTTCGTTTTGTGTTGGGCCAGCAACGAAAGGCACTAACGGATATTGAGCAACAAGAACAACAACCAAAATGGTATACCGAGGGATTCCAATGCGAAAGGGACTCTCATATACCACACTTTCACTTAGAAGTCACGTTTTCATACATACATAAATCCTGCTTCATGTAGGAGAGTAAGGGGACAACACGTTGAAAGACACCAAAGATGCTCTGTCGGTACGTCTATTCATTCATTGGCAAAAAACCGCAAGGACATCGAACTATTTTTCTCTCCTCCCCAAAAAAACAGGACACAACACCAAGATTCAGACACAGTGTGGACGTACAGGTTTCACTTTCACAGTCACCAATATGTGTGATCGAAAGATTCCTCCCCCATTTAGGTAACATTCGATCGAATCAGCATTTCAATGGTCTCGGATTTTGTTGAGAGCAGCCATCCCGAAGCCGGATGTGAAGACTTGCGTCTGGTACGGAGAAAATAAGGACCACCCCACCCCCAAAAGAAAGCAGGTCTTGGGTTCGAATCTCGAACTTAATTTATTACCCTGAAAAGGTTCGTGATTTTGCCATAGATCACGGACCACTAGGAAACCCCCCGAGGAGCACGTACCGCACATACAAGGCCCCATTAGACGAGTCTGGCCGAGGCGGAAAAGCGTTCGTTCCCTACACCGGTCTCGATGGTAAGTTCTCGAACAAATATGCCGGTTTGCCGGACACGAGACCAGTGACTAATGGCATTCATGCATGAAGTGAGGTTAGTTTTTCCAGTACCAGAAAACCAACAACAAAAAATCGATCTGCTCCCCAAAAAGACACCCACAAATAAAGGCATCCACTGAGGGATGATGGCACAGGCAAGCGAGCCTATCATTTGCACTTTAACTACAAAAGCTCCCACAAGTGAAGACGTCGTGCAGTTTGGAAAGCAATTTCCGCTCGACAGGAGAAACATTGGAACAAGCGGACATTGGCGAATAGTGTCCATGCGCGGATGTCGTCCTTTCAGCCAAACCGTGTGCAACAATTCGAACGATTTGTTTTCTGGCTTTAGGGGTTTTTTTTTTCTTTTTTTGGAGACGAAACCCAACGAAGCCTCAGTGCAATTGACTGTTATATGTAGTTTTTCTTTCTCCAAAATGCATGATATTTTTTTCCTCTTTCTTGTTTTCCACCATTCATCCTGTTGCTATTCGCGTGCCGGGAAAGACAAAAAAATACGACCACTTTTGACAGGGTCCATAAAAAGTCATGCTGCTTTATGAGCCACATCCACTCGTCATTTTCGTCTTCCTTCCCCCATTCCGACAACTAAAACCACACCATTCTAAGCTTTGGTACACTTGGGGAGGGAAGAAAAAGCGTTACAAATTCAAGTGCTTCGATATCCCGGGGAAGTAGAATTTAGGTAAGGATTTCCTTTCCACTATAGGAAGGTGGGTGGGTAAACGTACCTCGGAATGCCTCTATCACGAAACCTTAAAAGAAGAGGAAAAAAAATACACGCTCAAATGGATAAAAATGGATCATATAGCAAGTTAATGGTGAATCAGCGCCCACCCACAGAGCTAACTGGGGGAATTTTTTTTTTGCTCCATCAAGAAGCAACCATTTTCACGTGTCAGAACTCTTCCATATTGCCGTTGGTAGGCACTTAAACGAATGTGTCGTCACTAGCAAACGAAAACCACTTTTTCTTAAAGGAGCCCATTTAATGTGCTGTGGAAATAACCGGGTTGGAGGGGTTGTTGTTTCGTGAGCTACTACTACCACCCCCAGACACGAACTAGCCCCAAAAAGGACAGAATGAGCTAGCTGGCTTGCTGGTGTGTGTGTGTGTGTGGCTCTGTGGTAAAACATTTTACGATACTCTATTTTTTCCGTTCGCTTACACGCACGTACACGCTAAAACGGTGGTGGCCACGGGAAGAAAAATTGTGCCCCATTTTTATGAATCACGAAAACGCGAGCTTCCACATCGGTACGATCAATCGGGTTTCATTATTTTCTAGGAAAAATGCGTCAATCACACACGCGTTTGGCTAGGCTTTCTGCTATCTTTAGCCGTATATAGTCGCGTAAGTTTTGTTTATGTTGGGGGTTTCGTTTTTTTTATTATCGCTTCTTTTGTCTATGATGCTATGGTAGTTTTTTTTATTGCACATTACATTTAACGAAAAGGTTGATATGGTTCTATGAGCGTTTGTCATTAGTTTCTTTCGAAATAGAAAAAACCAACATAAACACGGAAACCGACCAACGTAATGTTTGCGTTCGTTAAATCAATTCTGATGATTCAAGTGTATTATTTTCAACTTGGAACAACATACTCAATTACACATTCACGACAACAACATTCATATCGTGTTTGTTGTTTGTTTAATTTTTTTTTCAAATTCTTTTATTTGTGACTCAACAACGAACAAAGTCGCAAACAGCTGTTTGATGCAAATGCGATTTTCAAAGCTATCTTTTGCAACAACCCATCGCTGTTATCTTTTCTAATTTAAGCAAACGAATTATTTGCTCAACTCAACCGATAAGCTCAACTCAAGTAGCACACGTTACGCCCTTATGGGGTTGGAAAAAAATCGCTAGAAAATGCAATTAGTGAAACATGCAGAAAGTGGAAAAAATGCTGCACAAAATCAATATTTAATGCAATTTCAACACGTCCTATTCTTATGCGCGTAACAATGAAACTGTTCTTACTGTCTCCGAGGGTTCATTCGCTCCGCTACTTCCACACCCCCTTCCCCCCGGGGTGGAATTAACCCCCGTGACATGCACAAACACTGGTTGTGCATTCGCGCTTGTTTTGCAAGATATTTCCGGCCAGGGAAAAGATGTGCAACATTTGCATCCATCGCTCCAGAATGTTTTCCCCCACCCTAGCGGTGGCATCGAAGCTTTCGATAAAGCACCGAGTGGTTGCTCTTACAGCGCCGTTTGCATTCTTTTCAAACCTTCTTATCAAGTGGCAGCACTGAAAGTACCGGATCGGAGAGTTGGTACGGGACAAACACAGTAACACACAGACGCAATGCAAACTTCAGTTCAGACCGCTGTAAGGGTCGCTTAGCCGGCGTAGAACGAAGATAAAAATAGCTAACGCTACACAGCGAAACAACATCGAAGCGCACTTTCAACCGTGCACAGCGCACAAGAAATCAAACACCCCTCGAACGACAATGATGTGGAGGCCTGGGTTTTACTTTGCTTCCTTTTATGGAACGCATCGCGTTGCACCGGTTTAGCCGCATTGTACGGCGTTGAAGCGGCCGCCCAACCTATCACGACTTTTGAAAATCAACATGATCCACACACACATACACACGGAGCCATCGATGCATCGGTAGAGATTTCAGTGCTGAGTTTTATGGCCAAAGTGTATACTCCACCCGCAACAGCGTCTGTTTACAAACATCATCCATTGCCTGGAGCGGTCAGAATCTAGAACCCCTTTTCTACATCCAAGCGGGGGGAATGCATTAATGCAGCAAATGCAACCGGTACCGGGTAGCATCATCGAACGTTCATCAGCATCCCACACAAACACAGCCAGGGAAAAGGAAACATTGTTGGAAAAGATTACAAACAACAAAACTCCACACTGCATGTCTAAGCATTCGCGAGTTCAACTGTGGGCGAGTTATGCTTTAGCCCACTCGTACAAACACACTCCTCCAGCATAATACAGCAGTGATCGCGCTTGTTCCCCACATGCATGCATCGCACAGTGCGGCATGGTGGAAAGCATAAACTCCCTTTTCGGGGAACCTGTTGTGCAAAACGGTGTATGTTTCGCTATGCGTTCCCGTTTTGTACGTGTGTAGTGGTTGCAACGGATCGTCGCCAGCAAAAAAAAAACAAAAAAACCTGAAGTTGCTGTTTTGCCCTCGGTCAAGACGAAACGTACGAAAATTGTATTGGAATTGAGGTTCGCTGACTCAGCGAAACCGCAACGGCAAAAGGTGAAGCAGTGAGAATGAGCAGCGATCGTAACGAGGTGAGCGTGAGACAGTATGCGATCATGCGTGAATAAAGTAACGCTCACTGGCGATCATTCCGCTCACACAGACGAAATGGTTTCATATTGTTGTTTTACACTATTTTTCTTATCTTCGCTGTAATTGTTTTAGGCGAAGAAAGAGATGCTGAATGCTGGAATGATCTGGTACCGGTTTGCACACATACACAAGCGCAAAGATGCGATCAATGAGGTGTACTAACGCGTGCCGGGGGAACTTGATCCAAAAGACCCCTTACCTTAACCCCAATCCGTTTGCTAACAGCACCAGTACACACACACACAGGCGAATGTTGTATTTTTTCCCTCCATTATAAATTGTTCATTAATTAACCCTTTCCATTCTACGGCCACTTGACTTACTCACCTTGCTATGGCGGTCGTTTAATTCATTCGCTGTCGCGGCCAATCGGTGCTAACAAAACGGCCGGCTTTAACTCCTCCAAAGTGGGTTTTTGTGCAGTTGTATGTTTTGGTTTTTTTTGTTTCATTTATTCATTCGTTGCACATATATGTACTTGATCGGACACTGCACACTTCGGACACTTTGGATTCGTGTTTATTTCGTGGAATAATTTTTTTTTTTCTTTATTTATTTATTTTTTGATTTTTTTAACACTCAACTGAGATGGGTTCACTAATTCCATTGATGTAATGAGTAGTTGTTGTTTTTTTTTACTTTTATTCCACTCGAACAATGCACTTTACTTGCCAAAATAGCGGAGCTACAGGAACGCTAATAAGAAATATATAATATTAATAAAACCATCCATGTGTTTAGCACATTCGTATCTGCAACATCACAAACTGCAAGTGCAACAAATCCCCCGCAAAAAAAAGCTTTACAATCAATCACACAACAGACACAACAGCGCACACACACAGCTTTCGTCAACCTTTACAATCTGCGAAATCGCGGTGTTGTTTTCATTGAACCGTAGTGCAGCAGACACACTGATGCACGCGAAATGCACACGAATGCATTCGTTGTATCGCGGAGGTGCATCGGGTTTAAACTAAATGCAACACAAGCAGCGGGGGAAAATAAACAACAAAAAAACACACAACTCCAATGAGGCGGAATTGTTCGAATGCAATTTTACAATCGATGCACTTACACTCCCACACACACACACACACAAAACACACCCGTTAATGGGTGCTGATGGGACACGCGCCACTACTTAATCACACTACATGCACCAGGATGCAGTTTTTTCCCCGTTTGTTAAAAAAACACAGCTCCGAACTTGCACAAATCAACCTCCGAGATCGAGTTGCCGCCGTATACGGTTCGTAACTGAATACGAAACCAAACCAGTTCTCGCATCCATGGAGCGTTTGCTGTCGCGCGATCACCCCGGTGCTGGTGTGTTAGTGGTGATGCTGCTCTACGCACACACGTTGTATCATCGTGCGCGAGAAGATCAAGTTGTGTGCCTTTTAAGAACTGGTTTTTTCCTCCCGCGAAGCAGCCTCCCGTGCTCGAGTTATAACGCGTCGAGCTGCTCGAACGATCGTACTTGCTCGCTGCTCGAATCCGCTTTGCAGTTGCGGGCGTTACACGTTAGCGCGAATTAAAATGCGATAGAATTAACCTTCTGCTTATCTCGTGCCAAGTGTGTACCGGTAAAACAAAAGGTTAAGAACGTGAAGCAAAAGATAACAACGCACACACGCACACATACAAACGCACGCACGCACAGTCGTGTTCTATCCTCTTGAATGCGTGTCTGCTTTGGCTGACTGCTGCACACACCGAATGCTATTCGTTAGAGCAAGATCACACTCAAATCATCCGATACTTTCTCGCCTGTGTGCACCAGTTTCTTTTTTCTTCTCTCTGCCTGCCTTTAATAACACTGTTCCCTTTTCCAGGCACGTTCTTTTCTCTGTTTGGTGTGCGTGTAGGTACGATTTTTTTTATATTGTAGCTCTTGTTATTATTGTCGGTTGTTTTCTTGCCGTCTCAAGCATACTTTAGCTGAATCGCAGTGTAAAAGGGCACAAGCAACATAATCAACGGGAAGACGAAGTAGGCTAGAAAAAGCGAGCTTCATATAAACAAAGCATGGATGCACACACACACACACACACTAACGGAAATGTATCTCGCGGTACACGCGTTCCATTTCTAAGGTTGTTGGCGGCACAATCTAATAAGAAAGCATCTTTGAGCGCGTGATGTGAAGGAGCCAAAACGAGACAGCACAATCTAGGGCTCTCTGTTCGGCGCTACGTTGTTACGGTGATGTGAGATTTATGTACATATTCGTTGGCTGCTTCACGATCAAAGCCGCTACCTAATAACGGCGTTTGTTTCAGAACCGATTTTATTCCCAACGCTGTTGTATTAGGTAGGCCACTGAAAGGCACACAATTGAACGGGATTTTACACGCCTGTTTTCTTCATTTTCTAAGCATTTTCGGTGAGCCTTGAGGCTGCATCCTTTAACCATCCGCAAACTACAAAAAAACACTCTTTCAACATCCATGGCGCAGCTCTAGACCGGCGAACGAAAGCGTAACTTTTCCGCTATAAACTAAATCCACCCACCAACACATACATGCACACGCACATTCACTTAAAGCCTACACCCAAAATGCTTCACCGCAAAAGGGAAGAGATCTCTGTAAGCTTGTAACACCTTTCCCCTTTACACGGCATTTCACTACCCTTCTTCAGCTGGGCAAAATTCTTATTTTTGGCTCACTGCTTTTTTGGGTAAGGACGAGCAAAGGACAATTTTATACACCTTCCCGTTTTAATGCTGTATGCTTGTGATTTACGTACTTGCTTTATTCTTTTTTTTTTATTTCTTCTACACCAGGTAAGCTTTCACAATTGATACACGGTGTTGCTGGTTGTGCGAAATACGCGTACGTAAAATACGTAAAATTAGCGACGCGCGATAACACGTCCGTGCGTGCCGCTGCTGGAATGGACATTGAGATGAGAAATTCCAGCAGCAGAGCGAACTGCGTATGAGCGAGCGAAAGCAATAGCGAAACGGGACGGGAGCGAAAGAGAACGAACAGAAGGCGCCTTCGGAGCATGGTTCGTGTTGCGTTCGGGTTGCGTTTGCACATTAAGACAATTTTGGGACAAAAAAGAAAAAATAATTTCTACGTTCAAGCATGCAAAATAAAATGTTATAATAATCAATAGTAAATGTAATAAAAGTTAAATGATTTTTTTATTATATTTTCTCTTATTAAATCAATTTCATTAAATCTAATACAGCTATTTGATCATACTAATAACCACGAGAGCATACTTTTTTTATACCATAGTCCAATGCTCGGTTTGCTTCGGCGTATAAATTTCGAAAACATAGTTCCCAGGTGACAAAACTCCTATACATCAGTTGCAACCAAGCAACTGTAACTATTTTGTTTTCATGTTTTATATAGCACTGTCTCGCTCTCGCTTTCTCTATCTCTTTCTCTCTTTTTCTCTCTCTATCGTTATGTTGCGCGAATGGAGCATATTGTTACAGTCCGGCTCGCTTTTCGTTGACAGTTTATAACAAAATTTTCCGGAATTTCCACAACGTTATAATTTTCAAATTTGATTATTATAAATTGATAAAAAAAATTCTCATAGTATGAGCACGTTAACCATTCTAAGGAACTTTTATCTTGTTACCCAAAGTATACTTATACGATTTAAAGATTTTTTAAAAGAACTTCGAACTTTTCCACGAAAGCTAAATGTGTGCTCCAAATATACCTCAAAAAGCAATTACATTACGTTTTGTCACTCCAATTGAGAACATTTCAAGTATTTCCTTGGTATTTTGCTATTTCATTACACCACTACTTCACTCAACGCGCTCACTCTATGTAAGGTTTTTGGCTATGTGTTGGGAAAAAATTACATCCCGATGAATCATTCTGCATTCTGCCCGGGAGACAATAAACTATACGATTTCCCACCGTGTGAAACTGCATTAGCTGTGGGAGTTTGCAAGAACAACGAAAAAAAAGGAACAGGCAAAGACTTCACAAATGAGATTTTTCAACACCATTCCGGGTGACCAACGTTTGCTGATTCGATTTCACTTTGCTGGCATGATAAGGAAACACTCCACTGAGAAAGGAGGACGACTTCGGAACCGATGGGCGGAAGCACAAAAAAAAATGAACTGACACAATTCCACGAATTCACTGCACAACATTCAACATTCGTCAACATTCATCCGTTAATCCACCACGTCCACCTAAGGAGGGTGAAACGAGTCTCCAATTAATTAAAATCGGTCATCGATATTATCTCTCTGCCGGGTACATGCCACCGGAAATCGGTAACGAAGCGTCAAGTGGCGGGGCTACATGCTTGTAGGACATATGCTAAAAGTACAACAACAAAAAAATGTTGAGAGAGGAAAAACAGACGCCTGCAATAAAAGCCGAAGGACAACTGAAGTAATTAAAGAATAAAAAAGGTCTGTCGCTTGCAGGATATACGGTGGAGCAGAACTTATTGCTTGTCGGAACGTTGCAAACATTCTTTTTTTATTGTATCGTTTGTTTATTTCTTTACAAGCTCTTTTTCACTTCAACATTGATGTGTAACGCTTTAAAAATAGTAGGTACTATAATTTCTACACAGTTTTAGCTTATTAGCTAACATTCATGGTTAGCAATGGTACTTTTCATTAAAATTATTTTATTTAATAATAATAAATTAAATATAAATAATATTAAATATATAGAATGAATAATTCTCCCAAAATTTATTGTAAAATAATTAGAGAAAAATAGTACAACTGTTAGTAAGTAAAAATAAAAATATTAAGGTAGACATTAGTCCGTTCAATAACAGAAAAAAAATCATTTGTAAATGTCACCTTAGCACACAACTCGTTACATCAGCTGGTATGAGTTGTATTGATATGAGCCAGACGACGAGAAAACCAGGAAGCTAACAGTATGCGCCACCTAAAAACAGTGCCATGACAATGATATTTTAAATCAATCATGAAATTGTTTACTCGCCCTCCGACGCTGGAGACGAAGCGACGCATTGCTCTGTCCACAATCATCCTTCATCTATCTGCCCAATAGCGCGTACCGATTTCGTAGGAAAAATGACTTTGGAATTGGGAGATCACTGCTGAATGGGCGAGTGTTGTTGTATTTTTCATTTGTATTTTATTTATCTTATAAACATCATTATCCCTCCCTGTCAGGAACTGAATAGCTAAAATCGGCTTGTCATTGCACGAACGCAAAAGTCGATTTGAATTCAACGAACGAACCTACGGAAACTGTCAGTGTGCTGCATCACAAATTCGTACGAGGCTAAGCCGTGGCTTAACGTTCTTTTTACTAACGAAAATGTTTGGAAATTGGAAAAAAAAGGTTTTCTTTTAACTGGTATTTGGATAATGTAAGTGAGCGGAAAGTTCGCATTAAGCAGCAGATTAATTGAGCAAGGTTGATCATTAGATGTCGGTTGGCATTCGGAAGAACGATTTAAATGTTTTGTACAGCATACGAATGGACACGTGGGTGGGCTTTGTCGCTGGGGAAACAACAAAGAGCTAGAACCTAACATAGTATCTAATGAAATGCATTTCACTGTCAATATTGTATGCTAATGCCAGGGTCATAAAGTAGATGATTTTGGGCCATTTCTAAAACGTAAAACTCAAACTTTATTGTCTGCTCAGTAGAGCAGGAAATTTTTCAGATACATGAATTATAATAAACATCGCTTTGGAATGCTTAAAATATTTATTAATTATATTACAATATTTTAATTTAATAAATCATTTTCTAGAATGAAGGCCATATTGTTTGAAAAATTTGTTGTTATAAAATTATTTTGAACAAAAAAAAAATATTCAGAAATATTGTCAATGATTCTCTGTAACAATTTACATAATTTTAAAAATTCGTATCGTATTTTTTTTAAGTCGAATGTAGCACTACTTACTCCGCAATGTCTCATTGTGATCATGCAAGTGATCATATGGCAATTATTGAATACTGTTTTTGATTAAATTACAATACCACAACACAAACAACGGCCCTACACTATGCGTTAAAATGATTTATTAGTAAATCATTCCTGTCCCGGGACACAATTGTGGCTCCCACATGGTTTACCTAAACCTCCCCGGCTCCATCTAAAAAGATGCAATCGTAACTTATCACCCTGCCACCCTGTTACGTTTTACCATACAAATGTGTGCCGCGTGAAACATTTCCAGAGAAATCGATCACGTCCACGGGCTGCAACCAAATGTGACCGGGTACCCTGTAGGCCCGTCGCCATGGGGCATCATCTCGTGGCCGCCTGAATAGCAGAAGCTATTCCCCCGAAAAGATGGGAAGTAAATGCAAAGTGCCCGTGATGGAGCAACGCTGATCGGAATGCAAAATCAGAATACATATCGTCCGGGGCTTTTGACTTGAGCCGGCCCCACCAACCAAAACCCGGATAGTGTGTTATGAATTTGAATTTTATCGAACCTTACGTTTCGCCCGTCTGCCCTTTTGAGGCACGAGTGCCCGTGTGTCCCGGTTTTTTATACACATCCGTATGTTTCCATGTTCCGCGTTCTGCTCGGAACAGCTTTTGTTCACTACCTGAAGTGAAAGGCACTACAGCCCGTAACGGACATTTTTCGCGTGAATATTCACATCTTTATGACATTCTATGGCACAGACGACTGTACGCGGCTAGCCTGCTGAGTGGATGTGGCGCTAGTATGGCGGTACAGACAGGTACCGTCTATCATCCGACAATTGGAGTCCAACATGGCGGACATGTTCGGGAAGGATAAATAGAACGCGTCGCATTGGATGCTTTTCGATAAATCCACCACCCACTTTATCTTAAATCCGCATGAAATCAAAACTCTAACCGTCAAAATATTCAGTGCTTTTGATGGTGGCCCTGCTGGCGACGGTTCCATTTTCCCGCTTCTGTTTGCCTCTCCGCTCATCTACTGTTTCGCTTCTCGGTTTTATTATGGGCGAGTACCACAAGTGATTGAATCTCGCTGTAAGAGGATCACAAAAGGAATTAAAAAGCATCGAAAATTGGTTCGATTCGCGTAGTCCTTTGGTGCTCAAGGACGACCATTTTTGGCTTTCATAAGCGTGCCAACGGTTGTTAAAATATTTGATTTGGGTAGAGGTTAGCAGAAGAGGTTGTACCGGTATCGAAGTCATCAAAGGTGGTACTTGAAGGTTATTTGTGTGGAGCAGAAATTTTGTCAAACCCTGCCCCTTGGATTATACAGCATATCTCGTTTTCCCCGAAGGGAGGTTTTGTGCTGGAGTGTATGTGTGTGTGTGCATTCAATTGTTCTTCATCTTGTTGCCGGTATTGCTACGACCGAAAAACTGCCAACCGAATGATGATGATGATGATGTAGGTCTCGAAAGCTGTCAGTAGAAAGTTTTAATGAGCATAAGTTTATTGAGGGCACCTTCCCTGCTCGTGTGTATCTGTGTCATCCTTGTTGACGTTCAAACCTCCGAAAGCTTCCACCCGGCGGCCAGGGCGTGTGGGCGGAACACTTTAAGTCATGTAAATGCATCTGTCGCTTTTCTTTTTTATGCAATGAAAATATCACCCAAACAAAAGCACCGGCAAAACACTTGTTTCACGACAAAAGAGAAAAACCTTCGCCGCTGAAAAAATATCGCCTCCTGTCCACCAAACTGTAATTGGGGAAAACAAGGGGGAGGGCAAACACGGGTGACGGAATGACTTTATCAAAAGCGTCCCATGAAA
>CM028125.1:22983433-22995865 GCA_016254315.1 Anopheles parensis
TTTTGGCTTTCATAAGCGTGCCAACGGTTGTTAAAATATTTGATTTGGGTAGAGGTTAGCAGAAGAGGTTGTACCGGTATCGAAGTCATCAAAGGTGGTACTTGAAGGTTATTTGTGTGGAGCAGAAATTTTGTCAAACCCTGCCCCTTGGATTATACAGCATATCTCGTTTTCCCCGAAGGGAGGTTTTGTGCTGGAGTGTATGTGTGTGTGTGCATTCAATTGTTCTTCATCTTGTTGCGGGTATTGCTACGACCGAAAAACTGCCAACCGAATGATGATGATGATGATGTAGGTCTCGAAAGCTGTCAGTAGAAAGTTTTAATGAGCATAAGTTTATTGAGGGCACCTTCCCTGCTCGTGTGTATCTGTGTCACCCTTGTTGACGTTCAAACCTCCGAAAGCTTCCACCCGGCGGCCAGGGCGTGTGGGCGGAACACTTTAAGGCATGTAAATGCATCTGTCGCTTTTCTTTTTTATGCAATGAAAATATCACCCAAACAAAAGCACCGGCAAAACACTTGTTTCACGACAAAAGATAAAAACCTTCGCCGCTGAAAAAATATCGCCTCCTGTCCACCAAACTGTAATTGGGGAAAACAAGGGGGAGGGCAAACACGGGTGACGGAATGACTTTATCAAAAGCGTCCCATGAAAGGGACGCTGTCAAAAGCACAAAAAAAGCTACCAGGAAAATCACAACAGAATGTCCGTCATCCGTCTGTCAGGTTGGGTCGGATTTTCCTTCCTTTCTGCATCCTTCGGTTTCTGCCCGCACAAAAACTCAAGCGCCGCGCATTACCGGTGTGTTCCGACAAGAATCAAATCAATTATCCATAACTGCTGGCAACATAAATATCCTTTTTTCTTCTTTTTTTTTCTTTGCCAAAGAATCCCCCGAAGGGGGGGAAGGGAATCCGTCCAAGTGGTGGAAAGCGAGATGAATTTTTTCGTACACATATTTTTTTTTTTCCTCAAACATCCATACTCTTTCGTTCGACACAGCACAGATCATTGCTGTCAGCCTCCGACCGATGGCCAATCGATCACTCAAAATGTTGATTTTTCTCCCACTTCCAAAAATTCCATCACGATTCAGGATACCACGAGTATCCTGTTTCCGTGTCAGCACCAAACACGGAACCATCGTGTTTTTGGAGGGAATGCTCGTCTCCAATGCACAGCGAACGTGGATGACGGATGTTGTCAAAGACCACCCTAAACACTAACCAAAGTCTTTGTAATGACTGGTACCGTTTTTGCCAGGCGTGGTCATATTTCTAGTATTGACAGTGTCGGCCATAATAATAATATTCATGTGGACATTCAATTGGAAAACATTTCTATTCTATGGGCGAGGTGTCATGTTTTTAATTCTTAATTTTTATCGAATTATCCATGAAGCACATAACATAAATCCCTTTAAAATATGATAGAAATGGAATACTTAAATGAAATTTTAAAAATTAGAAAATTTCCGTAGCGATTTACAAAATCTTGTTTTGATCTTTTCATGATCTTCACTAGACTTCAATTGACCACATCAGAGTTGATTCTTTAGGTGTGTTTTACGATGAAGTAGATTTTTCCCTAATGTTTGGTTGTGTTTACAGGATAATACACTACTAATTAGAGTATAATGTAATGCTGTAAGTTATGCAAAATTTCAATCAAAACTCTTAAAACACTAAACGATCGACAAGGATTTGTTAAGGAAAGTCTAATTAGCGAAACGCTTTAAGCTGTTTTAGCTGTTTTATATATTACATACTGTATCATTTTCCCCCATTTTCTCATATCCTGACATATCGCTATGCATTTTCTCACGAAAAACATTTCCCACATTAATACCGCTCTAGGTCAGTTGCGCTTTTATTTGATTCCTTCGTATTTGTTCTCAAGAGCGAAACTACCACAGCATCACGATCAGGCATCATCCCCAAAAAAAACCTACTCACACGGAAACCAACAAACCAGTTGGAAGCCTCAGGAATTTCGTTTAGAGGCATGAAAATAATTAGCACATCATTCATGAACGTTTCGTGTGGTGGTGCAGCTTTCTGCTGCGGCAAGTCGCTGTGCTTTGCTCTCCTATTTGTTTCAATCCCGACTGTTCCACGGTGTAGTGGAGTCAGATATGAGTGGGTTATGTCTTTTATAACTTTTTTTTGTCCTATGTGCGTAGTTAGTTCTGGGAATTTCAATTTTATTTTGCGACAGCACTGGGTGCTGCTCTATAGTAGATGATATCCGACATAAATGGCATAGCAAATCGTGGCATTGCCGGGTGGTATGCCGGCATTGGTAAAGGGTGTAATAATGCGCTTCCATTATTCTAGCAGAACAATAATAGAGCCTTTCGGTTGCTGCTGGTAATCAGGGTTTGCTAATGAACAGCGTTGTGCTCGAAGCTACATAGGCAATCATTCGATAGCAAAACAAAAGCCATCTTATGACACGTGCTTGCACAATATTCTCATCTGACACGTTTGGTAGTGTACGCTTTAAGCAGCACTATCACTGTTTAACAATTAAACAGAACTGAATAATATGATTATGGACTTAAAATTTATTTGCAAATTCAACGCATTACAATGAAACGTGAGCAAATGGTTTCTAAATTGGTTGCATTTACATAACTATTAGAAATGATTTTCAAATGCGTTGCAATGTTAAAACAATGTAAATTCCAACACAAACCAACGAGATAGACAACGGCCTACCGGCCTTGGTAATTAATATAGTGCAGAAGCGTACGGGTATGGTTGATTATGCTTTTATGTAACGGCCGCCTTCATCCTGAACGATCATCCATGATCATCCTGAACGATCTTTCTATGATTGGATGGGTAGATGGGTTCTTGATTAGTATTTTGTAGTACTACAAGGACAGTAAAAAAAATTAATTTATTCATCCTTTTTTTTAAGCTTGTGAAAGATAACATTAACATTAATTTTTGGAACTTTTTGTTATGCAGATGCATCATCTGATACATCAGTTAATTAAATTTCTGTGTACAGTACCGGTGCTTTTGAAAATGATTGCTAACTTGAAGATTACTAAGGAAGAACCATTTACAAAAACTGACATATTTGCTCATTCTAGCAAACAATTTATCTGATTTCGATAAACTGTTTTGCCACAAAATGGAAATGAATCAATGGCTGTTAGCAACAATGGCATATGTGCATTAAATTAGATGTATAATAAGTGATAAAATCGACCAGCTTTTCGCACACGATCAATAACCATGGCACTACATCATCCACGGTGGAAATCGGAATAACATGCAAATGCCCCCACACACACACACACAGACACACCTGTCCTCATTGACCAACGTTTGTGCTCAACTTGATAACAATTCATTTCAGTTGGGCAACGATCATTTAATGCACCATATGCGTATGCTTGCGCACACCTGACCGTAACTGGGGCCCCTAATCAGGCTCGCACAATAACCCGCACTGAGTGCAATTGCGACCGTTGCATTATGTGATTCAATTAATAAACACAATCAGACCGACCGGGCTTATGGTGCAGTCGGGCATACCGAGCGCGACACGATTAACACGGTCCCGTTATCGATAAATGGACCAATAATTCCGTCCCCTCCCGTACCACAACACCGGTTGGTACTGCCTCCGGCGGAAATCATTCCAGTACACTCGGTTGCATTCATTTCCTTTGCCTTTTAGGTGCCATTTTACATTCCAATATGGGACGATATGTTCATTCGCAATTCCTCAGCCACGTCATGATTATGCACTTGGAAGCGATGGCCTGTGGTTGGTCCGGAAAAAGACACCCCCGACGGTAGCCGATTAAATGCGTTCGTTACTATACCATATCCGGACAATGGCGTTACATTTGTGACGGCACTGTTGCTACGGTACAGGATCGTACGGTAAAAACGGGAACGCAACGTACAAACGCGAATGCTCATTACCGATCCGGAGAAGCTTCCGGTGCAGGGTTTACCGGAAATATGCTTACCATCGTCAAGCGCCACCTATCAACGGAAATAATGGTGCAGCATTACAGGCCCGTTTTGTGGTTAGAATAGGTTCGGCAAAAATACGGCCCGAAAAGCATTTTAATGTTTGAGCCACGAATTGATACAAACTGGGGAAAATTAACAGCTAGTTGCATTTCTTTGGATGTGTGCAATTTCATTCATTTAATAGGATAAATATTTAGTAAATTCTGCTCCTTAGTATACAACCTTAATACAACCATAAAATATCTTTATTATCCTTTTTTGTATCCTAAGTACAGGGGTACGTGGTCCGGTTGGGATTTGATACTCTATCATGTCGTTAAAGACCGCATACATCAACGGACTGTCCAACATTATTACAGAATGGAAGGTTGATAATCCGCGTTCTCCAGGACTCATTCTCAATTGAAACTTATAATATTAGCTATTAATATTTTACATTTATTATGAATTCTAAAGTTTCCAAAAGGTCGTTAACAAGGAATTCACATCAGATACGGAAACATGAAAATGAACAGTGTTTAATTTATTTTTTTCTTTTTTTTTTTGCTTTTCATTTAATGTTCAAATATATTTAACTACATCATTAACCACATCTACTCTTAATTGTTTTTTAAAGTAAAATATTAATTTAAACATTTCGCATACAAATGTAGTTTTTTGAATTCTCATACCATCATGTGCAACAACAGCTCTTTTTCTTCTTGGCTTAACGACCTCTAAGGTCACGCCGGGTATTTCTGGCTTACTAGACTCCTTGCTAATGGGGTCAGTCCGGATGGGATTTGATACCCGGTCCTGTCGTGTGTAACCAGCGCCTGTTAACACATACACCGCCGCCCAACAACAGCTCATAAACGCGTATAAATGCCCATTTTCTTGAAGATATGAGTAAATAAATTACATAAATCATTTTAATTTGCATTTCTATACAAATTTTTGTTCACTAATTAATCATTCAAAAGAAAAATCAAACTTTACAAAGGTTTCGTTTAATGCAAACTGATCACGATCAGAAAGATCTCACTACAACTTAAATTATTTTTTCTCAAATATCACCATGTATAGGGACTTAATCAAAAACGGAAAAAAGACTTTAAGGCATATGATCANCTATTACTGTTTCCGGCTTTTCACCTCCATTTGAACTACAGAAAGCAATTAAAACGTGAAATAAAATAGCTCCTTCCGCTATGGTTCACGCCAGATAAGGAAACGTGCCACAAAAGCACATACCGAGCCGAAGAAACAATAGCAACAAGCGACGATAATGCACTCACAACCAGCGTAAGACAACAACGTTACAGCAACCAAACTCATCCGGAATGGAACGAGAAAATGGGATGAAGATGCATCTACCTCGCCCCGAAAAAGCTTTACCAGCAACGGAAGAACGTTCTGTCGGCACGTAAGCTGGTCGCATAAGCCTGGCCCATCGTTCGTAACCAAATGCCGTACACGTTTTACAGCAAAACCGTGCGACTGGTTCGGTACACTTTTCGATTAATTCACTGGAAAGCTGCTGCACTGGAAAGCCACGGCATTGATAAATGCACTCGAAAACGGGGAAGCTGTTTCTGCTTTCGTTGCTTCGAAACAGCAACAGCTTCACGGCAACAGTCCGCGGAGGATTAAATTAATTGTGTGCACTGACCGGTTCCGTACCGAATTGGTCCGAGTATTTCGATTACCCACCAGTGTGTGTGTGTGTGTGTGTGTGTATGGGGTCGGGTCATAGCACCCGTGTACGGTTCCAACACGTTTGCCCACACAATGTTGCATTACGAGCTTTAAGAGACCGCTGCTGGATTATGGATGCAGCACTACAGTTCGTCCACTTGTCGCGCTTTTCCAACTCCCATTTCGGTTTGGTGATAAAGTACATTAAATGTAGGCACATGGGACATGGACGAATGGACGAGTGTTGCGCTGAGTGAACAAGCCAATAATCGCATCCGAAGTGTTAAGAGCTGTGTTGGGTATAGCACGATCGGTATCAAAAGTTAAGACATGATTAAAAGATAAATTTAATAACCATTGAAACGCCATAGATCATGAAATGATGAACGTTTGTTTGTATGAATTAAAATGATAAATCCTTTTCCATAGTAAGCTATATGATTTGCAAATGGTTGGCTTTACAGGGGAAGATATATGTACAATCAGGAGTCTGGAATATCAGTTTAAATTTCAACTCAATATACAGCAGAAGTTACAATAGTGAAGTTTATCGTTTTCTTTCAAAAACAATATTTACCATAATGGGATTATCTCGAAAATTTTTTATTGGCACACTCTATCTTCCAATAAAATTTTTAGAAACAATTTAGCCTAAAGATTCAGTTCAAACAATTGTGAGAATAGGACTTTCATCATCATATTTCGACGAAATGAGCTTATGTTGTGAATTGTGCAACATTTAGCTTCTGAGTATAAGGACCGAGAAAAAGTATAAGAATACCCATTTGAACTTGAGTTATTGAATAATGATTGCAGCTATTTATCTTTTAAAAATTTCTACTAAATACAGGCTTAAGACACATCTTCCAGTCGAAAGCTTTAGTGTTTATTTTATTTATGTGTAGCTTAGTCTATTTAAGAATTCTAGCTTAGTTTTCCAAACTTGGGAGTTTAAGTGAGTACAATTTTTACAAGACATTTTCTCCATATTCTCCGTAATTCGCATAAAATTTGATAGCTTTTAATAAGAAAGGTTTGTTTCAAGAATTACATAAAGTTTGAAAAGTCTTCCATCTAAAGCTGGTTACCGAAATGTCCTCGGGATATTGAAGTTTTCGTTCAAGGCGAAAAAGGATATCGGTTTTTTTTTCTTCTGACCTGGATTATGCTCGTTACTCCACAAGATCACTAAAGGAAATGGACTAGATGAAGATTAACGGTTTATCAAATACTGAAAATCTTCCCAAAACACCTCAGCATCGTCCAACAGAAAACCACAAACGAAGAATATACATCCAACAATTTCTTAACCAAAACCACACGTTTGGTCATATGTTTCTTCAAACCATGCTTTATAAATTAATAAACCAGGTAAATTGATACTTCGTAAGCCTTAATTTCAATTCAAACTTAAGAAAATTTTGATTTTCTTGATTTGATTTGAATCAAAAAATATTTGATTCAAATTGAGTATTCGAAGAAGTTAAAAAACCTTATATAAAAAACGATTTTTATCACATTTCTCATTTCTGAATAGAATCTTTGAAAACAACTAACTATTTAATTTGAACACTACTCATTAGAATACATTAATCATGCTTACCCAAAAGTTGAACAGCATACATAACCATCCAGCTGCTATTCCGGCTGGTTTTAGAGAGAAGCAAAACTGACTTTCCAGCTAAAACATAACAGCTTGCCATCCTTCGCCAACGTTTCGCCAAAAGCTGCAAATGCTGCTTAATGCAACGCACAGACGGTTACCGCTTGCCGTAAACTTTGCATACACCCGCAGTATTTTCTAGCGATAAATTTAATTATTTGACAGCGGGACGACGAACCGACGAAGCGCGGTAAATCCATCCAACGATTCTACTGCCAGACCATTTGCATGACCGATTTCATCCCGGCCAATCGTTTCTACCGCCGAGCGATTGCTCTTGAAAATTTTGCCCAACGACCACCGGTGCTTCGGTGCTGGTTTTATTCCGCTTTCCAGGAAATACCAAGAGTCCTGTCGTCCATCCTGGCCGTGTGGACCTCGTTTTTTTTCTTTGTGCATTCAGCTAAAGTTCTTACCAGCTAATGCAGTGCTAACGGTAAGGAATTGTCAGTGCCTTTAGGGTAAGCCATGCCTTTCCGGAGAGCAGCCGGGATGTAAAATCATCGTAATCTTTAAGCCCGACGTGTACAGTAAGGGTGGTCCCGATGCAAGATGTTGAAATGTAGCACGGAACAGCGGTGATCTTGCCTGTGATGGCAGAATTTTCTGCACGCTGCCGAGTGGACGGCAAAAAGCGAGTCGCCATTGTAGGACTCTTTTTTTTCACTTCCTGGCACTTGCACTAACATCATGGTTGAGGAAGTGTACAACGCATTGGAAGGAGAAACCAGTTGTTTGAAGTGTTCTGTAGTTAAATCGTAACACTGATTCTGCGAATTTCTATGCTTACGTTCATCAGTGCCGGGAGATTTTTACAATGATAGAAGAAAATTATAATTTGTATGCAAACTACGTCAAACCGATGAATATTGTGAAACATCATCGAATCCCCCTTTACAATGGTTTTTGCAATTTCTTTTGAGAGAAAACTAGTTTTGTTCCCTTTGCATTGCAAAACCCCATTTGATGTACGGTTTTGCAATAAATGAGCAAGAAAGAAAACTGAACTGAAGTACTAACTAGCGTGTGTTTTTTTTTCTTCCTTCTTTTCTTTTGCATTGTTTTGCTTTCCCAACTACAGGACAAAAGATCCGCTCGTTCGTGCTGACCAATGCCGGTTCAATTCATAGCCCCGTCATTATCCTTGGCCATTGTACCAGGCGTCTTTTGAAGCAACTAATAATAATAGTTTTTGGCCGTGGGTTGTTATTTTTCCGTCGACATTCCCCACACTCCACAGTCCATCACATCGGTGTCCATGGGCGGGGCAAAACTTCAATTCAAACCAAACAAAAGGCAAAATCCTTTTCCCGATCGAACTAATTCCAATGTTTGATTACGAGTCAAATCACGTGGCATGCTGGTGTAATTTTCCGGTTCCTGCCAGCCTCAAGCCTTTTGATCACTCGTACATTATTTTCACTTGGGATGAGATCGGATGCGGTGTGTGCGAAGATGGTACGGTGTAAGAAGCGTACGAAAGACTCCTTCTTAATCAAGCGAATATCGACGGGAAGTTCTGGCGGGTGGAAAATAATTACCTTCCCACTCTCTCGTAGCTTTCCTCGTCCGTCCACGAGAGCAGGTCTGAGCTGCTGTCGAGAAAGTGAAGCTTGCCGAGGAGAACAATTACCGTATGAGCTATAGGAGGAATGATCGTTCCAACCCCAAGACATGGGTCACAGCTGCAGATACCGGCAAAGGGGCAGAAACGCGATAGAACGAACAACAGAAAAAGAAACAGACAGGAAGAAGAAAAAAAAACAGAATAACGTACCACCTTAGGGCGATGTATTACTTTTCGGTATGTGACATTTATAGTCAATTAAATGAAGTGAAATGAAATTTATGTCCTTCCGGTTTCATCCTTTCATCCGTGCCCGAGATGCAAGATGCCCAGCTATGGTGAACATAGCGAATACAGCTGGGTAGCTGAAAGCTTTCTAGAATCGGTTCTATTTTATCCGCAATTTTTTTTGTTCGTCTCCACCGGTTTGCTTACTTGAAGGACATGAAGGACGTGCGAAGCGATCTGTTTCTGCAGCATTTGCAGGAAAGGAGAAATAAAAACTTAATTGGGTGGGGTGACATTTTGTATTTTAAAGCCACTCTTATCCGTTCGGATTAGCAAGACAAACGGTATCGATTGCCGGAAACCCATTACCTGATGTAATGCTCATGGGAAAATGTATAATGAAAATGTGTTTGATTCGCAAATTTTCACATCGAAATTTGATTAACGCGATACGGTGGAAATGCTATTCATACATTTTAAATGCATCGAATGCAGAGTATGCAAGAGTTGGACATGTTTATATTTTTTAATTTCAAGTTTCTTGGAATATCTGATAAAATAAAAAAATATATTTGCTGCAAATAACGAACTTATAGCGAAGTACACTTATGCCTTTTCCGAAAACGTGCCTGTTCAATGTTTTTTCAAACGGTATTTTTTGGAACTGTTTGGATGTCGCGTGGGCTTAACAAAATATTTGCTTATAATGTTGGAATGCGTTTTTCTGAAAATAACGTATTGGAATATGCGACACTCCGAAATTTTGTAAATACAAATTAAATCATATTAACTTTTAGTACTTGATGACAAACTGTATACACATCATTTCTTGAGAAAGAACTATCAAAGCTGGGCAACGCTTACGATCAGAATTTAGAATTACTAAACATAGTAGCAGTGACGAAGTTTGATCAAATAATGGAATCTTATAACGCACAAGGATTTTAACATGAATCGGATTCAACTGCATGAAAAATCCGGAGTAATCCGGAGTTGACTCCGGATTACCTCGGAGTTGACTCTGAATTACTCCGGAGTTGACTCCGAATTACTCCGGAGCAGATTCGCAATTGCTTCGGAGTTGATACTAGATTACAACGGACCTGAATCCAGAGTGAACTCCGGAGTAATCTCCGATTTTGACTCCGGAATCAACTTCGGTTAGTGGCTGGGCACAGTTAATTGAACTGTTTCTCCAACCTCTTAAATTATTTTTCAACCTCAGCCCCCCCAACGTTCATTAAAAATGCCGAAGTTACTCCGCAGTTAACTCCGGAATGTCTCGAAGCCTTATTAAAGCTGTAATTCTTCATCAAATTCAATCGCACAACATTCTTTTCCACTTCTTATCAACAACTTCCCAAGAAATGGGAGAAAATCGGGGAAACTTATCAAGAAATGACAGAAAGAAAAATGCTTACACGTTAATAATTTTACACAATAATCTAAACTCAATTGATGATCTCATTCGAAGTGCTCCAACATAATCCTTCAGCATATTAATAATTCCGTTTCATGACACTTGCCAAACAAACAACCAAAAAACTTTTACATGCTGTCGTTTAGCTTTCATCCCTTTATTCAATTCCATTAAAGCTGAAAACGAATTTGTTTCGCACAGCAAAAAAACAACGAAAAGAATACAAACAAAATAAAGATGCTGAGTAGACCATACATGCATGAACCACAAACCACCAGTGAACGAAACAAAAGTTCGTCGGGTTACGCTAAAACCGAACCCACGTGTCGTCAGCATCTGATTATGGATGTTATCCGGTGCTTTTGTTGTGGCTCGATGATTTCCCTCTTCTTTTCACAATCATTCATTTTTTTTGTTTGGCTTTTCTTTTCTTTTTTGCCAACCGTTGTTCGATCCTTTTTCATGGCAAACTGATAGGATGTATAGGTAGCAAGCAATAGGAAGTGTAATCTTGTCATCGATCATCGACATCGGGAATGTTGACTTTTCGGGCTAGCGTGTGTGCGTGTATGGCCCGTTCGTTAGGCTCGTGTAAGATCGGTAAGGCTATATGACGTGCGTTGGCATGCACTACACGAGACGAAGGAAAAACTTTATCACAACTGGAAGCTGATGTGGAAGCAGAAAATGTTACTCCCGTTGCAACGAACAACTTGTCCGATCCGTGGCAAAGAAGACGTTGTCACAAAAGTGGGAAAAGTGGCTGGAATAAATACAGGAAGGAACACAACAACAGACAGCCTGCAATTTCTTGCTCTACCCTCAAACTTTCGTCCGTTTTGCAAGAAAGTTGTTCAATAAAATACTTGATTAGCTTTATGAACGTGTTGCTCATTTTAAACAAAAGAAATATAGCTGACAAGAAAGCAAAATCAGCGCGAGAGGAAAATGTTTCGCTGTAAAGCAAACGCACGAAAGGAGCCAGGCACTTCCGAGCCAGAAGAGCCGGAAACTTTTAATTGAACCGTACCGTATGGACTGCGTGGAACTTTCGTTTGATGATTAACAGTAAATTCACAGCGATTTGCCAATACTTGGTGCGTTTTGGAAACAATGAAACATTTTGTTCGATTTTTCCGTTCTTTTCCAGCATTGACTGCTTCTAACATCTCCAGACACGTGCCGATATTTCGCTATTTAATGGCCAATCTTGGCACGATTCACTTTCATCGCACCTTAACACCGTTCGCATAACAAACGCGAGACAAAATCAATTACCTCCGACCAAAATCATTCGTTAAACGTGAGCAGTAAAAATGAGTTGCTCAACTGTTTGCGATCAAAAATTGACCGCCCGTTCTCCTACTTAACCGGCCGGCGAAGGAGTTCCTCCGCTGGCCACCAACGCGAACGCAAGCAGTTTGCTATGGGGAGAAATAAATTTCGCCACTGTTAAACTTTGACGATTAATTAGAAAGAATATATCTTCATTCAGTGGACGTCGCGTTCGAGCATTATTTCCAACGGTATTGTCTTGGTCGGTGCTGTGAAAACGGTACCATCGATCAATCGGTCTTTACGCGAGTGACGTGTTCACTGTCCTTGCGCACCGACGTAAGTACCGACGCGTCCTCGAGGGCTGACAGTTTGTTTCCCCATGGTGGCAAATTGCAAACTTTTATACCGGGCAATATTGTTCCTTCCCTTTTTGGGCGGGTACATCCACCCAATCTGTGTCCTTCGAACGATACTGTGACTGGGTGTGATGGAAAAGTTTCGACTAAGATAAAAGTCAATAAACGTGCGAGAAGTCACTCGCAACGCTGCTTCGTAATTGGGCTGTGTTGGCCTACACCACGTGTTCATGGTCATA
>CM028125.1:22996124-23070292 GCA_016254315.1 Anopheles parensis
GGCAAAGTGTACATACATGCACGTGATAAATCCCTTATATACATTTTTCGGATATGCTATAGATAGTAACATTGCTATGAATTTTTCATCCTTCTAGGCTTCGCAAAAGCGAATCCCATCCGGACCGTGGCTTGGGAAGGGAAGAAGATTTGCCCTTTTTCCACCCCGACCAGGGTTGTGGTGCGAAATAGGTAAAGGTAAATATCGTGGGTTTGATATGCATTAAAACTTAATTTTGCTACGTCAATACTTTATGCAGAAAGATATATTAAAAGACAAGAATTGATCCATCGTGGGTTTAGAAGAGGAACCCTTCATGATTTACCTTGGAACTAAAATGTTCGATCGTAAAATGTTCTTTCGGATCCGAACAATAATAAGCGTAATAAAAAAGATAAAACTTTTATTTTCTTTTGCTACTAACTTTGTCCAATTCAATCAACATGCTTTTCCAGGGAAAAGAAGTTAAAAGCAACTATTAGTGCAACATGTAGTGCGAGATGAAATTATTTTGACATTCTTAGCAATATGCTAACTAACTAGAATTTCGGATAATGATCGTAGTAATGCTAATCGTTTATGAAATAAATTAGTACTGGTAATTGTATGAGCATTTGCTATTAATTAATTATTATTCACCAAATACAAGAACATAATCAAATGCTTAAACATGAAAGTTTCAGTTTTTTCATTGAATGTTTAAATGTTTATTTACATGATATACGTTGTAACATCATGTATAAACAACTAGTTATTCTTTGAAAAACAACTCGGAAGGAATATTTCAATGAAACAATAGTAATAAACAGTTTGAACATTATTTGAAAAAGTTACAATCACATTTGATTATGTTCTTGCACAAATCCTCACATTTGATTATGAACTTGTTGAAACTAAAGGAAAATTAGTGTAAATAAGCAAAGCCAGAGAGTTTAGCTTTATTCTTAGTGCAGTACTTTGCTAGAATATCGCTCAAAGTCTGTTAAATAAATTTATCACTACAATAACTCACTATGATAGTTTATAAAAGCTAAACAAGTTGTATGTTGCTTAGCATAGTAAATTGTTCTTACAATATAAAAAACATTTTTACTTTTTCCCTTTTACTCTGTGTCCGTACTGGTTTCAATCGCGAAATAACGATTTTGTACGAAAGTTACTATTATTCGATTTTTTTTTTTTTACTTTTTCGCTCTTTTATCATATAAAAAGACACATTCGCCACCAGTATTCTGTGGTGTAAACTTGTGGTGTCCAAAGACGATTTCGAAAAACATTCACGTTTTTCGTCTGCTCGACATAAACGTACAGAGAGTATGCAACTGACAGTGTCATACCGTGATGCATGCCCCCATAGATACGAGATACGCGCCATATTGCAATTTTGGCATCGCCCTTTAACCAACGAAGCAAGGAACCAAAACTTTTGAAGATTCAATTACACAAACCAAATCCAACGGGGAGTGGGAATATGGTTGTGTGCGACAGTTGTGCCCATATGGGGCATTAGAGTCAGCTCTGGTATTTAAAGCACACATAAGCCTTAGCCCATCCATCAGTTCGATGGATCGTCTTTCATATTTTATAGCCCCGTACGAAACCATCGAACGCTGATGAATGGTGCAACCAATTTCCTTGCCGTTGGATCCGGCTCCTCAGGATCCCTTCCTCCATCGGGAAACTACCGCCGCACACAAAACGCTTTGAAATCTTTCAGCAACGCATGAATTTAAACCCAAACGGACATTTTCTGCCATTGCGAAATGGGATTGAATTTGTGTCAGCTGTCGAACGTCTACAAACGCACACGTGTACGTTCGTGTGTTGTTGTTAATGTCCTCTTTCAAACGTCCGTCCGGTTTTGCCCTCCGTAGCGCAACGATAGACACACTCTGGCGTAATTACGTCACTTTAGTCTGGAACGGAAGGGAATTAAGAGCTTTTCCGTCTGTACGGTGAATAATATATCATGACACTGCAGTTAGAAGCTACCCATTGCTCTAATGAACTACAAAAGATATCCTATTAAATCATTTGAAGCAAACAGATGGCCAAGGTGCGCTGTGAAACTTTCAAGGTGAGAACATTCTCAACCATGTTTTGTAGTCTGTATGTAACGCCAATTAAGGTACAACATTAGTTAGATGTTGTTGCTCGGGCAATATTGCAAGTACACGCCTTGATGATGTCTTCAACGAAGCATTTGATGAGTTTAATGCAATGAACAGCAAACATTTCTTATGTTTCAAGCAAGAAAATAAGAAATCGAAAATATTACTTAGTTTATTAGCGTGTACATCCGGTATAAAATGAAAAAGTTTCCAAGTTTTGTAAGTTCGTGTATTTTATTATGTAATTTAAGTGCTTACAAGTAAGTTAATTAAACGGGAATTGAAAAGAAAATTAAGTTGTTATGTAACTAAAGAGGTTTTCAAAAAACAATGTATTAAAACTGGCAGAATTCAAACTTAAAAGGAAAAAGGTTTTTTTGAAATTGATATTTTACAGTTTAAAGCATTAATAAGGAAGTCATTATTCATTGTTTTGCTATTTTAGCAATTTGGGTAAAAAGTTAATAAATAAATTATATTAAAAAAATATTAATTTTTAATCGAAAATTAAAATTATCCTTTACATTGACGATAATTGATTTAAAACCGTTTTTAAACGGAGTAACCGTGTTGAAAATAACAAAAAATCTTGAGTGCTTAAGGCAATAAATCAAGGGACCAGAGTTAATAAAATTAAATTTTAAAGCAACAGAAGAATAAAATTACCACCGATGATTTAATAAATGCTTTCATCCGCCTAAAGCAGCATAAAACAATTATTAACAAACAAATCTCTTCAAGTCATTGCTCGTATCCCTTCGAGCGGGATGATCAAACATTCCCAACGGGGAGAGAGAGCATCCTTATGAACTGCCTAAAGCCACTGATTGAAATACGTACGGATGGATCTTCATTTGTGCTTTTGATTACGCTCCTTTCCCGTGAGAATAAAACAACACCCAAAAAAAACTGATTTCAGAAAAGCACAAATCATGCCGAGCGCGCATACATCTTTCGTACATGTTTGGAAGGAATGTTTATTTCCCATCAAGCCCGTCGCGTTTCGTACCGCATTGCATGACAACTCCGAAACCCGTTATCGTTTCTTGGGGTACAATTAGAAATACAAAGAGAAACTAAGCAAAAACTTCTACACACCAGGCAAGACGTGCTGTGCCTGAAGCAAATATGCATTGGAAGAGAAGAAAACTTATTCCCGGGCGAGTAGTGTACAACTGTCATACTGACCGATGGGTGTGAAAGGAATGCTGCTTTAAGAAGTGCAAATAAAATGGCAGCAAATCATGACGCACCCGTCCCAGGATGGTACGAGCTGGTCAGCTAGCACCGCATGGCAGTCGTGTGCTGCGACGAATGTACAGTTTTATTAAAGTTAAAACTTACGCCTGAATTCAAACGGAACTCAATGAAAGGATAGCAGAAAATGACCAGCACTAGATAGATAATGTACAGGACGCTTTTCGGAAAGTTTTCCTAACGGCGCACATCCTGTGGGGAGAGGAGGAAACGGAACGGCCGAAGGGAGCCCAAAGTTTCATTAAGAAAATAGATTGAAGATTAATTATCTGCAGAAGCAGCGAGTGCTTCGTGCACGTACACTGGTGGCGATACACTGTCACTTTTCTCTTTTTATTTTCATTCACACTTCTACACACTTTTCAACAGGAGCGTAGCGTGAAACATAGCGCCACTAACCGGTTTGACTGTTCAGCAGTGCACACACCTTGCCGTGTTTTTGTTGCCCGAGTGCGAAAATTTCATTCACCGTTCGCACGAACCACGACCACCGAATGCTTGTCAAAATCAGTTTTAAATCCCGCACCGTAACACCGGAGCCCCCGGTTATGTAAAGAAGAAAATCACCCCCGCCTCGGCCGCCGCCGTTTGGCCCTCGGGATAATGCGCTCTTCGCTCGAGATGCTCTGTCATAAATCATGAAAAATATGTTTCATCAAAATATGCGGAATTTGACTAATGAAAGGCAACTCTTGATCCGTCCGAAGCGTCACCGGTTGCAGGATCCGTCGCACTGGCACTTCTACACGATGGAAGCATTTTATTTCCCCCATCACCAACCCCGTAGTCGCACACGGTGAAACCAGCATCGCAACGATTTCTTATCTACGGTCGCTGTGAGTTCCGATGTCTGTGCCACCAAAACCCCTCATGGTAGATTCATTCTGCACTGTGCAGTTTTTTTGTTTGTTTGTTTTTTTAGTAGAGTACAGAAATGTTGATAGCCCAAAAAAAACAGGAAGACAGTAAAAACATCCCCGCGCGCTGAACGTGATTTAACACACATCATCGTAAATAAAGCATTGCGCAAGCAAAGTGATCGTAGCCCCGCTTCAGTGAAGTGCTTGCGGCTTGGAGCTTGTATGTGTCGGTATATGTCTGCTGTCAACAATCATTTTGAGTAATAAACTCAGCACTCAAACCGCACTCGGTCGATGATGTCGGTTGTGATGTGGGTTTCCAGAATGTAATGGTTTGGAATGTGCGAATTTTAGCGGCCGAAAGCTCTACAACCAGATCAACTCATATTGTAGAGTTGTGTTGTGTGTTGTTGCTTTTTTTTTGCCTTTATTTTGTTTACTTTTTGTTGTTGTTCTGTTTGCATTCTTTCATTTTTTTTCATCCACCCCGCACCCCTCTCATGTTTAGATTTGTTTTAATATGACTAGCAGAATCTTCGCTCGGTATAGAGTGGCGACGATGTGTTACTCGTTTTCTGGTACGCTGCAGCGGGTTCAATGTAAAAACACCATTTCCATAAAGGACACGTGAAATGAAGCCACGCGAATCGTTGGTACGAAGATGATTGTTGTGGGGTAATGTGAAAAGGATGCTGTTTGTTGCCCGACCCATTGAAATGTTGGGTGATGAAAATGTGATAAAAGCACCTGGTGCAGTAGTACATCGATTTACCTTTATCTAGGACACAGCAGCGGCTGTGGAAGGATTTTTCATTTGTTTAGCAAATGAAGCTGTAAATTAAAACCCATTTGAAGAAAAAAGGTTTTCCCAAAACGGGGTACGAACTGGGTGTTACAATTTTTAAATCAAGTTCAATTACGCTAGTAAAAAATGAAATAAGTTTTCTTTGCAAAATGTAATAAAGGTAAAATAGTTAAACTAGGCAACAGTAAAATTGGGTTTTTGAGTTAGAAATTTATCGAAAAATTTATTAGAAAAACAGTTTTCAGATTTTTGAAGTCAAAAATATATCAAGGTAGATGTAAAAGCCTTCCTGAAACATCCAAAAATAGCTCTAATTTTGCCATTTGGTTTCGAAATCCTGCAATAGGTCAGAGGGTCAGAGTGTTTTAACCATTGGTAGTGCTAAATTAATTATTTATTTCAATCATAATCATCACTTACTTTTCTAATAGAGTCTCTAATTATGTTTTTTCCAACATGCCGCACACTACTAATCAACGCACCCCACACCAATAGCGCTAGTTGGGTTTGTTCATTTTGTGAATTTTGAAAACAACTTTCAAAGTGCAGCTAACGATAAACTACCTGCATCGTTATCCGCAGTCGTTAAATTTTTGTCTAATGTTAATCACGTTGTTTAAAGGGGGATAATCCTTCAGCAAAACACTAAAACGAACAGCAAAATGCTCCCCGAATGTCTGGGTGCACGTTTGCTCCAATACACTCTTCAAAACCAGTCTGCTCATTGGTCCAAATAGCGCAAAGTGCAAAGGCGGTACACCAGAATCACACATGCCGACACTTCGTCCGTCTAAATGCGATGCTATCGCTTGTCGCGTCTTCTTTTTTTACAAACCACCGGGCGTCTCCATTGTTCCAGTATGTTTGGTTGTAAAGAACTTCGAAATAAAATCGCGTGTCACTCACCGCAAAGACTTGTCCAAGCTTCTCAAACACACAAACAAGCTTACCCACAAATGCTTAACCGATGTGAGAAGAAGAAAAAAAAAACTCGCTCCGCTCATATATGTAGTAATCAAATGATGAAGAAGACCTGCAAGAAGATGAATGGGCGACGCAAAATATGATGTGTGGCTGGCCAAAGCGGGTTCGGTTTGACAGGGACAGAGCAAAGGAGAAGAAAAAAAAACAGCAACAAAACAGTCGCTTCCCTGCTATACAAAAAAAGGCCCAAACGTGTCCCCAACGCCCCGACCATGTTTGTTTGTCGAACGGGACTGTATGGGGCACGTTGGCGCCACATGGTCGTGTCGTGTCAGCAGGGACGCAATGGAAAGAAAGTGGAAAATGATGAACCATCCCGGCCGTAGGCTTGTGGGAAACGGGGAGAACGTTGGCAACCCACACGACACGCTTTCGGTGGTTAGATTGGTGGTTTTACCGTTATCATTTACTTTTTTTCTGCCTGCCTTTGGAGGCTTGGGCAGAATTTTTATGAGCCTGATTCTGGGCGCTTCGAACGGGCAAACGCTGATCAAACGCTTGAAGAAGAAGAGAATGAATAGCACACAAAAAAAAACTACAGCTGTCCAGAAGCATTGCAGGATATGAGAGATTCAAAAGAAATGAACGGTAGCAGCAAAATAATCCTCCGACGCTGATAGAGTTTGCCTCCACGTCTGGTTCGAGATGGTACGTTATAGTGGCGAATTCAAATATTCCATTTCTCAACGTTACCACCCTGACATCCAGCGGCATGGTCATACATCAAATCATAGCGTTTTTGGGTAGTTTTTTTTTCGTTTGTACCCTCATCGTTCATCGGTTGTGTATGCTGTTGTATACGTGGCAATAGAGCCGACCTGTTTACTGTTTCTCATTTTTTGTTAGCTCCTAATTTTTGCTCCCATCTTGACTGCGTGCCACCATTACATCGTTTCGGTGCGTTTTTCTAGTTTCGTTTTGCCCGACCAAGAAACGAGTTCCGTTTATTTTATTTCTTTCAAATGAAATCATACGCCAGGAAGCATGATAAGAGCAAAATAACAACCAAAAAAAAACGGTCTCCAATAAGCGTTTGCTAGACCGTAAAAATTAAATAAAAAAGGGCAAAACAAGCAATATACCCGACAGCAGTAAAGTGGAACAAATGAACCCAAGGTAAGCATGGTGCCGTTTGGTGCTTTATAAGTGTGAAAGGGACGCGGACATTATTTCCCCATATAACATTCACCGGATGACCGGAATAATGGAGACGCCTGGTGGTTTGTAAAAAAAGCGCGCGACGAAAGCAAGCCGGGGCAATGGAGACGCCTGGTGGTTTGTAAAAAAAACGTGCGTCAAGCGCAAGCCAGGACAACGTATCGGAAGGTGCAAATTGTTACCTGATAAGCAATGATACCGCAACAAATTGTACCATAACCTGTAAGGGTGAAACGGGAAACATGTCAGCGTCCTCTTGGATCTTGGTTGGTGCGGAAATGGTGAGAAGGGATTTTTCAGGCGAGTGCTATCTGCCATACCACACAATCAGGAATCAGGAACTTTAACCTGAGCGTCCATGATCATGACCTTTCCCTTTCGCAATAATGTGTCCGGAAGTCGGTGTCGAACCGATCCTGTATGGTACAATGGCAGGTATTTAGCTCCGGGCGCTATACGAACAACGTACCACCGTGAACAGCGTGGAACCGTACAGGACACAAAAGGTGAAGAAGATAGGGCTTCTAGGTTTACGATGAACTGCTGATTGCAACTGCTGTACAACGCAACCGGGAGCGTCGCTTTTCACGCTGATAACAGTGACTTCAAAGTGTTCAAAGGCCCAAAAAGGAGAACATACGGAAAATACACGCTACAATCAAGTGTCGATTGTAAGTGTATGTGAGTGTGGCAACTTCAGAGCGTGTGTGTGTGCATTTATGAAATACCGTACGAAGAGGAGAACGACATGACATTGTAACCCTTGCGAATCAACCTTCGATGCTTCCATAACAACAATTTTGTTACATGATATTTTCTGTGTAACGCGAGGAATGAAGGTGTTCATCGGTTCGCCTTTTCTGTAGGGCTCATAAGACGTCCTATACGGTACCTCACGGTACCTCACCACATTACTTGTTTCTTTCAGTCTTTGAGTAAGCAGCGAAAAAAGAGGGATGACGCTAGCAATGGATATGAATGAAAAAATTATTTAAAATTAATTAATTTCAATTTCATGCATCTAGCTTGAGCTGAATTCTTGAAATAATTACTAAAAAAAAGTAAAATCCTTGAACTATCATATTTAGCAAGTTTAGCATTCTATTCATGCCACAGGTTTTTTGACGATATAATTCAAGAACATTTTTTGTTCAGTCGTATAATTTATTCAATAACTTGCTGAAAGTGCCATTTATACCCTCAAAAACACTGCAAGTCTGAGGGTTCTTTTTTCTTCTTCGTTTGGGGCACTACAATCTCCACGGTTTCTTGACTCCTTTCACCCGAACACGTACCCAGGAAAGTCTTTCTTGCGTACGGAGGTACGGTTTGGATGGGATTAGAACCCGAACCTTTCGAGAACGGACCGGTGCCGCTATCACATACATCACCGGGCCAATCTGATTCTATCTATTGTTAAACTTTAAATTAAACAAGAGTGAGTGGATGACAAATTTTCAAGGTTTTCCTACAATTATAGTAGTTTGTCTAACTAAACTCACACATATTATTTCGAATGCTAATAACTGTTGATCAGCATTTACAACGATCGACGCTGCGTACTTCCTTGATAAAAAATATATTTTAAATAAAACAACATTTACGTGTTATATTTCTTACAAAACTTTAACAAACACTAACCGTATCTGATTCATTTTCGAACAGCATCGCTTCTCGATCGGAGGGATAATCGCATTGCCACACAGTCATTAAATCATTTAGCCTAATGTTATGGTAATGGTTGATGGCCCCACCACCCGAAAAACCCGGTCTAGAGGCCATCATGACCAGTACGACAACATCGATAACGCATCCGTGAGTACCATTACGTGGTGCGTCTCCATTCCCTACGAAACGTCATCGGGCGCTCTATTCTTCTAGCCAGGTGGAAAATTCGCTGATGCGCCAAACCGGGTGGCCTGTATTACCGTGCCCGATTAGATGGGATTATGTGTGCGGAACCGCGGCTTTACGATTTTACGGTCAACCGGCTTCGAATGGTACTCGTGTGCCACCGTGTGCATTTCATCGCCCATCACCGATCATGTAGAAATGAGCGCAAAAAGATGAGTTTCCCATCGCACCCCACATACACCCACAGTTCAAATGTTCTCCAGTGGGGTTCGCAGTGTGGGGCGCGGTTGCGGTTTCGCAGCGTTTTCGGGGCGACGTGTGCGACGGTGAGTAAAATGGAGGTGTGTTACCATCCTCACGGGGGCCATTAAAATGATAAATAGCACAGCCATCATTTTGCTGCCACTCCGCCCGTGTGACAGGATGCTTTAAACAGGATGTGTCCCCGTCACCTTGCGTGCGATGACGCCCTGCTGCTTGCTTCCTAATTACGATGTACCTTTTGCTATCTGACGCTCGCGGTATATTATTAGATATAGGCTCGTACCTCGTTTTGTTTGGTTGATGAGAAGCGGTGGAATATACGTAAACAGCTATACGGCGTCAACGATGAACTGGTGGCTATACCTTCGCCGACTAGCTTGTCGATAATGAGGGGTGGGGGCAAACGTCTTCCTGTTTTCCTGTTGATATTTCGCGTGAAAATAAATGGTACACGGCGGATATCCTCACAAAACCCCTTTCGCTTGTTGCTAGCGAACGCACCTGTGAACATGAGCAGCATCTTCGCAGCGACCTCGCAGCGATTGTAAATACAAACGTTTCGTACCCTGAAATATGTAGTGAAGCGATCGAAAACTTCTGCCGACCGGGAGTTGTTCGCAGACTCGCCCCAAAACTCCACCAGAAAAGCACTCCCGAATGGGTTGGTTGAGGTAAAATTGATGAATTTCATATTACTTATGCATGTCAGCAGCACGTGATGGAAATAGCGAATCGTCCGCATACGTACTGCTAACGCTTCGATGGAGTTTTAAATTTTGTGCTGCTAGAATCATCACTTTCCTAAGGGAAAACGAAGCATCCGCCTTATACCTTTCTGCGTGCATTCGTTCGATACCGTTAGTTTGTAGTAACTTTCAAAATATATACAACATTATCGTTCAAAAACAGGTTTTTGAAATATTACCCACCCACCCAATAGGAACCATGATGGGACCTCAATTTTAAAACGTACTTCAATATTCTCCTACAACCATGATTCTCCAGCACGATGAACTTTACTAAGCTGCAGTCGTTTGTACGCTGGGAAAAATAAATTTCAACTCTCACCCGCTCTATTGAAGCGTTAAGTGTACGTATAAACGTAATGGTTTTTGACAAAAAATTGCATCGCTTAGAACAGTTTCACGTTCGGTTGGGAACGATGTGTGAAAACAGATTTTACAGCAAACGATGCTTTTGCATGTGTGTTTAGACGAACAAAAAATGGTTTCATCTACATAACAAACGTAGTAGCAACGATGTAGTGGTGTCCACATCACACAAATGATCGATAAATTATTACGTCCACAAGTCGGTTTTATTTACAGTTGTTTTGCTCTTTGAACCGAGTGTTATGTTGATTTTTTAGTGTAGGTCAAGTTTCAAATAATTTGTTTGATATAATTTAAAGTAACAAAGTTCACTAAAAAAAGCAAAAAAGAACTCTAAATTGTCTGGACGACAGGACCGGGTATCAAATCCCATCTGAGCCGTCCCTCGGTAGCAAGGACTGACTATCTGGCTTCGTGGTTAAAACAAGTCTAGTAAGCCAGAGATGGCCGGCAAGACCTCTAAGGGCCTTAAGCCAAGAAGAGAGAGAAAAAGAGTTCTTGAAAAGAAATTTAAGTTAATATGCAATTAATTAAAGCTACATTAAACTGTCCAGAATAGAGCAAAAATAAGTTAAGATTCTATTCCAAGAATACTATCTAAGTGAATGACTTTATAGGATTAACATAAAAGAATCAATAAACAGTTTGCCAATAGAACGGTGCCAATTTCCCTGTAGAAATATTAAACTCATTCTCGGTAAGTGCCGGTAATTGAACAGTCCATATAATAAATAAGATTTGCTTTCAGCTGTAAAGAGCAACAGAGTATACCCGGAATAAGCTACAAATACGATATGGAAATGACTTCATCTGCACAAAAGGGCGTAACAATAAGGTGAAAATTCCAAATGTGTTTAAAAAATAGATTTTTTTTTAATAAGGACGGCCAGGCCGTATGACTTAAATATATAGATCTATAAAGTAAAGAATATTTCTTCCATTTAATATTTAATAACCTGACCAACACAAACAAAGCTTATAAAGTAGAATACAATGAAACTCTGTATTCTATTGTTTATATCCTTCTAATTAATCCGTTCATCCATTCAATATTTTTTCTTCAAAGAAACATTGCCATCGACGATTCGTTTCAATAAAAAATCTAATAATAATTTTCCTTTTTTATTAAATTCGTATTTCAATTCAATTTCACGCCACCTCTTTACATTCCCTCACAATCACTAGCACTAGTGTCGATGAATGAGCTGGCATCAACGGCGCATCAAAGCGATCACTATTATCGTCCTCTGAACAACTTTTGCCTACGAAAACGTACATCCTACCCTCCACTAGCTCAATAACAAAGACAACAGCGTCACGGGAACATTATTAGCCCGCTTCTAAATTCCCATTCCCCACCGTACGGAATGGACACGTGCAAAACGCGGAACAGAGAACGACACGTCTGCTGCTAATGACTTATTTATTCAAATGATATGCATATCATGCCCCCTTGTGGAGCTTGCTTGCCTAGTGATCGTTGCGGTGTTCGTTGTCGCCACGGCATCCCTGCATGGTGAATGTTCTACCAGTCCGATCCTGGCTATTCCTGTGCGGATGGTTGCAGCCAGGACTGGTTGCAAGAAATGATAAGCTACAAAACACAACGGTCACACCAAACGTACGAGTTCATGGTCAATTTCCGTTCAATACCCTCATTTATTTCCCCCTCGACTTATGCTTTCGCGCTCGGCTGCACCACGAGGACAAAGGAAATGCGAACAAAAAGGTTTTACTCGAGCGAAAAAATTCTCCCGAAGGCCATATCCGTTCTATGCCTGGCGTACGTTTGTGTGCATGTGAAAAACGTGTCCATTGGCATGGGTTGGTTCACGGTCATTTGGCAACGATTATCGTTAGTGTCTGTAATTGAAAGAATTTTTCACACATTATCATAAAACTATTCAAATTTTGTATCTCGAGTGTGGTATGGAAAAGGATAACATTGCATATAACTGAACATTGTTCGTACTAAGCTAAAAATAAATATTCAAATATCGGAACTGGTAAAAAACATTTTAAAAATCAAACCGTTTTTCAAGCAAATGAATCGTTATGTTACTGAACTGTCACTGAACTCGGCAAACGATACAAAAACCCATTGCGTTCCATTTCAGTTGCGCACCAATATAAGCGTTCCGGTGCAAAACACACGTTTCGTCGTATGTCGCAAAGTGCAGTCGGAAGTTAATTACAGCTGGCAGCAACTAATGCAACCGTATTGATCGTTCCGGGAACAATTAGCATCAACCCACTAAGTAGAAATTTGCTCGATTGTTTGCACCCTTCGTGCATTCGCCCTCGTCCGCCACAGTCGGGAAACGTACGAAGCAGTAACCATCAACTGGTCAGCCAAATGGTGCATTCGCGTGCAATGGCCCATGGTTCGGAATTGGTGTACAAACACAACCTGCCCTACTACAGTAGATTTTGTTTTATATCATCAGTTTATGGTTTGTTTACTTTAAGAATCTCGCTTCAGCAACAGAACTATAATTAATGTTAGCTCTACGCTGATTAAAAATTGTGTTTTTCTTTTAGTTTTTAATATTTTCTTTAGTATTTAATAATCTATTCTTTACTGTATAGTTTTTTATTAAAGGAAAACAACACTTTTAAGGTTTACTTAAATCACTTTTTGTAATTTTTGTATTTTTATTTTATTTTATAAAACAAGTATTTAAATTTATGTAAACGGTACAATCTTTAATTATAAAATATAACACATAAAGTATTATTTAATGTATTTATTAGGCTGGGTTGTACTCCGTAGAGATGAGAATCCATTTTCAGAGAGTTGCGTGAGTGAAAAAGCAGTTATAAGGATTTGAATCATTTACTCACTCTTGTTCATTCCTTAACACTAGATGGACCGTACCAGTCATTTTGACTGAAACGCTTCATTTTCATCACATAATTTTTTGGGGTTAAACAATGCTAAGGTTGTTGAAACATGAATTTTTCATATATATTCTATAGTACGATCTCCAATAAACAATACAATATACTCCAACTCTTTGAATTTGTTTAAAAGCTAGCCACGAAGGAAAAACGCTTAAAACGCTTGCTAGTTCTAATGTTAATAATGGCTTGGTCGTATATTGCTACTAACTTTTTTGAGATTCATAAATAAATAATAAAGTACTCTATTTCTTTTAATACTCTTCTGCTAATTAACTTACTCATTCCTCAATGCTTTAAATCACTCCATTAGAATGACTAAATGTGTGTTCTTACTCAATTTGTATTTGTAAACTCCTCAATAAAAGCAAAAAAGGATTTTGTTACTGTAACGAAAAGATTAATAAAAAATTGAAACTAAACATTTACTTGCATTTCTTGTTTATCCGTAGCTAGATAGTCGTTTCCGAAATGGATCCAACCCGGATGGAATTTGGTACCGATCCTGCTGAGCGAAGATCGGTTCCATTACCACTTTACCAACGATCCGACATTTCATTTCGTTGCTTTCATACACTTTACCTTTGGCTTTACACGACAAAACTTCTTCAAATTACACCTTCGTTTGATCTGCCCAAACTTGTTATCGATGCACCTTCTAGAAGGATAGTAGGAAAAGCTTTTTTCTCTCCCATTTCGCACGACAAAAGTATAAAAAATGCATACACTAAAAGCATTCAACTGTACTGTACATCTTTTCGGTCACATCGGACCCCATCATAACCGGGGTCAGTTCCTTGCTCCATTTAAAGATGTTTTTTTTTGCTTTTTTGCTGCGCTTGTTTCACTTCAGCACGCTAAGCTTCATAAATACAAGTGTGCGGCGAAACACTTTCACTGGCCTGGGGTTCAACCGACACAAAAATGGAAACTGGGTGAGTCCGTTTCGTGCACGGTAATTACTTGCTGGCATTGCATTATGTATGTTTTGTTTTAAGTAGTTACAGCATGGAAAGCGTCCATTTCGAGGTCAACGCAAACAACACACATACCAAGGTCGACCAAAAGACGAATCTTCAAGATGTATGCTAAAGCGAAACACTTTATCCGCAACATTGTTTGCAGTAACAGAAATTTAAGCCTTCTTTTAACCACTCAGTTTTCATATAAACAAATGTTTTTCCTTCGAAAAATGGTTAGGAATTTTGCTAAGTTTGTTCGGCTTTTACTACGCTCCATTATGCAATCATGTTTTACATGGTTTTTCGTTCCACAAATTGAGCCAGACGATGAAGATCTTACCGCTTGACTAGGCGTTTGCACACGTTTGTGCGGGACCCCGAAACTTAATCATTTCTCGCACCAACTAACGCTATCGAACAAGATCCACTCACCCATCACGGTTCGGTACGCAGAGTCGGAAGATTCTCTGGTAAGCCGACAGCTTACTAAACCATTATGCAGATCGCTTTTAATTGAAGCGCAAACCAAAAAGTGACTAAACCTTTGCTAAAAACCCCGTCACTGTTACACAGGGAAACGTTGCACCGTTCCGGCCTGTGAATCGTTGGTTTGCTGTTTCACGCCCCGAAAAACCGTCCACAAAACCGATGTACAACATAACCACACGACAAGCACCGACCGTATTACCGGGGCTAATGGTGCTAGAGCAGAGAGACCGAAAATAGTGTCGTTTATGGGATTATTGGGATTGTGGTAATGCTGGCACAAAACTGCACGGGCGAGCGTGGGTTAGCGGTCCAAAGTTTGATACATGCTACCAGATAGGAACGGGGCGAAGCTAAAATTAAGCTGTGGACATGGTGTCTTTTTTTGTAGTTGTAAATAAACCCTGTCTAAGCGAATGGTGCTCATTAGCAGTATTGTGTACAAATTACTCAACAAACAATCAATCACGCATCACGAATCGCTCTCGTTAATTTATTTATTTATTTATTTATTACACTCAATGGATATCTTTGATACTAAAAATGGTTTTATATCTATAAATATATTTAAAAAAAACAAAAAAAAATCAGTCTAGAGTTGGTTTTTGAGGGTCGAGAGCAACGAAATAAGGAAGTCAAAATAAATTCAAATCGTACCTCGAAATAATTAAATCAAAGGATCTCGAAATTTTGAGTATTACGGGAACTTCTCAGTACTGGCCATGGTCAAAAAGGAAATGTGGAAACAGTAAGATGAATGCGTTGTAATGTAGGGAAGTCAGTGGTGAGCGGGAATATCTACGAAGAACTCTGAAGTCTCTGGTTTATCTGTTAGAAGTTGGTTCAGAGACTATGAAGTAGTGATGGGCGCGAACCGGAACTGGTTCCGAAGCCGAATTGCTTTCTCGCTTGGGCAGGTTTAATCGATAGTTAGGCAGAGCGAGAAAGCATGTTGTGTTGGGCCCACAAAGCTGTTGGTTGGAATCCAGCTTCGGAGCCGCTGGATTGGACATATGAGTATCAATCTTTATACACAAACGGAATTTTGACAAGACAAGTGAGCCAAGACAAACGGAACTTAGATTTGGATCATGAAACCATTCTTGTGACAAGACAAGATTCGTCAAATTTTTTCTTTCGTTAAAGCTTTTATGCTGCAACCATCGATGTGTCAAACCGTTCAAAATCAAAACAAAAAACCGTTAACAACTCTTTTCACTGTTAGCTTGAAAGTTGATTGTTTGTTAAATAATTGTTTAAAACATTTAAATGATTTTCTCCTGCTGCGTAAGTGATGATAGCAACAGTGAAGAAGAAACAACGGAAGATCTGGCACAATATTCCTTCGAAGTGTTATCGACCCTTTGCAACTTAGCACCCAAGCGTGAGTTATGTATGCGAAATATTTGTGCAAAAATTTTTTAACTTGTTTAATGCCGTTACGATTAATTCCGTTGCGATTAATTACAGATTAAGGACAAATTTTCTTGTGTCGAAGGAAATATTCCTTGACATTCAAGGCAAAGTTTCCGCCAGTTAAGGCAAAATGGCTTACTCCAAAGCAAATGTCGGAAGTTACGCTGGGATTTCTAGCTGAGGGTAGTTATCAAAATAANCGTCGTATGTCGCAAAGTGCAGTCGGAAGTTAATTACAGCTGGCAGCAACTAATGCAACCGTATTGATCGTTCCGGGAACAATTAGCATCAACCCACTAAGTAGAAATTTGCTCGATTGTTTGCACCCTTCGTGCATTCGCCATCGTCCGCCACAGTCGGGAAACGTACGAAGCAGTAACCATCGACTGGTCAGCCAAATGGTGCATTCGCGTGCAATGGCCCATGGTTCGGAATTGGTGTACAAACACAACCTGCCCTACTATAGTAGATTTTGTTTTATATCATCAGTTTATGGTTTGTTTACTTTAAGAATCTCGCTTCAGCAACAGAACTATAATTAATGTTAGCTCTACGCTGATTAAAAATTGTGTTTTTCTTTTAGTTTTTAGTATTTTCTTTAGTATTTATTAATCTATTCTTTACTGTATAGTTTTTTATTAAAGGAAAACAACACTTTTAAGGTTTACTTAAATCACTTTTTGTATTTTTTGTATTTTTATTTTATTTTCTAAAACAAGTATTTAAATTTATGTAAACGGTACAATCTTTAATTATAAAATATAACACATAAAGTATTATTTAATGTATTTATTAGGCTGGGTTGTACTCCGTAGAGATGAGAATCCATTTTCAGAGAGCTGCGTGAGTGAAAGAGCAGTTATAAGGATTTGAATCATTTACTCACTCTTGTTCATTCCTTAACACTAGATGGACCGTACCAGTCATTTTGACTGAAACGCTTCATTTTCATCACATTATTATTTTTTGGGGTTAAACAATGCTAAGGTAGTTGAAACATGAATTTTACATATATATTCATACATACGATACATACGATCTCCAATAAACAATACAATATACTTCAACTCTTTGAATTTGTGTAAAAGCTAGCCACGAACGAAAAACGCTTAAAACGCTTGCTAGTTCTAATGTTAATAATGGCGAGGGGCGGTCCGGTGGTGCATGTGAAAACCGGGTTCGAATCCCATCCGGACCGTCCCCCCGTAGCATGGACTGACTATCCTGCTACGTGGTAAAATAAGTCCTGATACGGCCAGGCCGTTCTAACCGAGCAAAAAAAAAATGGCTTGGTCGTATTACTTCTTACTTTTTTGAGATTCATAAATAAATAATAAAGTACACTAATTCTTATAAAACTCTTTTGCGAATTAACTCACTCATTCTGTAGTGCTTTAAATCACTCAATTAGATTGACTAAATGTGTGTTCTTACTCAATTTGTATTTGTAAACTCCTCAATAAAAGCAAAAAAGGGTTTTGTTACTGTAACGAAAAGATTAATAAAAAATTGAAACTAAACATTTACTTGCATTTCTTGTTTATCCGTAGCTAGATAGTCGTTTCCGAAATGGATCCAACCCGGATGGAATTTGGACTTTACCTTTTGCTTTACACGACAAAACTTCTTCAAATTACACCTTCGTTTGATCTGCCCAAACTTGCTATCGATGCACCTTCTAGAAGGATAGTAGGAAAAGCTTTTTTCTCTCCCATTTCGCACGACAAAAGTATAAAAAATGCACTATAAAATATAAAAAATATTTTATAATATTTTATTTTTTTTTTATAAAAAATATTTTATTATAAAATATAAAAAATATTTTCTATAAAGTATAAAAAATGCAAAAATGCACACTAAAAGCATTCAACTGTACTGTACATCTTTACGGTCACATCGGGCCCCATCATAACCGGGGTCAGTTCCTTGCTCCATTTAAAGATGTTTTTTTTGCTTTTTTGCTGCGCTTGTTTCACTTCAGCACGCTAAGCTTTATGCATACAAGTGTGCGACGAAACACTTTCACTGGCCTGGGCTTCAACCGACACAAAAATGGAAACTGGGTGAGTCCGTTTCGTGCACGGTAATTACTTGCTGGCATTGCATTATGTATGTTTTGTTTTAAGTAGTTACAGCATGGAAAGCGTCCATTTCGAGGTCAACGCAAACAACACACATAGCAAGGTCGACCAAAAGACGAATCTTCAAGATGTATGCTAAAGCGAAACACTTTATCCGCAACATTGTTTGCAGTAACAGAAATTTAAGCCTTCTTTTAACCACTCAGTTTTCATATAAACAAATGTTTTTCCTTCGAAAAATGGTTAGGAATTTTGCTAAGTTTGTTCGGCTTTTACTACGCTCCATTATGCAATCATGTTTTACATGGTTTTTCGTTCCACAAATTGAGCCAGACGATGAAGATCTTACCGCTTGACTAGGCGTTTGCACACGTTTGTGCGGCACCCCGAAACTTAATCATTTCTCGCACCAACTAACGCTATCGAACAAGATCCACCCACCCATCACGGTTCGGTACGCAGAGTCGGAAGATTCTCTGGTAAGCCGACAGCTTACTAAACCATTATGCAGATCGCTTTTAATTGAAGCGCAAACCAAAAAGTGACTAAACCTTTGCTAAAAACCCCGTCACTGTTACAGAGGGAAACGTTGCACCGTTCCGGCCTGTGAATCGTTGGTTTGCTGTTTCACGCCCCGAAAAACCGTCCACAAAACCGATGTACAACATAACCACACGACAAGCACCGACCGTAATACCGGGGCTAATGGTGCTAGAGCAGAGAGACCGAAAATAGTGTCGTTTATGGGATTATTAGGATTGTGGTAATGCTGGCACAAAACTGCACGGGCGAGCGTGGGTTAGCGATCCAAAGTTTGATACATGCTACCAGATAGGAACGGGGCGAAGCTAAAATTAAGCTGTGGACATGGTGTCTTTTTTTTTGTAGTTGTAAATTAACCCTGTCTAAGCGAATGGTGCTCTTTAGCAGTATTGTGTACAAATTACTCAACAAACAATCAATCACGCATCACGAATCGCTCTCGTTAATTTATTTATTTATTTATTTATTACATTCAATGGATATCTTTGATACTAAAAATGGTTTTATATCTAATTTTGATATAAATTTTTTTTCAGTCTAGAGTTGGTTTTTGAGGGTCGAGAGCAACGAAATAGGGAAGTCAAAATAAATTCAAATCGTAGCTCGAAATAATTAAATCAAAGGATCTCGAAATTTTGAGTATTACCGTGGGAACTTCTCAGTACTGGCCGTGGTCAAACAGGAAATATGGAAACAGTAAGATGAATGCATTGTAATGTAGGGAAGTCAGTGGTGAGCGGGAATATCAACGAAGAACTCTGAAGTCTCTGGTTTATCTGTTAGAAGTTGGTTCAGAGACTATGAAGTAGTGATGGGCGCGAACCGGAACCGGTTCCGAAGCCGAATTGCTTTCTCGCTTATTGTGTTGGGCCCACAAAGCTGTTGATTGGAATCCGGTTTCGGAGCCGCTGGATTGGACATATGGTCTAAGTTTCCGGTCTCGGAAATCTTTGAGGCGTTGGACCGTAAGTCCAATACGATGGAGTAATAGGGGACGGCTCAGGAAGCTGAATTCCTCTGCGCCTCGCAGAGTGAAGAAGAAGAAGCAGAAGAAGGAGCCGTTGGTTTGGAACCGGAACAGGTTCTGGAGCCGGTTCCAGTTCCGGAGTCTGTTCCACTACTGGAGCCGGCCCCAGAGTCGGTTCCGGAACCTTTACTTCGGAGCCGGCTCCGAAGCCGTTTTCCCATCACTACTATGAAGGTTTCCAAGTACTGAAATGAACGCAGCACACAGATTTTAGTGAGATTGGATCTGTGCCATCCTTACACATGTAGAGTTCGAATTTCTGTAATTGATTGCATCGAGTAATCCAAAGCTCAAAAAGCCTTTGTATGAAAGACAGTGCCTTAGTTCATTGATGTGGGTAATGCATTGCATACTGGATATCATTATTGGAACTGTGTTGAATAGTTTCATGTGCTGCAGCGAATGTCGAATTCAAATCGAATTAAAAAAAATGTATGAAAAAATCCTTGAAACAAATTTTGAAAGTGAAAATATAAAAAAAACATACTTGTGCGAAAGTATAACTTTCACAAAATAACACCGAGATGGGTATAATTAACAATAAATTAGCATTTACAACAATCCACCTACGGCACACTCAGGACACTCTCAACCGAGCACGTACCATTTCCATAACTATATCCTTCATCCATCCCGGGCGGATTTAATTTTCTTCCCAACGGATTAAACCGTCACCCGCTTGTCACCTCGTTCGTCCGATTGGAGCCTTTTACAAACGGACGCATCCAAAGACCGATGAATCAATTTTGAGCACATTTGACACCGTGCACCAGACACGGTCGGTTGGGGTCGGTTCCAAGAAAAGACGGCATAGTTTTATGGAATCGATTAAAATCTTTCGCTCATCCAATCTACACCCACGCGCGCGCGGCACATTTGTGTGTGTGTGTGGCGCTTATCTAATCGAGATAAGGGGCTGATATTAAACCGACAATGAACGACACTCTTGGGTGAACGCAAATCCATTAAAACTTCTACTTTTGCTTTCTCGTTTGCTCACAACAACAACCGAGGATGGTTTTCACACTTTTGCTCGTGGCAGACCCTTTCCAAACCGAACCACAGACGCAGCTTAAAGTATGGGATATATGACACTAAAAGTACCAAACTTGGGACGGGGTTTGGATTGTTTTTTTTTTTTCGTCGTTGTTGGTGGGATTATAAGTAAAGGCATGTTTCGGGGTTCACAAGATACACTTGAATGCGAGCACGTGCGTCTGGTACGTGTTTGGGTCCAGGATATACATTGATATAATTGTCTCGGGTCAGTCGGTTGGTCATTGTCCCATTGAAATGTTCGTTGTTTCAACCCAAAAACTTTCCATCGGCAGCAACCCCAACCCGGCAGCAGTGATGGAGTGAAACGATTTTTGTAATACCGGCCTGAGCATAATGTTTCCTCGATGACCAACCGGGGAGCAGTTAGCCACTAGCTCGGCTAGTTAGACCCATGCTAGTTTTGGGTGTTTTCTTTTTGTTTTCCATTTCGAATGTTCATAGATTTCACTCAACACGCGTATGATAAACATTCACATAGGTCCGTCTCTGGGGTACGTTGGGAAAAATTGAAAAAAAAAGATTACTGAACATCAAATTCCGACACGGTTTGTTTCGAGTGGACAAAGATTAACGGGGTACAGTGACAGAATAGTGTAAGAAAGAAATTTAATCTTATCTAAAATAACACCAGCAACGCTTTGGATGGAAAGGATCGATCTGGTGTACTTAATCGAATTAGCAACCTGTTGACGAAATGTGTTCTAGTCGTTGAACTTTTACACTGCAGTGCTTGAATGAAAAACGTGTTATTTCGTTCTCGTTCCTCTTGTTTTGAAATCAAATAAATGCGAAATGGATAAACCACTTGAACCCAAAGGATTCGACTGCACAAAAGGGTAAAAGAATTTGCCCCTTACTTTCGCTAGCTGACGACGATAACTGTGAATGTCCTTGTTTTCGTTTGATGTATTCTCATGAAAACAACAATCATCATCTTTCACACAGAGCACCGAACGATGAAGAAAATTTACTAGCCAGTGTGGGAGGAAATTTGCTTTCGTCCTTAGAGAGAAAAAAACATCCATCCAACGCTATTTTGGACTGCTCCCAAGCAACAGCTTCGCAGCTTTTCGCAAAGCCGTAAATTCCTACCATAAATGTGGTGTAATTAAATTTAACGCCAACGTCCTCGAACCCCGGGTACGCTAGACGATCGTGGATGAGATTAAAAGCGCGAACATGGGCATATTTTGGAGGGAAGGATTTTAGGACGGTTTCAAAAAACGGCACACCGTACACATACATACAACCACGGTCACATACAGCAAACCAGCAAAACCAGTAGAAAGTGGTAAATTTCTCTCCGTTAAGCGCCAGTGACAGTGCAGTTGACAGCTGGCAGAAGCTACCGAAATGGAGCGGCAAGAATGGAAGGAAAAAAAACCTTCAACTGACGTCTTGATCTCCATCCATCCAGATTAAAGGCCACGGTGTAGGGGAAGTTACTAGAAAGAGGAAGGATGGATGGAGGTGAATCAAAAGGAAAGATGTAAATGAGGCAGGAGATACGGTGGACAGGAAAAAGGGATAAGCTTTCGCTAACTGCTGAGAATGGATTAGATTGCACAAGGTTTTACGCGTCTGATGTCTGACCCAAAAGCCGTGTGGATCGTCGTCATGGATAATGCTGAAATCTGATAACATTTGCTAGCACATGGTAACGTGCACACGGAAACAGGAGACAACATGAAGCATACGGAGCTGAGATCTAATTATGTGTAACGGTGTGTCAAGTACAGAGTTCTCCACGTTAGGTTGGAATTGGTTGGTCGGGTTTGTTGTGATTGCTGTGCCATACGATACCGGTGGATACGCTTGTATGTGGTTGCCCATACGACAAAAAATGAAACGCAAAAAGAAACTTGAAAGCACCAACAAATGACGATGTGGAATTAACGAACAAAAAAAAAATGGCTTCAACTACGGCCAAAGCCACATCCGGAAATTTGAACCAATCATTTTGTAGGTGTTTTATTCGTACCTTTCCACGGTGGCCAGTAGTTTGCAGCACCTGTTTACATTGTACCAGTGAAAGGCCATGGACGAATTTCCAACTAGGGACAGATGCATTGGATTTATATACCGTTAAGGAGTGCAAGAATAAATGAGGCATGAAGTACTAGGAATCAATACCTAGGATTTGGGTTTTAATACATAGAAAACTTAATTTAAGTATCGTTATATCTCGAATCCTTTTTTTTGACCGACATACATTTAAAATATGTATTTAATTTGTTGGAATAATAGTATAAGAGTTGAATTAAGTTCCAATCCTATTTTCCCTATAATTCATATTAATTCAAATATATTTATGTTTGTTTAATTTCCATCAGAATATGTTCCAGATTTAGCGTTACTCCAGCACAAGAGAAGGAAGCAACTCTAAAATTTCATTCAACCAAATCAAGTGCAGGATATTTGAATCACAGCGAATTAATTCGACACATACACCTCTAAAACACACCAATAAAAGCATTTTTGCTATTTGTTTCGGTGTAAATTCCATTAGTGAGTATGTGTATTTTTGGGGGGAAATTAAATCTCCAAATAGAAAGCCCTCGTAACCATCCGGTGTGTCGCGTGTGTCACATTGAAAACCAACAACCACAATCTGCCGCTACTGCAACATTCGTTTAACCGAACGACTAAGCTTTGGCCCACCTTTGCCCACTTAACAGAAGTGGGTGAGTATGTTCAACTATACAATACCATTAAAATACCACCAAAAAATGGCGCTTGTACCATCACGAGAGGGAGCAAAGATCGGTAGCGATCGTGTACTGATGGACGGTGCAGCGTACATTAATTGAGTTACTAATACATCACATGAATTTGTTTTGAATTTGCACAAAACTTCAAGCATTAGTTTAGTAATATAAACATACGAATTAAAAGCATTCATCGCATTCTGGAAGGATCAAAATCGAATCTGTTTAGGTCATTTAAATTCAATACGTTTGTGAAAATGTAATCTCTTCGTTATTTTAAATTTTTGTTGATTGTTTGAAAAGTAATATCAATTTATATCATTTTTTCGATTTGTAGTCGATTTTAATCCTTACGTTGAAATTTACCTACATTTCCCACTCGATACCGATACATCCAATATCCTTAAGAATGTTGGGTTTCATGCCGCAGAAGCAAAATACTTCGGCCCAAAGTTTCACGCACCTGGGTAGGCCGTATCGTTGCGTTTGTTGTACATAAACTCATGGTCCAAATTTTTGTGACGAAGAAAACGCCCGTACAAAGCACAAACCGGTACACAAAGCCATACAAGCCTGACTGCTAAAGGAAGGTGAAGGTTTTCGCTTTCCACATTGTTTTCATTTCCGCTTCGAGCCACGTTTGGCTCGCTCCAGCAACAAAAGAAGCTGAAAAACTGTGAAACATCTGGGGCATACTTTTGGCCTGCCTGGAGTGAAAGGAAATACGCCTACCTGAGGGACATGGCAAAGGAAACGAAACTTTCCCGACGAGGTGCCTTGTACTACACCGGTTGGCTTATACCGGTGTTCTCGAAACTGGTCCTATACATTCACAATCTTTGTGGTTTCAAGATGGTGTAGGTGAAGACAAAAAGAAATAGAAAGATGAAGGAAGAAAAAGAGAGGAAGGAAAAGACAAATAAAAGGAAACTCTAAAGAAAGAGTGAATAATTCTAGAGAAAAGAACACGGAAAACAAAAGTTTCCTTTACCGGGGAAGTTTGAAACTTTTCACTTGTTCTACAGCGATCATCGTTATTTTTTTGTTCTGCTTCAAGCTCACTTCGCACACTGAATGTTTGAGAGCATTTTTAATCGTAAAACAATGTACAAAACCACACAGGGTAAAGGTGTGCCTATGGTACGGTATGCCCGTTGACACATCCTGTGACACACAACATAAAACGCATCAAGAAGAGTGGAACTAAAACTTTCCCAACTGGGTCACCAGCGTCCGGAACATACGGTTGCAAAACTGTCAAGGGCAGCCGTGAATCACGTCATCCGACATCTTCATCTTCTCGGTGTCACTCGACGACACCTAACGTTCTGGCGATGAATTCCTCCGATTGATTTACTGCCTATACCGACTAACACCGTTACCTACACCACGACAGGACAGTGAAGCAGTTCGCTTCAGCTGCACTCGTACGCGTCACTTTTATCTTCGCTTCCCGGTCCACAAGATCATTAATCATTCCACACTGCCCAATCCAGAAGACCCAGTGCAAGATATCACACCGCCGCTCACATCGTCAGGTGTCCATCAATCGAGAGGGAACACATTCACTGCTCCGGACAGGCAGAGACGGTTGTGGAATACATTTTACTTTGGCACTGCTGCGGCGGAAAACGCTTACCGGACTTCGTGCCACATTAGACCGACATTTGCATAACTATCGCCAACAGATGAGCAGACGGTCGCGCGCTGTCATCGACGCCCATTTCCTGCAAGGAAGTAGGCAGATAATGATGGACGGTGTAAGATGGGCGACCGGATGGTCCGATCGATACCGTACTGCCGGGAAGTTCAACCTAATTCACACGCTATTAATCACACCGTTTCGATTGCGCAATCGAAATCACCACCATTAGCAGCTCATTTATGGCAATTTATTGAACAGCATTAATTGTGTCTTTAAACGTGATGATAGTGCTGTTAAATCAAACATTTGCATCAATTGTTGTGTGGAGTAATATCGCTTCAATCAACCAAACATAACAGTTCTTTATTTTTAGAGGACGATTAAACATTTTAAAATATAATTAACATTATCATTTAAATAATTTATTCTTGTAGGGCGATTATGTTGTAGTTTATCGAGCTTTGACGTTCGATCAAGAAATTTGAAGTCTGTAGGTGAATTAATTAGACAGAAACATACGAATGCTTTACACGAATTGTACATAAATAAATGTACTTGTCGATGAGAAACAAATAATGCCGTAGATTACTAGAAAATAAAATATGAAACATAGGTACCATAAATATTTATTAGTTAATATTAGAAAGAAGAAAGGTATTAGAAAGAAAGAAAGAAAGAAAGAAAAAAAGAAAGAAAGAAAGAAATTCATAAAGAAAAAAAGAAAGAAAAAAAGAAAGAAAAAAAGAAAGAAAGAAAGAAAGATAATATTACAGAGAATATTGAACATACTAAACAGCAAAAAGAAGAAAAAGAAAGTTGTGAGAAATTTATTTTATCTCACCATTTGATAGAAATATATTAGTAAAATCAAAAGAACTTTCCTTGTAAAGATTTTTGATTTCTGGTAAAAGTCATTCAAACGGAAAATCCAGTAATTAGTTAAGTTCTCAGAATATTTAAATTATTTTTTCAAGAACTACTTATCTCACATTGCTTAGACCAATACCATCGCAAACAAACAAATAACATAATTTCACTGTTTTTATTCAATCGTTTGGAACACTTTACCAGGAATTGATAGTGTCTTAAGTGCTGCTACTCGGTAACAAATTGCATCTTAAGATCCTTGCCTTCTGATATAAAGACAGCTAAAGCTACCATTCCACAGCACAACAACACCTGGCAGTGGTAACACTGACTTTAGAATGAATACATGCCTACAAAGACCCTGAAACCAATTTGGCTAAAGACTCAGAACCTAAAGCTCAATCACAAGCTAGTTACTGCTCATGCTGCTCACCGTACAAAAACCAACATCCAATTCATCGGAAAAGCTACCGCACATTGGATTCATAAAGTAAATCCTCTTACGGCCTTTCCGATACGGGTCCGTGCGTCTTTACACACAGACGCCTAGTGCCGTATCGCTTCATGTGCATGAAGCAATAAATATGTCTGGCCGATAAGACGAACCGGTACCACGGTAGTGTATGCACACCAGTGCCACTTGGTTGCATAAATCGGCGGTCCATTTTATCGCCTACCTTTCACAACGTCTTGGTCTCGGTCGGCATGATATCACAGATGGTACCGGGTTCAGGGTTTTGAAGATGGTTTCGTAGCGACCCGAATCAATGTACGGCCTCCCAGGCTCAACGCTCCGAATGCACACAGCCACATTACAAAACCGTGCTTCAGGAATCGGCCCCGAATGGTGAATGTGTACATTGACCGTATTCGTTTGTTTGCGGCCTGCAACCAAAACTAGCCATAATGTTGTCAATGTTGTACCGAAAGTAAACAGTCGCTTCTGTTCCTGCACCGAGTCTCTGTACAGCGAGTGCGTCCAGCGTTCTGTCGGGTAAGGAAACGTGACAGAACCGACAGTATACTCTGATATTGGAATGGGAGCAAGGATTAGGTAGTGATAGGAAAAGAAGGGAACTAAGGGAAATGGGAGAAGAGGGAAAGGGGGAATGCTTCGTACAACATGACACATTTCTTTTACACGGGTACTGGTCAACCCGACGAAGCATGGTCCAGGGATGGTTGGAATAGAATGAACGAAATCGCTTCCCAATGCCCACACCACTGTTCATCGCCCGGACAACGATGTAATAATGTACCAATTTCTTTGACAATACTAGTCCCATTCGTGTCCATTCACCGTGCTGACCCGTGCTGGCCTGCCAATGGTGCATGTTCCAGCTGATCCATACCGCCCGGTATACCCTTCAAAGATGGTCACTGTACGCCATCACAAACACACCCGGTGCCGGGTTTTCGGGCTTCGTGTAGTTTATGAAAATGTGTTCCCAATCAACAGCATCCTTGAGGCCGTCCTTGAAGCGATCCGTCCACATAAACCGTATGTCCCTCGACTTCTACGAAAGTCGAGGTAGCACATGAACATGGCAACAATACACACACACACACATACACCCATGCCCATCTGTCCATCTTAAACGTGCGAAGCATGTACAATTCACTTTTGCCTACATAACTGAAACAACGTACCATGTAAAGTACGTACGCCTCTAACCGAAAAGTTCGGTCGTGGTCAAAAGCCCTGACATATACTTGATCAGGCCTTTGGACGGCAACCAAAAAAAAAAGGAACGAAAGCGTTACAGGGTGAAGGTGAACCATTAGCTTACAATAGCCTTAATCCTGAAGCCAAATCGGTATCGCAATCACAAATGGGGTATTTTACGCAGTGTGCGAACGATCCATTACCGATCGACAGAATGCTTTCAAAAATTCCCTGAATCCACCGGCGGGACCTATACCTTTTGGGATGAATGCAACGCAACTCGTTCATTGGAAAAAGGTAATATTTCTCGAATTTCGAAACAAACGGATCAACTCCGGACCATCATCTTTTTGGGGTGCAAAAGGGTTTTGTAGAACTAGCCTTAAAACTTTGTGTTGCTTTGTAGTTGAAAGGGCCTACATACTATCGTATTGTAGAGAGAGAAAAAAGAAACTAATTNAATTTCGAAACAAACGGATCAACTCCGGACCATCATCTTTTTGGGGTGCAAAAGGGTTTTGTAGAACTAGCCTTAAAACTTTGTGTTGCTTTGTAGTTGAAAGGGCCTACATACTATCGTATTGTAGAGAGAGAAAAAAGAAACTAATTTTTCCTCGAAATTTAATTAATTGTCTCAATACAAATATTTATCATGTTTTGATAAATTAACAAAAGTGTTTTAAACAGAATTTGATTTGATAATTCTGCTTAGCTAAACCGTTCGGACCGTTTCTAATAAGTTTTACATTTGCCTGCTCCATTAGTTTTTTTCATTCGATCATTCAATGTGCTTGGTTTAATGAACAAACAATTTAAGCAATATTATTTTGATAGCACATTTAGACTATACTTTTATGTGTTACTCTTGTTCCAAGCAGTATAGAAGCATGTAAGTCCTTAAAGTTCAAATTGATTTTTTTTCCAACATTCTCCATGCTAGAGCGACCCTTGAGCATGGTTCGAACTTATGCTCAAAAGTTTCATTCAAAGGACAATTCGCACCTTACTTGTAGAGATGATTCGTAACATGTTGAATCGGTCTGTTGCAGTAGCTATTTTATTATTAAGGAACCTCAGAGTCTTTGCTTGGAGGAGAGCTTCCTGCAGCTAATATTTCTCCAAACTTCTTTCTAAGATATGAAATACGTTTCTAGCGTAAATTCTGCAGGATCCTTATCATAAGTCTGGATGGATATTAAAAGAATAAAACATTTATTTCCGTAATTTAATGTATGAGAACATTTAATCTAATTTATGAAAAATAATGTATAAAGTGTTGGATTCAAATCCTTGTACAAAAATAGAAGATGAAATGAAACTTTAAAGACATTTGATTTTAAAACATAAGATTCAGTACGCTATAATTTTAATATTTGACAAGTAGCTAGTAAGATAAGAAAGTAAGTAAACATCCGTCAACAATTCACATATATAATTCTAACAAAATGTATTTAAAATTGTTGCGATTATATCATCCTCTTTACGTGTTAATATTTATTTCTATCCTGGAAGCACTCTATGTTTTTCATTTAAAAAACAAGGATCAATGATACTAAACTAAATAACACTACTGCAAACGATTCAACAATTCTCGTATTATCTTTCCAGTTGGCCTTAGTCAGAGTTATCTAAATGGAACAGATGGCTGATGACGCGACACGTTTATCAGATGCATACATCCGACCGTTGGGAAATCGATTTCCGCGAAATTGGTTTCTGCGCTTTAAAGCTTCACTGTGCAATCGCTCCCGTGCGCTATAACCCGAGGGGTCACAGAGTTTTCACATATCACCACCATCAGACGATAAAGCAGTGACGGATAAATCAATACAATCCTATCCATCCACTATGAAAATCCTTATGTGCCGTGATCAAAATGAAATCTTGTGTTTTGTTTCCTATATTCGCGTCCTTTTTGTAGGTTGGTAGGCCATCAGCCATGTTAGCCGCAAGGCGGTAGTATTATTGAAGTGTATCTAACCTCTTTGATTTGGCACGTTATATTAAGACTTATGACGTGGATTTATGTTTTTCAATATGCATTTATTTTACATTAGTTTTCTTGCATTTTCCCACGAGGTTTTTCCACAACGGCTTACGATGAAGGCAGTATACAGCTTGACAACCGGTATAATGTCGAGGTATTTTTGTGTTTTGCTGTTTACCTTTAAGTAAAAGCGTAATTTTTCCACCTTCCTCCCGAAAAAACAAGACGTTACGACTGTTTGGTGCTAGTCGGCAGCAAAATCAAATCATTTAAAACTAACAGAGGCGCCCGCTTACGGACGACAAAACCCAACCAACGATGTAAAATGTTGGATCATCAGCAAAGAACTTTTTCTTACCGAAACAGTCGTAAAAAAAATCCAATTAATATGCAAATTATCGTCACTCGGCGTAGCGGCTAAAGCGGCCGTTGAACTTCACGAACACGGCTGTAGCCAGGGGTACGAGTTTTCGGTGCATCATCTCGCCAAGACGGTACATTGTGGTGTAATGTGAACCGAAACTTTCTGCAACCGTTGCATGGAAATGAGCGCACTAGCTGGGGTTTGATTTTGCAAATTAACAAACTCAATTGCTAGTCGTCCAGTCGTCGGTAGTCGGGATTTATCCGCCGGGGCGAGCGCATTTCTTTAATGCAATTGAAATAACAAAACGGAACATGGAAATTGGTGCGGCTGCTTCACGATTTCACTTTACGATACTGCCGTCAATTTATTCTTGCTGTTTAACTCTGCTAATGACAAGTACTTCTAACGATTTTTAAGTTAGTTCTGTTTTTTTCGGTCCCTTAGTTAGGTGAAACTCAGGTTTTTGATTGCATAAAGTTGTTTTTTTTTTGTGTGTTTTGATGCTTCGATCGAAAAATTCAGCATAATCCTTAATGGAATTAACATATTCCTGTGAAATTCCGACCGAAAATGCTCTTCACATTCATATTCAATGATATGAAGTTGATTGAAAGGGTGCATTTCGTAGAACATCAGCATTTTCGTTAAATCACGTTTAAGCCTTGCAAAAATTTTGGCATATCGATCGAGAAAAAAACAACTGCCGGGGTACTTTTTGTACAAAAAAAAACTCCAAAACCAAGCTACATCTAGAAACAAGCTCTGCTTTGGCTATATTCTTAGAAAAGGAATAATTAATACCGCTAGTAGAACATAAGAACTACTCAAAGGCATAGCAAAATGGCTATAAATCGTTTGAGAGCTTTTTTTTTCTTTTATTTTCTATGCAAATTCGGACAGCTTGTCGATTTTTGTACTCAGTTGAACCGTTCAAATGAACCGGCATTAGAGAAATCCAGACGCTAAAGCAAATGAGTGAGGTAGTAGGTGTATCAAAAATTAAATCCCATTTCACTTGATTGAACGGCAGTGCGGCTCGTACGAACAGGGCGAACCCTCTTCGGTGTGCAAAAAAATTAGCACATTTTCTTTAAATTTTAAAGAATGCTACAGCAAATACGAAGTGGGCATGTTTGGCGAAAGAACATGTTTAATGGTGGTTCTAAGAAAGGAAAGAAAAATATGAAAAACTCTTCATTCGTTAGAACAGTAAAATAACAGATCAAGTTGCGTGATCATTTACTTGCCGGTTTGTTAAAACATTTGAATACTTCGTGTTCTTGTTCACTGAGCCAATGTTGAGGATCTGTGATACCTGAATAAAGTTTGCTCTAGCAAATAATCAGGTGAATTATAAAGAAGTTTAAAGAAGTTTAAGATTCATTTTGAATAAATAAAAATAGTTAAAAAGTATTTTGCTTCACATAGAATTCTTTTTGTTTCAAAACAACACACAAATTTTCTTCCAAAAATTTTAAAAATAGGCATGCGACTAAAAATAAATTTTTGACTTTTTTCAATCGGTTTGTCTTCTAGCCATCTTACAGTGGATTTTCATTTTTGATTACGATTTTTTTTCGCGAATTGCATCAATTCAACACCATTTTGAACATTGAAAAATTCATTTTATCATTTCAAATTTTTATGCAAAAAAATCCTTTGCCACAAGATCAAAATGAGCTTTAAGCACCATTGATAGGCTCGTTTGAGTCCATTGCAAACGGAAGGAAATTAATACTTCCGCATGAAACCCAACCCCGGTCGGCTAGACGACAGACAGCACAACCCTATCGTACGGTACGCCCAAAAGGTTGACGAATCAAATGAACGACGCTGATTGCTTTGGTCAGCTATTTTCGGCTAAACCCTTCCACCGTACCGAGCTGTAAGTTACACTTCACGCTACCTTTCCGGCACCTTTCTTCCCGCGGGTGGAATAGTATTAAAGCTTCATCAAGACGCCAACGCATCTTCGGCGGAACCAAAATTTCCTGCCAGCAACCGTCAAGAACCGGCCGGCAACAATTTAGGCACCGCAACAGGAGGGAGAAAAAAAACATCGCCATCGGATACAACTCCAGCCCACTAACGCTAAGCCTCACCCGTCTTAAGGTCAACTTGGGTGTATGATTGCAAAACGGAATCCAGTCAGAGGAAAATACAATGAAGCGATATCCACCATCGTAGATCGAAACCTTAATCGCTATTTGCTTCCCATCGTTGTGCGAAGTGTGCTTCAGGCGCAAACCCGTCGAAGGATTCCATCTAAGCCGGTTTGCGGGTTTTTGCGATTTCGATCGTGAGAATAAATAAAAATGATATTCGATTATCTGCCTTTACTGTGCCGGTTCTCGTTACGCTTTCATTTCCACTCGGTTGCGCGTAATTTCACATCCGGAACCTTCATCCGTCCGTGTTCGAAAACCGGGCGAGAAGAACTTGAAATGGATAACTTTCCATCACCCATCCAAAACATTTCTATTATTGCTCCAAAGTAATCGTACTTTGACTAGTATGCACAAAGTGTTATGCCGGGCAAATGCGAAATGAAAGAGAGATACAATAGGAGGCGAGAGAAACGAGACGTGCTAGGGAAAATTAATTACATTCTCCCAAAAACCCATCCCGATCATGGTTGATCGGGCACTGATTTTGCGACATTTGATTACCATCCCGAGAACGGTGCTGGAGCGTCATAATCGATCGGGCTGCATTTGGTGGTGTGCGAAATTTGCATACCCCGAAATGAAGCTATTCGGCTTAATGAAGTGCAAATTATGAATCAATAAAGTGAGCTCGCTTTTGCTCACTAGAGTTTACGGGTTTCCCCCGTGTGTGCGGTCTCTCGTTTGTGGTTGTTATTGCATGCGGTGATTAGGTGTTGTACTCGGAGCTTTACAAATTGTTTGTCCTAAGATAATGTTGGTTTTTCGGTATTGATTTTGGTGGTTTTAAATTTGTTTTAAAATATATCAGATTGAATCAATTCATTTCTGTAAAACATTTTGTTTGTTTACATTAATGCTTTGATTACTATGTCTCTTTAATTTTGTATTTGTTTGCAGTATTGAAACAAGTGTTTACTATAAATTTTTTAAATATTTATGACTATCATATTTATCATAATAGCCAATTCTCGAAAATTGAAGTTAAGTTGGGTGGAAACAACTCACACAAATTATTTTATAATTGAAATTGTTTACATTTGTTTTATGTCAAGAAGTCGCTCATATTTACGGCCTTGGTTTGATGAGCTCCCTGTAGATCGTACATTCATACGGCTGATGTCTCGACTCATGTCCAATAATTTCTCTCTCATTTGATTTCTCTCACAATCATCCCCTTAAACATTCGATTTATACATACAGTAGTACATACAGTATTTATACATATGTAGTTTAAACGAATTGGTTCTGATGAGTTTTTTTTAGTTTTAGTTTCAATAATACTTATTTTTAAAAGGTATTAGTTGATACTGATTATATAGCCAGTTGAACAGTTACACCAAAAGATTAGGGTATGAACTATTTGAATAAATTTGGAAAAATCTGGTGAAAATATGAATCTGCATTTTACAAAACGTTCTTTAAAAAAATCAAACTTTTCAACGTTTTGCTGCAGCCCTAGAGTCACTTTTTAATTAGCTAACATTTTCTAGAAACAAGAGCACATCTAATGAACCCAATTGATTGGGCGCTACGCCGAAAGACGATAAGCACCAATCCAGGGACTTTACGTGAAGCACGCCACTTCACACAGCGGACACGATGTGCTTATGCACGGTGCGATGCTTTATGCTAATCCAGCTATTTTAAGACTTTTCTTTCTGCTTATCTCTCTCTCCCTCTCTTTCCTTCGTTCCTCAGCAGCAATCAACATTGCATAGAATGATGCAGAAGCTCAAGTGCTTCGCGAAAACAACTGAAACAGCAAACAAAAAAAGGTCAGAAGCCAAAAAGCTCCATGCAACAACAGGAGAAAAAAAAAACTCCAACCCGAAGCAACCCGAGGTGGTTGAACCGTTGTAGTAATCTTCTTGAAACTTCCGGACAGCGGTGAGACACAATCCGCTAGATACGAGACATTTTCATTGCTTTTTTTTGGCACTAGCTTTTCTAACCGTGCTGTATCAAAAAACTCACAAGTGCATCGCTGGTAGTGCGAAACGTGAAGAAAGAAAGCAACAACGAAGGGTCATAGAGCAGCAAAAAAAACCCCGCACAAAACTGTCAAAAGGTATGGGCTCACCGGGTACACCACTTAATAATGGCCGTGTGTCCGTTACTGCTTACAGATCAGTTTTGCGATCGTACGGAATCGTGTGTCTCGTCGGCACTGTACGTACGGGAGGTGCAGCACTGCAAATTGTGGCGACAAATTTATCGCGCCTAAGTGCCATCTACGGTGTCCTTCTACGGTTTCATCGTTTTACTTCGCCTTACNCAGATCAGTTTTGCGATCGTACGGAATCGTGTGTCTCGTCGGCACTGTACGTACGGGAGGTGCAGCACTGCAAATTGTGGCGACAAATTTATCGCGCCTAAGTGCCATCTACGGTGCCTTGTACGGTTTCATCGTTTTACTGCGCCTTACGAAGGTAGCAACAACAAAAAAGAAACGCATTCGCAATTAAAACTGCACACTTTACAGAATTTTTCCTTATTTATCATTCGCGCAATGAAAATTTATTTTCCCGCTCCATTTTTTTTTGCTTCGTTCGTGCCAACACGCGCACAAAAATCCAGCGATATGTGCATGTGAGCGAGTTCACTGTGTTAAAGTGTAGCTTGGTGGATTTTTTTTTCTTCACGTTTTCTGCTCAATTGCTTTAACGAGTGTGAGGTTCTATTTTTTGCCTTTCTGGCCATTCGCAGTAAATGGATGCTGCCTATTGCTATTGCTGCGGTATTCACCGTGGTACGACCCCAAAATGTAACCAGCTATACTGATGTCATCGTCGTAGTCGTCGACATTGTCGGCCCGTAACTTTTTTTTCCTAGCCTCTACAAATTGCATACCCATGCATGGCCGCACCATATCGGACCGGATCGTCCCGACAGGCGGTGGTGGTGCTTTCGCTGTGCATTTTGCTAGCATTACGCGCCGGAATTGCAGACACGCATTGCACCGTTTTGTGGTTCACGTTTATCATTTGCCTCAACTGGATCCAATCTGACATCTTTGCTACATTCCGTGGGCATGCGACCGACGCTTGCCAAAAACGACTAGCGTACACGAACTCACCCGGTTCGTTTCATTCGAGCGTCGCATTTTTATCGACAATCATGCCGAGGTTGACATTTTATTCTGGAGCATGTACTTTCGCACTTTAAGCATTTTCTGTGTCTTCGTACCACGTCTAAAGTATGTCTTGCAGTGGAAATTGCAAATGCACAAAAGCAAAAGATAAATAACACGAACGCATATAAAGAGATGGAACAACAGGAGTTTTTAAAAACGCATACCATGGTACGACTTTGTGTTTGTCGTCACACATTCGCCACCCTTCAGATGATGTAGAACAAGATGTGAAACACTTTCGTGCGTTTTCAAGTGAAAAGAACAAATTTATATTCCATTCGAGATAAAAGTTATCGGTAAAAATGCACTTCACACGCTAATAAATAGTTAAGACAGTGAAGCAGTTTGTATCTTTGCCTAGAATTATACAAATCATGGCATTAATAATTTTACAGAAAAACAAAACAATGAAAGCTCGTTTCAAGCTGCTATGATTTTGAGCGCAGAAAACAAATGCCGTCTTCAAAAAATCGACACCTTTCTAGCTTCGCTCATAACCACCTACCTAAAAAAACAAAAACCACAATATGCAAACCATCCAATTCGACTGCTGACCGTGACGGGACGGGGCAGGAAGCGAAATTATTTCACGGCATGCCCCTTTTATCTTTTCGCATATCAGAGCGAAACTTGTGATGAATTCATCATCATCAACATTTTCATTCCATTCTGCCAGTGGTTTCTTTCGCCTCTAAGGATGGTAAGCAAACTGGAGTTATCTTTACCGCTTTCAGGCCCGTCGGATCAACGAATCAGACGAAGGAAGGATGGGACGGTATCGTCGTCACACCGACTTTTCCGTACAACCTCCCGTAGCGTAAATGCTGATCAAAGACGTTTCAGCCATACCAGTGGAAGGCGTACGGCAATAAGACCCCATTGCCCTAACAGATTACACGTTTCGTGAAACAATTTGATTTAGGCTAATGTTTTGTCTGATTGTCACGCACTACCAGGCGTCTCCATTATGGCCAGGGCGATAGATAAATGTTGAGGGTTTGCCAAGTAGTCCTTTGAATGTTTGGATTTCGTATTTAGTTCTTCAAATGGTGTTTTAAGTGTGATCTCAAAAGCAAAGTGGAATGAAATGCATACACAATTTGATATAAAAAAGTTAAAACGNGTCTCCATTATGGCCAGGGCGATAGATAAATGTTGAGGGTTTGCCAAGTAGTCCTTTGAATGTTTGGATTTCGTATTTAGTTCTTCAAATGGTGTTTTAAGTGTGATCTCAAAAGCAAAGTGGAATGAAATGCATACACAATTTGATATAAAAAAGTTAAAACGGAATTTTAAGCTACTACGGCTTTAAGGGAAAATATAGATCCAGGGGAAAAAACTGTATGATTTTTAAAAGGCCAGCTATTCGATTGGGAGTATTATTATCGTTAAAAAAAATCCCTTCAAACATTGTTATTAATTAAGAAACGGTATTAAACTCAGATTTATTAAATTTCTCATTAATTAATTATCGAATAATCTTTATAAAACTACGTATTTAGATATAGTGTTAAAATATTTACACTTTCAAAATACTCGTTAAATTTTTTTTTTATTTGAAATATTTTGTTAAACTTTTAATTCTGTATGCCTTTTACTAATACTTATTTTTATTTGTTACTTATTCAAGTGAAACACCAAATCTTAACCATATACCACTAATGAATATCAAAATGGCAAAAGTCTTCACCAAAAACGAACGTACCAAAACGAATGCGAGTGAGCTAAGGAATGTTCACAGCTAATTACAAAAAACACCTCCCACATTGTATGTAGAGCATCGCCTTGAACACCGTCTACATGTCGGACAGTTTTTGCCCTATTATTTATTCAACAAAACAAACAGTGTGTTGACTTGGAACGTTCACATTCAACTGTCTCCTCCTCGTAAAAGACTTTAATCCATACCACCTGCGCCCTTTTCATCCTCCACGTTACGTGGTGAAAAACTTTCTTTCGTGGCAATTAATTTTTCCGTTTTCGTGCCAAGTTATTTTTTTTTTTTTTTGGTCGTGCAAAAGTAAGAGACACCATGTTGAAACGCAATGTTTGTCACTTTCACTGTACGACTTGTCAACAGAACACTAGTGTTTAACACTAAAACCTCACGTTTCTTCGATAAAATTATGCTTTCTTTCATTGCTTTTGGATTGTCGTTAGAAATCCTTCCGTTATCACCTTCTATTATTGTCATTTACACAACACCATGGAATGCTCCGCGTGTGTATGCTAGTCATCTTGGTTTTAATTCGAATACTTTATTTCGTGAGCGCTTGTCCCAAATTGCGTGATCGAACATTCAATTGTAAACAAAATTGTACATGCAAAACTACAATAATTTATTACAATTGCGTAAGTGCAGTTCAATGGCACCGAATCAGCTAGAATAGAAGATAGAATTTGGTAACTAATTACTAAATACTAGTATTGAAAAAATAAATTACATGGAAATGTCATTAAAGGGTTGATGTACGAATAATTAGCATAATTGTATTTATTCAAATACGATCATGTACGGTGCTAAAATTAAGAAGGAACTGTTACTGCTGATGGAATGCACATTGCTCCCAAACGGGTTGTTCCAATAAAATTAGTTCGTTAAAATAATTGGCCAGAGGATGAAAGTAATAAAAAATCAGCTTAAAACAATTGGACAAAACTTGAACCTTGGAAGCTTTAGAATAAATTTTGCGTATAATGGAGGCGCCTGGTAGATGTTAACAAACAACATTGCATTCAAATTCAAACATCTTTACGAAAATATTCCAAACTTAAAGAAATATTTGTAACAATTTGTACAACTTTTTTGAACAAATTGTTAAAAATTTGTACAACGTTAGCTCTTAAATCAAATTACAAAATAAAAATTGTATACTTCGAAACACGCAAATATATTTTGCGTATAATGGAGGCGCCTGGTAGCTGTTAATAAACAAACTTGTAGAATTATTTTAAAAACTTAGTTCGTTTTTTATACGTAAGGTTTTAAATCAAATTAAAAACTAAAAATTATTTGCTTTAAAACACGTAAATATATTTCCCAAAAAAACACTAGACACTGCAACGCAATGATCGTACACAATCATCACAATGTATGTGTGGCACTTTAAGGCTACTGGCAAACATTTTTCTTTGCGGTTTTGCTGTCAGTATTATCCATAAACTGTACATTAAACCCCAGTACCCCACCATCGTCACCATTATCTTCAATATCAGCACCATCATCAGCACGTCAACTGTTCGGTTGACCGCTAGTTTGGATGAGAAATTATTTGTTCTTGCATCTAACCACGGTATACAAAAAGCGACCCCCGGTATGGTACGCTAGTGTCCCAATGTGAACATTCCATGACACGGTCCGCTTGCAAGCAAGCACCATGCGAAAGGGACGAAACACCCCGAAGAGACATCGTCCACAAAGCGTTGTACACTTTCATTAAAAACAAAATTGGATTAAAGCGTTTACCGCAATGGGAAGCCAGCGAACGACATGAAGCATGACAACCGGGCACCTTTCGGGGCCAAGCTGCATACACAGTTGTGGTATGCCGGTCCTGAATCCTGCCTAACCTCGCTTCTTATCTACCCGTCCGTCGACCCGCTTCCATCGGTACGTCGAAGAAAAATGTCGTCATAACCTAATCACGAGCGCCACGAGTGTCCTTCTCCGTTCGCAGCGGCTCATATTTCTTCATACACGAGTACAGCACACGGTTGCATTCCTTGCTGTAAGCTGGTGTAAATGCATGGTTCACCAAATGCACAGTATAAAGCAAAAGGCTAACGTTGGCTGTGCAGTGTGCAGAGTGTTCAATAACGCTGAGGAATCCCATGGAAATCGAATTCCAATCCAAACTACTAACTCTCACCAGGTTTTATATTATTTCTTGATATCTCAATCTTCGCACCGTATAGGGCTTAATGTACTGCTTCGTGTGTGTGTGGTAGCAGAGTGTGCAAGCGAAAGGTGTAAATATGATTTCCAACAGCATTCAAGGCGCATGTGGAAAAGAATTTGACCTTTTTTCCCCTATACCCAGTTGCGCTAACATGTATGCAGAAGTTTTGCTAAAGCATATAATTACACACAACCCGATTACGGATGATGTATGCAGTGGATTCCAAACAATATTACTAGACTAATCGATAAAACCGTTGATCTTTTTAATTGTTGTGGGTAATTTAAAAATAAGTAACCAGGTTAAATAGAACAAATAAAATTTCACTTTCAAAAGCAATTATTGGATTTTTAAATCATCCTCGATGACTCGAAATCGCTACTGCTTCCATGGAAAAATGGAAGACAAGCTTTGTTTAGCAATCGTGATAAAACCTATAAATTAATAAAAATATATAGATGATATATATAGATATCTATATAGTTATAGATAATAAAATCACAATCGTTATACAAAATGTTATAGAAAACCTTTTGATCAACGCTCATGAATGGTGTAATTTATCTAATGTACTCTAATTTTGTAGTTCATTAACCTGGTGCTTTTTGTAAATGACAGTTCCAAAGGCTTTTTAGGCTTAACTAATAAACCGAAAGTACAATATGCTCAAATTAAAACTTAAATAACAAAAAATTCTACAAAACAAATCTGAAAAAGTAAAGTCCACGGAAGGATAAAGTCCCGATGGGCACGGATAAATGATGATAAATTTTAATTCTTTTAATTTAGCTCATCATACAACGGTTTCCTCTTTATTAAAAGTAATTTTTATATCTATTCCTGTAAAAAAGAAAACAAAAATAAAAGAATATCTAGAAAAATTGCCACTATTTCAATCTTTTTGACATTATCAAGGACAGTGCAGACAAAAAAATAACACGAAACACACAAATGTACGACAAATGTGAAGTGTGCAGTACAAAAGTAAATCGAACCATTGCTGCATCAGCTTAGCTCGTTAGCTTCGAGGCATTGATGTGTTCTTTCCCCTTCCACCTTCCCACACACTTGTTCACGTTGGCCTTTGCCACATTACCATCCTATCCTGAGGCCGCGTGCGATGATTTGAATAGATTGTATCTGTGCTCTTTAGCACTCGACATTGGGCTGGTGCAATGGTTTTGATCGGGTTCTAGTATGCGGCTGTAGTGCGGCAGTATCTGGTGTCGTTCTGTGGTTTGGATGTGCATTTTTCCTTCCCCCGCCCTTCCATACAAATGATTCTACACACACACATATACACACATAGAAACACCAGCACACCAACTAAAGCCGTTTTGTCGCCCACCACTATCAGCATGATGAGCTTCACACAGCCAATGAGGCGTACCCCGAAACACCGTAGGACACGGGTACTCAAGTATCCGATAAGGATGTGCGAAGGTGCAACCAAGGTACAGACAGGATTTGCTTCGATATTTATAGCCTTTTTCGATTAGCATGAATGCGGTGTCGATTTCTTGTTTTTTTTTCGCTTTGCTTTTTTTGTAGAATATCCAAACACGATCAGGATGGAAAAGGTTGTCTTCAGAGTATTTGCTCTATCACATTGTGATTCTTTTTTTTTAGGATATTTCTTTCTCACTTCCTTCTTGCTCTATTTCTCGCTAGCTTTCACTCACCCGGTTACAAATTCCGTGCTTCATTGGCCAGGTTGGCTGCGTTTAAGAATGCATTCGATTTTTTCCCCTTTTGTCGCCCGAAGGCATTCGTGAAGCAAACAAAAAAAAGAGGTCGCTTGCAATCGTTAGGCAAAAATAAAAAAGAAAACTAACGCGGTGGGTCTTTTCTCTCTGCTCCACACAATCGTCTCCAGAAATATATGGTACCATTGTGCTAGTCGCTTCGTCAGGTTGTTAGTGAATCAGGCAGAATGAACAATCTCCGGAACGTTTTTAAAACGTACTGTGTGTGTGTAGTTTTGCTGGGCAAAATAGAATAAGCGATGATTCTTTGAACGGCGATGCTTGAAGAAATATTTAGATTAGAGTTGAGTCTTTTCTTTTTCTTTACTTCGTGCTTAAGAGATTTATAAGCAGGACCACGTGCGCTAACGTTATGCTTACGATCGAAGCGCGCAAATAGCTCACTACCAGAGCGTTACCCAGAACGGTTGGTTCAACTTTTTGATGTCTCATATACGTTCGTGCCGCAATGCAATAAGCCAGATAGATGGAAAATGCTATTTCGGAGAAATAAAATTCTACCAACACCTCACCATAAGCGCCCGAAGCATCAAATCCACAAGCCAGGAAAATCCAAAAAAAAAGATCTGTTTCGTACAACGTTACAAACTGTTTCACCGTGGTGGAGATATAGGAGTAGGAAGACGAAAAAAAACACACACACACACAAAAATTCACCAAACTACTTCAAAGTGCAAATGCATGCGAATGTACGAAACGCAGAAACCATTCGCCCAGCACACACATAACGACCTCCAAAGTAGGTCGAAAGCTTCAGCGATTCAAAAGACGATATGCAAAGCAAACACCGAACAGAACGAAATAAGAATGGTGAAAAAAGTACAGTACTACGCTACACTGAGGTGAAAAATAAAATTTAAAAAAAAACCCAGGAGAAGACATAAAGATAAAGCCTGCCAAATCTTGTGTTATGCATATTGTTTGGAGTTTCGACAATGCCTCCATGTGCACGAAACAACGGAGGCATCTTCAACTCTCGTCCTTTTTTTTTTATTTGGCGCAACCTATGTAAGCGCTGGTAGATTCGATGCAGACAAAAATTTAGCTTTTTTTGTATAAAACAAACGAATGAAGCGAAAAAAAACCCATTCCAAACCCACTCGAATGAGCGGAACGTGTGCATTTGTTCTGTTTTACCTGTTTTACCAACATTCGCCCTTCGTACACGTTCGGCCCTTCAACATCTGGACCGGTGAAGTTTTGCTTTGCCCCGTAGACATTTACCATCCAACAGTACATTGGCACATTCACACTGGTCCACACTCCGGCTGTGATGCAGCAGTGTACACAAAAAGGGGTGAAAATTTTGTAAATTGGAAAATTTGCATGTTTTGTAAATGTTAGTTTTTTTTAGGGCCGGCCAGCTTTGTTGTACGTTTGTTAGCAAATGCTTGCCTTTTTGCAAGGAAATGAAATGAAACAAGACAAGCGCATACTGCCTGTTGTAAGAAATATCAATGTGCTGTAAAGCTTTGTTCCGTGATCGATCTTATAAGCTTCTGATTAGCAAATGCTTAACTAAAGATTTGCTTATTGAAAGCTTTGTTTAACATGTTTTAGTGTGATATAATTATTTTGCTGGAGATAACAAGGTAAACAAATACAAATTCAAAAATTAGATCGTTTTAGATTCATTAAATATTGTAAAGTTTGAAAAAAACGAGTACTTTTTTTATTTTTTAAAGTACGTACGTGTTCTATATAATTATTGTGAATGTAAATACTATTTTTAAAACAAAAGAATGGTTGTTAATTCGAAAAAATCTCATTTCCCAAAAAAAAATCTATAAATTTGAAAATCACCTAATGCTATAGCCTTTGTTTTTTTTGTGAAATTGAGCAAAATTTATAAATTGATGTATTTTAATTCTAATTTGCTGAAATAAATTTCTTTTCACTCAAATTATGCTTTAAATAACAAAATAGAAAAAAAATCTATAAATTTGAAAATCTCCTAAGGTTATAGCCTTGGGTTTGTTTTTTGGGAAATTTAGCAAAATTTATTAATTAATGTTTTCAGTGCGAATTTGTTGAAATAAGTTTTTTTTTTCATTCAAATAATGTTGTAAATAAAAAAAAGAATGTTTTTTTTATAAAAAAATAAGAATAAAAAAAATCTTTAAATTTGAAAATTTTCTAAGGTAAATGTTCGCAAGCGCGACAATTGCTACGCATGTAGTGACGGGGTAATATATCAAAATGCAATGGTTTGACTTAATATAATATAAATGGATATTTCTGCAGTTTAAGTGACCATTACCAAGTGTAACCTTATCTGCTTTTATCACTTTTCTTAACATCGGAATGTCTTCCCTTTAGTTCCAGCACTGGTGGAAATTAACGAAGCGTGGAAATATATTTGGGATTAAATACATTGAGGCCTTATCAGTAAAGTCATCGACACTAGTCTTACCAATGTTCAGGGGACACTCAATATTCTGGAAATAAATGGACACAGATTGAATAAGTTCTACGCCAACTCCAGAATAAATCTGTCTTCTTTTGGCCCGGTATTATATTGTATATCATTCTAAATGTATGCTTAAGTTTGACGCCTCTGTCATTCTTGGCGGATTTAGAGATGAGTGTATTTTTTACTAACTTTAACAGAGAAATCACTTTAGCTATGGGGTTGGCACACTATTCGCGAGATGGGATAGATAGTAAAAACAAAACCCCAATATAATTAAAAAAATTAAAATTTAAAAAAAAATTAATAATAAACAAATAACTTGAAAGTGTACTACTAATCCAATATTTTCTAACTTTGTAGATCATATGTTTGCATCTCTTCAACTTTATGCCACTCATGTCAAATAAAATAGTGGTCTTAGTCAATAGTCAGTCTTAAATACGGAGGGACTTTTCCAGATGAAATTTTATGCCATGACCGTCGTTGTAAAACAACGATCGCCATTTGATCTAAAAAAAAAAAAATCTTAAGAGAAGAATCAATCATATCATGAGTTGACTCCCAAAACAAGTTTTTAAGTGATATTTTTTATTAAAATGATACACCATTGTTTGATCGACGAAAATTGATCTTCCCCACATCCATCCATGCTGAGATATTATCGTTCTAGATTAATTACGGGAGAAAAAAAAACATCTAAAAAGTCAACAATTATAACAAGATACACTCAAACTGCACTTCACATCAATTTGTACTTTGCCAAATTGCCATAACCGCACAAATCGAGTTACAGTGCAACCGTTCCCATTCTAATGCGTGCACCGACTTGCCCGGTATTTCAATTACGAATCAAATGCAAACGAACAAATGTGAAAATTGCATCTAATCATCTATCAATCACGTGGCTTAAAACAGCATACATTCCATTCCTTTCCGAGAGGTCGGACTCGTTAAACAGCGCACACAAATAAAACTTCTTCTACCACCCAAAGTCTAGACAGCGATGCGGATACTCGATGACGATGACTTTGCAATTGCATCATGCATAATGAAGTGGAATCGTTTGGCTGTTGAATATTTAATTTCTAATTTCACTCTCCTCGCACGGTAACGACATTGCGCTTCATTTTCCTTCACTTTTGCCGCAATTATAACGCATACATACGTGCCAGTCATTACAGTCGTTAAAATCACGTGCAAGTGGCGATGGGAAGGATGGGCAGNTAAATTTGAATCGGATAAAAGGTGAAATATTTGTGTTTTATTTCAGTTCGATATTATTTTTGTCAATCCTTATTTATTCTAGTTTATTGAAATGATTGTTCGGTTTGAGCAACTTGTTTATCTTTAGCTTACTATAAAATAATCGAAACACTTCTTCAAGTCACGAGTGTGAATTCATGTTCAACATTGATTCTATAATAGTTTATTCAATTAATTGTATGACAATTTATTATTTAAAAAACGAAACATTGGACACTAATTAACCGCAAATTAACAAACATTTGGGTGTATATGTTAGCAAATTTGATAGAATTAATCTTGTCATTTTTTTTAAGTACACCAATAAATAAATATTTATCAGTGTAATCAATCGAAACAAACAATAAACCGATATTTCACCAAATATATTGCACAAAACATGCATTTTGTGATCGATAAACTATAACAAAACTCCATATCACTGCTCGCTAGTAATCATCAATTTGGCTAAACTTTAAATTGATCCAATCAAAACGAAATCAAGAAGATGTCGAACAAAATCTTGCCACGGTCAGAAACAAATCACAAACAACGTTCCTTTCTATTTTCTTCGTTCCGATGTTGACCCATAAAGCGCGCGGTTAAAATGCTTTTTACATTACTTATTCAACTAAAGGTAATTTCATTCACGACCATCATTGAGCCAATCCAAGCGGTTGGGACCAAACTGCTTAAAAGGAAACTTGCTTTTACGATTTATTTTTCTTTCACGATGCTGTCGAATGTCAACTACAGCATTATTTTTTTCGCTGGAAAGAATTCTTCAGAAGACAAAAAAAAAGTTGAACAGCTTAAAACGAAATCGAGGAAGAACACACGGTGCAGAAGAAATGTTTTCAAGAAAACGGCCACGGTTTAATTTCAGATTTGTTCAACTCGATTTCCACATCCAGGTGAATGCACACACACACACAGTGGAACACATCACAACACATTCACACAACCACAATCAGTAAGGTTCGTATTGATGGAAATGGAATACTAATAGGATTTGCTCGAGAAAACCGATAAAACCCATCCATTCACTTCCATAAACCTTAGGCCCAGCGTTACGACTGCCTCACTCTCTCTCTCTCTCTTTCTATCTCTCTCACACACACACACTCTCTCTCTGTTGGAAGAATGCAATCGAACCATGAACTGTATCAAATTCTTGCTACATGTGCCCTTTTCAGGTCTACAATTTAGCCAACGTTCGCTTCGGTTTCCGCAAGAGAACGCCTTACCCCTTTTATCGTGCCATGGCGTACCCGATGTACTTCCCTTGTCTGCTTACCTTATGGAAGCTCCATATCGCAAGTCCCCTCTCCCCCTCATCGTGCCACAAACTAAATCTTGCACGTGTTCTTATGCTAATGAAATTTAACCTACTTTCAATCAACCGGCGAAAAAGAGGCACGGACAAAATGGCAGCTTCAGGTGCAACGGAGGCACCTCGGGGTGAAACAAATATTCCACCAGCATCAGTACAGTTTGCCCTAGCCGTTGATCTATTATGCTAAATTATTACTCTTTCCAATTCCATTTCATTTTCGCTACTTTGGTGCAGCACATTCCAGCACAAGTTTATCACTAAATGTATTTTATCGCTTTGATTTACGATTCTAATAAGGTATGGTAATACATTTTAGTGATGAAAAGGGCATTTATTTTAAGAATTAATCCATAACATTGGTCCATAGCTATGTTTATCAGTAATCACTTTATTGCTCTAAAGTGCATTGGAAAATTATCGCTTCAACGAGTTGCTTGATTAATCTGGTATCTTGTGGGAACTTTTGAAATAGTTTTTTTTTTCGGTGAGATAGATAAAAACTAAATACTTCTTGTTATTTCTTTTTACCTGTAGATGGGTTTTACTAAATAACAAAATTACCTTATAATTAAGAAATATTATAGTATGCGCAGAAAAAGTTTAAAATTTCTAGCACATTAATGTATTAGAACCTTATTTATATTTTTTTAATAATTAAACGCAACGGAAAACTTATTAAACATTAAATTTTCCCATTATCGTCAGTGTGTGCACTTTTTAGTCAACGATCGATAAAAAAAATTTGTTAGTCACGTATTTTCAGTCAATTGGTTTCATGATTTGTTTACTGAATAATATTAATCAAAGAAAAAACTCTATCAATGAAAGCTTCAAACTGCATACTAATATCTTATCTTGACCAAATAAAAAGATCCGAAAGTTCTTAGTTATTTTAATTTGTTAATAATATAAATATTTTTGCAATATGTACTTAAAACAAATATTCCTAAATAAAAGTTTTATATTGCGCTTACTTTCCGACTACATTAGAAACTATGTAGNCGTACCCGATGTACTTCCCTTGTCTGCTTACCTTATGGAAGCTCCATATCGCAAGTCCCCTCTCCCCCTCATCGTGCCACAAACTAAATCTTGCACGTGTTCTTATGCTAATGAAATTTAACCTACTTTCAATCAACCGGCGAAAAAGAGGCACGGACAAAATGGCAGCTTCAGGTGCAACGGAGGCACCTCGGGGTGAAACAAATATTCCACCAGCATCAGTACAATTTGCCCTAGCCGTTGATCTATTATGCTAAATTATTACTCTTTCCAATTCCATTTCATTTTCGCTACTTTGGAGCAGCACATTCCAGCACAAGTTTATCACTAAAGGTATTTTATCGTTTTGATTTACGATTCTAGTAAGGTATGGTAATACATTTCAGTGATGAAAAGGGCATTTATTTTAAGAATTAATCCATAACATTGATCCATGGCTGTGTTTATCAGTATTAACTTTATTGCTCTACAGTGCGTCGCAAAATTATCGCTTCAACGAGTTGCTTGATTAATCTGGGAAAGATGTGGGAACTTTTGAAATAGTTTTTCCGGAAAAATAGATAAAAGCTAAATACTTCTTGTTATTTCTTTTTACCTGTAGATGGGTTTTACCACATAACAAAATTAGCTCATAATTAAGAAATATTATAGTGTGCGCAGAAAAAGTTTAAAATTTCTAGCACATTAATGTATTAGAACCTTATATAAATTTTTTTAATAATTAATCGTAACGGAAAACTTATTAAACACTAAATTTTCCCATTATCGTCAGTGTGTGCACTTTTTAGTCAACGATCGATAAAAAAACTTTGTTAGTCACGTATTTTCAATCAATTGGTTTCAAGATTTGTTTACTGAATAATATTAATCAAAGAAAAAACTCTATCAATGAAAGCTTCAAACTGCATACTAATATCTTATCTTGACCAAATAAAAAGATCCGAAAGTTCTTAGTTATTTTAATTTGTTAATAATATAAATATTTTTGCAATATGTACTTTAAACAAATATTCCTAAATAAAAGTTTTATATTGCGCTTACTTTCCGACTACATTAGAAACTATGTAGCAATGTAAACCTATGTTCTTCATCAACCATCAGTTAAAACCCAGCTTTACAACGTTCCTGAACCATTTGCAAAACCCAAAAACCTACACGTCCATCCCACAATCAATCACTGTCAGTGTCCTGTCGTTCAACTTGTGGCTCCTTTGCGATGGCGTTTCCTCCACATATCCGGCCATAGGGCTACGGCGTATCCCTTTTCCCATAAAGAGGCATTTTCCTAACCTTCCCATTTGCTATTACACCTGTAGGTCACAAATCAATAATTTCCGACTAATGTCGGCAAGACTGCGTCTAAAAACGCTCAACAAACCGATAGCGATCACAAACAGAGGTTGGATCTTCGTTAATAAGCATGGACGCAAAACGGAACAGTAAAACCACAACAGTAAACTAACCGAAACTACGCTAAAGGATAGCATAATCTACATGATAATGAGTATTCCTACGTTAATGCGATTCAACGCATCCTTTCTTTTGAAAACATGAGCAGGATCAGTACCGGACGCTGTTTGAGTGGATTATCTCTTGAGCTTAGGAATACATCCAACATACATGAAGCATGAAACAGGAAATGTATTACATTATACAGGGTGTTCGGGATAATTCTGACAGTCACCTACGGAGAAAGAAAAAAATTTTTTATGGCAAAATTAATCATTGGGGAATTTTTTTTTTGTTTTAGAAATAGTAGCTTACCATGTATTTTATTGATTTTATTCAAAATATCCGCCCTCGGCTTCTATTACGGCCTCCACCCGTCTCCGGAACCGGGAACAAGCCCTGCCGACAGTTTCGCGGGGTAGGGCCGCGAAAACGGACCTGATTTTCACCATCAGCTCCGCCTTGGTGTTGCTGGAGGTTCGGTTGGTGTCCCGTTCCACCGCGCCCCACACGAAATAATCCATTGGATTAAGATCCGGGGAGCTGGGAGGCCACACATTCGGCGCGGTGAAGTCGTTGAAATTTGCCGTCAACCACTTTATCGTTTTGGAGGNTGTTCCGTACACTTTTAGCTGTCGAATGAGGTATTGCTTGTTTTCCTAGGCCCACGCAATCACGAGTTATAAACAAAAATGTAACTGTCAGAATTATCCCGAACACCCTGTATTATTTACATTGCAATGTACTTCAAATTATATTCTTAATAAATTAAATATGTTCTGTCGCAGTACACTATATCAAAAGCAAAGTAAATTCAAAACCCCTCACTAAACTCAACATATGGTGTTAATGGTTTTTTGTGTCTAATCTTTTTGCATATCAATAACCTTTTACGGTACAAGCTCACCCACATCACCTGCTAAATAAAATGAAACCATACAAATACCAATGGAAAAACAACCACCAACAGCCACAAATATATGAACGAAAGGCCCGGCTGGAAATTTAATCTTATGGAAATATCCCTACATCATTCACTGCCATTAGTTGTCGCGAAGGCCTGAACCGTGTCACGATCACGATAAAACTTGTAGCAAGAAAAACAAAACAACGTAAAAGGGCCAACCGTACGACGAAAAAAAAACACAGAAGCTTAACTTTCTATCGGCAGTGAGAATTTGATGAAGCTAATTAATTTTTGATGTTACCCGAAATGATTTATGGGTCTGGGACGATCATACATATACACACACACTCTTTTGTGGCCACACAACGAAATTTTTCGGGTAGATTAAAACGATTCCTTGCGTATTTCATAAAGCTTTCCATATTTTTTGCACTGCCACAATATCCATGCGAGTACCCCTATCATGACGAATGGGTAATGCATTCATCGAAAAAGAAAATGCTATATATTAACCGAATTTCACTTTCTTGTTTGTACTGGACCCAGGCATGAGCAAACAATAAATACTACACGAAATTGCTTTTGAGTGTAATCTATAAGATTTTGGAATTTTAAGTTGGGGTGATAAAAATTAAACTGATTACGAAGCATTGGTCACCGGCTTAAGTAGATACCGTGCTGAATAAAATACAGTTCTGAAAATTTTTTTTGCAAACCTTTTATGCAAGTTCTGTGTATGCAAAATTTGAAATGTTATGCAGGTAAGTGTATGCAAAATTTGAGCATAACAAGATTTATCATGAATAAATTTATATTTTTCATTGGTACAATGGTCTTCTTTTAAGAACTTCTATTTAACATTTGTACATATCAGAACAGACCAGGTTAAATAGTGAAGAGATAGATGAGATTGAAATGAATCTTTTAAAAAAAATCAATACTCATGCTGAGCTATTTATAATTAAAGTTCCCAGTTTTACAAGTTCCTCTTACCGATTCCGAAATGATCGATCGAAAATCAGTAGAGAATGTAAACCTCATAGTTGGTCCGAAGTTGGTGATCCGAATTGTATGGAAAAACAATAATTACACATATTCCCCATAAAGCTACCCTTCATTCCAAATGGTTTTGAGAAAGCTTATCAATAAAATAATAAAAACACCAAACGTTACAGCAAAGGTGCTCTTACGAAACAAGTTGAAAGCGGCGGGGGAAAATATTAATCCAATTTGAAGGGATTTTCCGAATCCAGCTACAGTTTTACTAGCCAACCATATGGAATTCGTTATCGAAAACCAGGAAAACCCATTTATTTACTGAAGTATACTAATTAAAATGTCCTAAGCCGCTCAAATTGATTGATATGCGCTGCTGTGTTTATGTGGTAGGTGAATTCAATCATTAAAATTCGGTTTAAAATAAAACCTATCCATGGCATCGGCATTGTAGTTAATCGGGATCTGAGCGAAAAAAGGATGCTTTCATTTTATTGCTAACGCCCTACGTAGGGCCTGGTTTCGAAATTACGAGTGTGGGTTTAATTCGCTGTAATAAAAACTATTTTTGATGTTAAATTTTGAAGAAAATCGAAAATTTAATAGTATGTGAACCCGTTTCTGATAAGATCGAAAATGATAGGGTATTTCAAAAAAAGATCTAGTAACATTGAATTTTAAAAACTATTTACACTATTGATATTTAACAGTTTTTTTAATAACGATTTCCATTAATGAAAATCCAAAATATAGCTACGATAAGCATAAAAGCTTTATAATTACGGAAGGTCCAACTTCCAGCTAAATTTGTTTTTTTAGTACTTTTGTACTAAAATAAATAAAAATCGTGAAATAGTCCTCCAAATTAAAGCTTCATTGCTTTCTGTTTTATGATTCTATCCATTTCTTATTTTTTACCTCGTGTCAGCCATAACAAAACATTGAAAAATAACCTCCCCGTATTAGGTACAACCCAGCGACTGATGGAGTGGTTTTAAAGTTGTAAACTACCACTGGTCAAATGCAGATATTAACTCATATTACGTTTTTTTCCACCACCCAGCTCATCGGGATGAAATAAAACATTTAGTAGTGGTCGGTACAGTGCTTAATGCCTTACGGGTTTATTCCGCTTCAACCGCAAACTAGGCTCGCAACGGTTAGTCGAGTAAAACGACCATAACTCAATGACGGGTTTTCGCAGGAAGTCACGCATAGCTTAACTGCTTCGTAAGGAAATAATGAACCAAAGCTTTACGCCACTGCTGGGTACCAGTCGCTCAAGGTACACAATTGTTGTTCCTTCCATAGTTCCCAAGCTTCCCAAGCACAAAACCGTGAGCGACTCGTAGCAGCGTTGATATTAATTTTATCGGGAACTTTTCAAGTGTCATCGAGCGAAAAAGTTGCCACCGAGCAGCTTGCCATAGGAGCGCACTTGAAGGTTGAAGCGCACTCAAGTGCAGCCAACTTCAGCGATGCAACACAATTCGGTGCAGCATATCGATAGGTAGATGCAGGTGCAGTTTTCTTTTCCTCCACCAACTGTAATGCCAATCCCGCACAGACGACTACCTTCGTAATGTTAGAGTTTAGCCAGCGAATCGTTGTCCGTCGGCAGGGCGTCGGATACCGAGGACTACCATAACGGAGTTTTTTCAAACGGTGCCATGTTGTGATTTTATTTCGCTTCTTCACGTACCACTCCAGGAATCACATCTTGCGCTACTCACGAAAGAATAAACATTAAAAAAAGGTATATATTTATATCCATCACCTACCAGAAAAAGTTTCTTCATTTAAGTACGCCTTCTTTCGTTGCCCTGTCACTTGTTACTTTGGCTTGCCAGACACATAAAACTCTGACATCCGTGCCTTTACTGACGTACCTTTGCCAAATGAGACGGTTACACTTTTCCAACACGTTGATGAAGTAGGGTCGCTTATAAATTATACTACCACCTGAACATCATTCACTTTAACTTTTACTTATGTGAATTTCAGCCCTGTTGCGGCAGGAGACAGCATCACCCACAGGAGAGTCTGACAGGTACATATAAGAGCATAGTTTAAAGGCTGCATATAGTGAGTAGTTTCTCCACAAATCAGCTTCACAATGACGCTGTTGTTGACCTAAAATCATCCATCTTTCTACCACGTTTCGTGGCACGTATTATTTAATCATTTTTAACGTCGCATTTTGATTGCTACGACCTTTTGCGATTGTTACATTTTTATTTTGCAATTTGTATGATTTGTGTGAAATTGATTTTTTTATACGTCTAGGAAAACCTATACAATATATCTGAATTTATAATGGTATCATGAATTCACACAAATTTATAAAAAAATGGTTAAATATATTAAGATATTGTTCTTAGAACAGTGCCACAAGAATGATTACTACAAGTCAATTATGATGTACATAAAACTTTGATTATTTTAGTTATATTTGTAATTCCATAAAATCCTTTTCAGGAAAGGTTTAAATTAATGTCTTTTGTTACCAGTTACGAATACACCACTATTGAAAACTACCAACTAAAGACCATAAAAAAGTCGGATGAACTTCTGAGGTAAAAAAGGTTCAACAGAAGCTAGATTTAAGTTTGAAACTTTGTGACAAGCACGTCGGCCCGAGCATGGGAATTTATAAAATTGTTTAACTAAATTCTTTTTCCGGGATAAGGCAAAGGAATAGAAGGAAATGCCTTGCGATAATTGTAATACTTCAGCTTCAGAGGCTGACGGTACGGTCGAAGCCGTAATCATTAACTATAAACAAATAAATGAATAAATAAATTCTTTTTCAGTTCTAGTTAGTTTATCCATCCAACTCCATCTCTTATGAATAATCTAAAATCTCTCTACAATTCTCCAACATAAAACTTTCTTCTAAAAAAAAGGAATTTCTATCGTTCATGCAAAAAATTGTTTCACATTAAATGTGTATTTGGCAGTGTTTTGATTGAATTCTATAAAATACAAAATAGTGGCGTAAATTAAATGGATGGTCAACCCCAGAAAAACTTTGTCCCTCTTCACTGTACGCTGTCTACTGTACACATTACCAACACGCCTAGTGTTAAACATGGTTCGTTAGTTTGTAACAAACCAACCACTACCACAGCTGTACGAATGTCCCCCATTAGCAGATGGAAAAAAAAGCATAAAAATCTATTTAGTTTTCCAACTTAAATTTTACTCATCAAAACCCATCACAGCACCGGGTGAAAAGTTTTTTTGATGCTTGCTGAAACTCGTAAAGAGGCGAATGTGACGTTTTCCCTCCCTTCCGAGATCCAATTATGGGTGCAGCTGTACTACAGACAACTTGGGCGGTAAAGTGTGAAGTGGCAAATGTTGGCGTTTCTCACACTAGCTACAAAAGTCGCTTATTCCCTTCTCCCCGAAAGCATTGTACTGTAGTGATGACAGGACAGTACTGCAGTTCCCGTGCAAAACCCGTTTCGATGCGGCGATTTGAAGCGAATCCTCATGGTACACACATGTGCATGCAATTTTCCACCCAGAAAGCCATGCCAGTAGACCTTGGCACGATGGGTAACATTGAAGACGTTTGGATGTTAACTTTCGATGCAGCTGCTAAACACACACATACGAGCGCGAGCGCAGCGCCTGCAAACATGCACGGGTCCTCTGCACGCAAACAAGTCAACATCGTTCGATTTGGCTAAGTGGCCAGGGAATCAGTCACACACGGGGGTGCGGGGTTGATGCACCACTTCAAAGTACCCGTCTTAAAGGAAGTCTAAAGGAAGTAGAGCGAGATGTTGAATAGACATTGAGCTTGCCATTTCCAGGATGTCGCACTGCGCATGTCCCCATGCCCTCCGGTTGCACCGGAAGTTTGTCACGAAACATTGGTTCATTTGTAGTTCTGGGTGATCAGCTGATTCGTATGGACAACGTCCTACTATGAGCTCTGTTCCGGAATAGGGCAACGGATACGAACTAGATACCGCTTCACGATACGAAAACCTTCTTACTGTGTGTCAACGGCCTAATAATAAAGGGGAGTAAGAAAGCAGGAAATAGAGAAGGAGAAAGAGAGAAGAAGATAGAGAGGAGAGAGCACATCCATTTGGGTCCTATTACTATAAAGCCTTGATTAAAATCTGTTACTGGCAACAGGTCCCGGGAGAATAATTTTCCAATGTTACAGCACACACCGGTAAGGATTCATCTAATGCTCGCATTTAACATCTATCATCAAAGGAAATGATTTCATTACCAGCTTGTTGAAGCTGCGCCACAATTTTAGATAACCATATGATTTAGTATATTTAACATATATGTATTAGTATATTAACATATTTACATAAGGTTGTCAAAATTATGACTACTGACAAACAAGGTAGTAACGACAATTGTGAAATAAAAAAGGCATTTCTACTTCATTTCTTGTAGTTTTGTACAAATACAATAGATAATAAATAATTGAACTTAAAAAAAATAGAGCATTGGGAAATTTAATTCTTGTGATTCTTCTTCTCATTATTATGTTTAGCTGTAGGAACTTTTCTTCTGGGCATTGTTTGAAGGAGTTTAAAAGAACACATTTGTATGATACAACATCGAACAATTCGTACATCCACTCTTCAGGAATAAATTTCATTTAGTATCTACAATCTTTAACAAGATATAATAAAACTATTAATATTTTTAAAATCTTTTTATACGTGCTTAAATTATTAATCATCTAGAGGTTAACTTTTTTTTCAACATAAAATAAAATATTACTTAAATAAAACAAAGTTTACTTCTGTTATGAAATGACTTGTGTGTACAAAAAGAAGCATACAAAAACACAAACATTTAAGTGCAATTAATATCGATGAAATTGTATCTTTTCGCAATCAATGTGGCATAAAATTTCTCGCCTCGCTACAAAAGTGGGCTTCGAATAAAACCCGCTTACATGCACACATAACTTCAAATCGATACTAATCGGTAATGCAATTTTCCGCACCATGGATACCGTACAATATTTTCCATAATTTCCCTCCACGGTAAATGCACTGAAAACGTGCCAGCTACGGTTGCGATATTAATTCAATCGTAAATAATACCCGGCGAGAGCACTTTTACGAGCGGATGGGCCACTCCACTCCTCACAACAATGACACACTGGCGCGCTGTTGCTTAGTCGACGATAACGTGACCAGATCACCGCGCACCGTGCCTCGGACACGGTGGCATTGAAAATATTGGCCCTTTATTTGCGAGCCTAGCGACCTCTTTGTGTCAATCTCATCATACAGAGCGTGCACAATAGGCACAAGGGATTCGGTGTTCCTGGCAGGCAACAAAACGCACATAGGACGCACGGGGCCAAAATGGCTACTGACCCAAACAGGCTGAACAGGCTGACACATTCGAACGGAGGCTGACCTGTCGTTCCAGCTGTGATGAACTTCCTTTCAGCGGACACGTTCTTCGGTTCTGTTCGAAAACGCATCACTTTACCCACGGCCCATGGGTACAACAATGATCGTATTGACGAGGAAATAGGGCATCGCCCAGTAAAGCGTCCAACAAAACGAAGAACTATTGGAATATTACCACCTATTGGAAGTTTACCACCTAGAACTGCTCCATGAAATACTTCATCTTACGGTGTGAAACGGTTCAGTAAAATCCCTAATGATGGACAAAAGCTCGTAAAATAAGAGACACCATATCGGTTACACAATCCAGCGTCAGAGCCGGTGGCATTTTCTAATGGTTTCAATTATCCCGAGATAACGATAACGAGCTTTGGAGTGAATTACCACCCTCGCCGTAGGTTTCCATTTAGGCAACAATGCAGACAAAGATGTCTGCACTTGCTGCCAGATGCTTCAAAAGTGTCACCGTTGATCAACAGTTTTGCAGTCGGGGTTTAGGCGCCTCGAGGTTTGTAATGCCTCAACTGCATTGTTTGCATGTTCTGGCTGTCAAAGCATGTTATTAATTTTCCAAACTGATGAGGGCTACCGGTCATGATTGGGCTACCGGGGGATTGCCCATCCAAGCCATCTCTCACCAGAGAACACATGCAAATACACGTACCTGATCGATCGATCATATAGAAAGCAGGACACGCATCGAAGCAGTACACTGGGAATCTAGGACAGAAGCTACGAGCGTTGTTTGATTGATTCTAACCGGGTGTCAATGCAGCAGTGTGAGTGTTAGAGTGTGCGGCAAATTACAAGGGTGGTCAGGACACAAGCAACATACAAGCCAGACGCGCCCAAACCATGTTCGGGAAGACGAAGACGTCCACGACAGCGGCACCGGCGACAATGGCATCGTATATCTTTCACGGCTTAACCCCATTAATTGCTACCGACCGGTACGGTAATTGCTTATGTATGTATGTGTCCTCTCCCCCGCCCCCCCTTGTATACGTCGGAGATTGTTCACAATGACTAGTAGCCGGTTTTCGGTGTTTGATGGATCGCATCCTGCATGTGCATGTGCGCTAAGACAACAGATGTCTGGTTGGCTTGTTCGTGTTTGTACCATTCCATGTCCTTGCTGTAGTAGCAGGAGACTCCTCCACGAAAAGGGGCCCACGGTCACCTATTATCGTTAAATAAAGACGTTCCGGTTTTGGTTCCAGTCGGCATCCTCAAACGTCCTAGCTGTGCTGAGTGTTAAATCTGATCTCATTTTACCGGTGGGTGTCAAAAACTGTTTATGCGCCGCTACTCCATCGATTTGTTGACAGCTTCGATCGAATTGCGGGCGGTGATGATGGTGAAATTAGCATATTTTATGTCGCTTGCATACGAGCGTATAACGTTAAATGATGAGTTTTTAATGCGTCAGGCGATGTGACAGTGACTGGGGGAGGCGGAGGGGAAAGGCATTAAACCAGTATTTATGTGTGGTGCAATTTTAGGTTTCGATAAACATTTTGCTCTATATTACCCTGGAATTGAGCGTAGAAAAAAATTGCGGTTTGATGGCCGTTTTTTTTAGTGTAAAATATATTACTTTCTAAAATTTTATTACGAGCCCTGCAATATGCGCAATGCTATAAATGATTTTATAATTAATGAAAAATCGACATCGAAATAAGAAAAAGAAACTCGTTGAGAGATACATTACGGTTTGAACTTTTAAAATTTCCTTGTTATAAAGTATTTAAATGTAAAATGATGAAAACTATATAAGCTATGAGAGTAATATAAACTAAGAATAATTACAACTATATAAAACAATTTAGATTTTGGACGTTAGAAACGTTTTTCGTCACATTTTGTAAGCAAAATGTACTTCAAAAGAGCGAATCACATTTTTTTTGATTTTTTAAGATAATTTTTGGGTTATGAAATACAAAGCGTAATACTTCAAACAAATCATAACGCTGGCAGGACTTTGTCAAGGATTTGATTTTGTTAGGATTAGTCTTTATTTTCTAATCTTACCTATAGCATTACGGCTAGGCCATTTTTAATAAATAAAAAAAAATTAAAACCAACAACAAAAATTCTCAAATTAAATTTATGTTATTTAAAATAAAACAAACGGTAGCATAATTTTTACTAATTCAATTACATTACCTTATTGCTCCAGTGTGGTATTTTAAACTGGCAATTATGTGCCAGCAGCAAATGAACATTAAAATTGATTTCTGCACGATTACATTTTGTGTCGCCCGTAATGAACCTTCATCAATGCGGACGAATGTCGATGTTTGCGAAAAAAAGCTGCGATATGTAACACATAATTAACAGACGGGATTAAACTTCTCCACGAGCATAATAAAACATGGGTGGATCATTGTATCCGCATTGGGTACCGGTGGTCCGGAAGGTACATCTCATTAGCAGCTAATGGACAATTCGAGGGATAAGCGCGATTAACTTATTGTACGTTGTCAGTAATCAACGACATATTTATGACAATGGTATTTTTTTTGTTATTTGTTCGGAACACGTCATTTTACAATATTTCATGCTTCGAGTCGGCTTTTAAGTTATTATAAAGAAGTAAAAAAAAAACAAAAGCCACAACGGGAATATACAGAGCTCGTCATATCCCGGTGTTTTTTGGCACAACATTCACATTCTTCTATTATTCCAACTGTTACTAACATGTGTGTCTATGTGTGTGTGTAGGTGTTCCACTTGGTTGCTGACGTGATGAGCTTTCCCTTTATCCCTTTGCTGCCATAAGACCGGGAGACACATGAAACAGTGAAACGATTATTTTATCACCAGTTAATGGATCATCTCTCGGTGCTTACGTTCCACGAAATCGCCATTTTGCAAAAGGTTAACGCCACGAGCCATGTGAACAAAGACAGCAGTGGTATCTCTCACGAGAAAGCCAACCATTCGTGCCAACCGTTTTGGGGAAAATAGCTCTACTGATAACTTTCACCAACACACGCCCATTGTGGCACGGTGCAGGGTGCGATGGCTGAAGCGTTCGGGGTATGAATGTACAACGTTGCTTTACGGTGTGTATTACGAGGTGTGTACCACACTCAACACTCGCGCCCACTGCAAACGATCGGTGGAAGGCGAACGTTCCATTACACCCGTTCTTCACCCTTGCCGATGATCCATTACAATAACAGCATCCATCCGAAGAAAATTATGCTCCCAAAAACGATGTGTTCAGGGGAAAGCTTCCTTTTGTCGTCACTCAATTGATGAAGGAATCCGGATTTTACGCGACGCATCAACTTCATCCCTCTGCAAAAAACTGTACCAGTTAAGGTTAATATCTGCGGGATCAAGTACAGCAAACTTGCTTCATATTTTGACGTACATACTGTTTTGTTTTTATTTCTTTGCTTTTAAACCAGAAACACTCCTTTTCAGGGGTGGGTTTTCAACATTGGACTGGGATTTGAGTGGTACATGTCACATAAAATTGAGATTTATGACAATCTTTCACAGTCCCAATTTTACACTTTCTAATGATGATACTTCCAAGGAAGACGGGGGAAGGGGGTTGATGCCTGCCCAAACGGTGACCCGTGTGCGCAAGGCCTTTTTTGTGTTGAAGAATAAGGAAACTCGTTGGGTTATGGTTGCAAAATTTGCAACATGAAATCTTCGTAAACAGTAATGCGCTCCCCCTCCAAGGCAAAGTGAGGTGTGGCACAAGGCTAATTCTACACGCTCGCACCCCCGGCTTGTGCCGAGGTAAAGTGCGAACGCATTTACCGATTAGCTGTGTTTATGGTTAGTTTTATTACCGAGCATTACCGCTACCAGTTACACACAGACAATGCTGGCCAAGACGGAACCTTTGATGTAGCTAAAGCATCCTAGGAATTGCTGGCCACCGTTCACTGTTTTTCCATGCTGTTCGGGCGCCAGCTTTTCTATCCACGCACCCCACACACAGACGGAAATGTCGCAAATGAGCCTGTTTACGTCTCGGCAAATAACAAAAACCGTACTTTAAATGTATTACTTTTGCACAGACAATGGCAAACAAGTGGCTGGCCTATGAAAACCCGAGCCCCGGGTTTTGTAAATTTATGACACAATAAACTCTTCCCGTTTATCGCACAATGATAAATTGCTAGATTCTTTATTAAAACTTCACCGGTAGAGATGGATGCGTTTTGCTTCTTAGGGTGTGTTGGTTCATTCGGGAAAGGTGGCAGCAAACAAACTTTTTTTTCAATTGGTGGTAAAGAAATGCGAGTGTAAAGCACAGATAACTTTATTAATATTCAAGCTAAATCTACTGTTTTAAATGCAATGATTGAAAACTACATATTCTATGGAACATTAATTCAGGGGAAAATGTGGGTATTTTTTTTTTGAATAACTATTTTAACTTTAATTGCGTTTTAAATTAGTTTGTATTTACGGGGCTGTTTTTCACCATTGGCTAACTTTGTTATTATATACAGTCCTTACCATAACTATAAGATCACTGTTTTTTTTTAAAGAAAAGAAGAAAGTTAAAATATTTGTTAAGAGGTTTGTTACAGACGAATAAACAAAAGTTTTTCCATATATTTTTCCAGATCATGTAACATAACTATAAAACTATTTGCATTTTTTTTCCGTACTATCATTTTAAAATGCGATTAGAAGTACAAACACCACCTAATAGATTGTAGATTGTTGTTTAAAAATGCAAACCAAAATAAAGTTTTTTTTTATAAAATAAATTTTTAACTTCTATAAAAACGCATTTTTTATTCATTATTAAATTAGTACTGAAACACTTTTATAGTGGCATTTTTACCAAGCTTCAGTATATTATCTTTCTTACGTCTATTGTTGACAAGCGTCTCTTCTTCCTTTTTTGAGACTAATGTTTTTAAACTTAGTTTATTTTAATATCCCTATAACTAGTCCGATATCTTTGTTTTGTTGGTATTGAACGACCGTTTTGTATATAACTTTTGTCACTTAATTGTAGTATAAAAAATAAAATTCACTATTTCCGTTTTCGGTCACTTTATCCCGAGAGTAACCTAGCCACAATAGCTGAGTCATATATTTATGTTACACACTGTAGCAAAAACAAGACCCAATCAATCTCTCTTCAATGTTGGAAAAGGAAGCCTCTAACAGTCGCTCGAATTTAAAACGTCTTTATAAATTAAATTTAAATCAAAAGCGTCACATATCGACCAAAGCGAACGTACGCATTGTGCCACACCCTGAGCGTTTGAAAAGAAGTAAAAAAAATAATTTAATCGATAATGGTATTTTGCTATAAATGCGGCGGCATTATTTTAAATCATTTCCCGCATCAATGAACCACTGATCGGCTTTAAATCCACACTGAAAATGCATCCAACCATTTCACTTCCGGTCTGGACAGGATATTATCAATGGAGCTTTGCTTTTCAACTTTATTTCTTTCGAATGTCCCGTAAATGTTTTCCCAGCTTTTCGGATGCACTTCATTTGCAGCGCTCGTTCCATCGATGGCCGGTACCTTCGTTAATTGAATGGAAGTGTGTCACACCGAAAAATCAATAGCACTCACCTAGCAGTCGTTTTCCCTCACATACCACACCGAATGTCCGTTTCCTCTGATGTGTGTTTTTCCGATGTATACATTTTTTTCAATCCCAACTGAAGCACAACGCTGAATGGAAATCAATCAAAATAATCTCCCTCTCGGCTAGATGGGAAAACACCGTAAACGGTTAATGTACTCTCAATCGATGGAATTAATTTTTCACCGTTCAACAATGACCAATCCAAAAGACAAAATATCTCTCTATCTGCCGTTCCGGCTCATACGGCCCATAACTTCCAGCAACAAGTCGGGATGTAGCATGAAAACCAGCGTAAAACAAAAACAAAGCAATAGCAAGCAAATCAAGCAAACGTTCGACCGTTGCCATTCTGCCCGATGGCACATTTTCCACGTACATTAGGCAACGCGTGCGTCCTTCAATCCTTCAAAACTCACTAGAAGACTTTTCCGATTCGGTTGCGTGTTGTCATTTTTATTGGATGTTTTATCACATACCTTTCCGGTAGCTTGGAACCTTTTTCTTGGAAGTCTTATGAGATTCGGTACACTGCACAGTATGTTTTGCTTTTTCGGCAACGACCCAGAACGCGTCAGGTAACCAACGGTGACAGGTGCTTGTTAGTGTCGGTTCGAAGCCGTGATCGGGACCGTTTCCTGGGGGGCCAGTAAGGGATGTAGGGAGGGAGGGGTATGCTCAAACCCCTGAGACGGGGTTCCCGTTATTATTGATCCGTACCTGATAAATTATCTCTATCCAAACAGATGGCCAACAGTGCCCGAAGCAACATGATCGAAGCGCGATGATCCAAGCGTAAAACCCACGTTTCCTTTACCCATCCCTTGCTCGAATGATGGGAAAAGGAAAGGCGTAAAGAAAAGGTAAATATTTCTCGGCCAAATCGTGCAAATCGGTGGTGTGTGGGAGTTGAGGGATGGCAAGGAACCTGGCGGTAGTGTAACGATGCTGCTGACGTAAGATTTTGACAAATCGAACAACGATAAGATGGAATGTCGGTACTGTTAGTATCTTCACACACGTACATACGTACCCGTCACGCTAAGCACACACACATACAGAAATGCGCGCGGAAGAGACGTTTTGCTGCCACCGTCCTCCAAAGAGAGAAAACCAATAATAATAAATCACTATCGATGTGGCAGCGGAATGCGGGCATAAACTTACGGCTACGGTGTTCCAAGCAAAATGGTTTTGCTGAAGCGGGTACGTTACACTGTCATATGCAGCTTGTTGGCCTTCCTTCGACAAAACTTCCTTCGGTAAGCTCGAAACAAAACTTTACCACTACACTACTGGTTGATCTTGATATTTTGGGTATGTTGCTCCACCCTAATTGAATGCTTCATGTTGGTTGGTTCTTTGGAAGAGACAGTGCGATGGGAAAAAAAATCTTCTTTCGCCAAAAAAAAAGCTATATTAAAAGAACAAAACATCACACTAATAGAATGGAGTACAGAATGCTCGAGCACAGTGTTGCTGTGTAAAGCAAAATCAAAACACCATTATTAATGGTACTGGCATGCGTCACTTAATTACATTTTTGTCCCATCATTCAGGCAGTACCACGAATGGTTGTTTTTCAAACTGTGCGTGTGTTTTTCCATCTTCTTATTGTGTCGATTACTCCACGTTCGGACCGTTCCTCAAGCTGTTTATGAGCCGGTATTAAGCTGTTTTGAACTGACGGTCAAGATTAAGCATTATTTATTCGTTCCTATTTTTTTGATTGGAGGAAAAAGGAATACCTAGTCGAAAAATAAATTGAGTAGAAAATCAATAAAAACTTACTACGATGGATTTTGATTAGCACGTGACTGACCAGGCGCCTCCATTAAGGTTGGAAGAATACGAAGCACACTAATTTAAATGGGCGATATCAATTTCAACCTGTTCGAAATGCGTCATGACTTATGTTTTAAATTTTTGTTTTTTGAATATTTATACAATGCAAATAAAAAACTACACAAAATATAGATTTAGTTAAAAATTGTTGCCAAATAATTAACAAACTACCAGGCGTCTCCATTAATATGTTTGTAAATGACGAATTACACCAAATAAAAATAATGTGTATAAAAGAAACGCCCATCACTCATTATGATGCTAAAAGTGTAACATTTATTTGAACACTAAAATTATTATGCTGCCGCATATTAGCACACCATAAACCTCAATGTCAGAATTTACCGAAGCCCAAAAACTCATTTCGTATGCCAATGTGTATTTACTTAAGGTTTCATTTTCATGATTCCTCTGAGTATTTTGCCGTCCAGCAACACACACACACACACTCACAAGCATGAAATCTCTTTGGAAAGACTGGGTAGTTATCTGTCACTGGGGGTTGATATTCCCAGTGGTGAATGCAAAATAAAAAAAAAACCCGAAAAAAAATTCCACCAAAATGCCACCCGGTCTGCCCGGTCGGCCAAACATGCACCAATGGAGCACACTGCACCACTGGCCATCCACTCTGACCCCGGCGCTTTACCACACTGGAAAAAAAAGACTGTGAATATAAAATAAACCTCCACATCAAAAACACATCCGCACCAGAGATGAATGCCGACCGGTAGTAACTGCTTCGATGGTTTTTTGTTGTATCCGTTTAATTAAATTTTGCTTTATCTGTTTCACTTCCGTTTGGGATTTGGCCGCGGCAAAGTTGAAGGATTGAGTCTGCGTGCAAAACGAGCTGAAATTAAAACGGAAATCGAACCGTCCGAATGCTGCGGAGGAAACGAACATCGAACCATTCGGACGGGTACGAGATGATCGCAAGCGTGTGTCTGTACCGATTAAGGATGAGTCCGTGATGAGGAAGCGAACGCTGGTTCGGTAGTTGAACTATGAAATCTTTTTCAAACCATCCGACCCATTTACATTTCGATGAAAAATATTTAAAATATTTTACTTCATTTTTGCCATCGCTTTGTTTCGTCAAAATTATGACACAAATACGAAATTCCAAAGACCATTTCGAAGCTTTTTCTGTCACAAAACTGCTGTTATTTAATTTATCGCAGACAAGAGCACATTTCTTCATATACAATAAATTACATACAAATGGTAAATATAGATACCAATTCATTCTTAATCTACTACAAGCATTATCTTTTCCGCGTAACTTGCCCATGGATTTTCCGTTACATTTTTTAAACCTCTTGCTGAGCTTTTCTTCCTACAAATGGATTGATTGCTTGAATGTAGGACACGTGTCACTGTCTGTTGGTATGTCAAACTTACCCCCTACAAACATAGACTTGCACCAGACCCACCAACCACGTTTCACGTGATGAAAGCTTCACTTTTAACTGTGACATTAGTTTCGTATCGGTGATTTGCATAAGTTCGTCGAAAAGTGATGCATTTTTAAGAGACATGTTAACATCGAGAACAACGTTAGTTCATGGTACCGTTTTTTTTCAATCATTTGCATTCTTAATAATTAATATTCTTTTCCGATAAATAGATGTAAGTACATTATGGGAATGTATGTGCTTGTTTGTTATTTCTTTTTTACATGGTATCAATATATCAATTCAAGTTATTTTTATCATTAGGTTTTGTCATCCACCTTTTAGTTGCTCAAAAAGCCTTCGATGAAAACAATGTTTTTTCGTCATTCAAAATGACTTTTAAATTCATAAAAGTGACTGTACGCCTTGAAAATCGCCTTGAAAACTAACTAAAATTATTCCACAATTTATTTTAATCCTTCAAATGCTATCATTACGAATACCGTCCCCATACCGCATGGCTGCCGTATCGATTGCGTATAATTTATTGTAACAAATGGAAAACATTCATCACATCGGTTATGCTATTTTCTTACAGACAAACAGCTTTGCATGTGGAAGACTAATCCCATTCGGGATTCCCTTTAAACCAGGTTTCCCATTTGACTAGCTAGAAGATAGATTATTAATACCATCATACCACCGGCCTGTGCGGGAGGTTCAATCTCTCAATATCATTCCCATCTCCATGCAATTCGATAGTTGTGGTTAGCACGATGTGCACACCCATCGTACGTCTGCTAGTCTATCATCTTAGGTACTCCCTCCGAGGTTCCCAATTCCACCGACGCCTTAAGAAAAGCTCGAATCGAAAATTGTTATGCAGCGAATGTTTATCTTTCATATCGTCAGTACGCTTCAGCCATTTGTGCGCCCTTGTGTGCCCTTGTGCTCACCATCAGGTTGCATGCTACAGTAGCGCCATCGAACGGTCCTATCAAATTGTTATCTTTGAATGAAGGGATAACATTTCGACAGCGATTTCATGCTTGATACACACCGTGTGCCAAACGAATCATGCACGATTGGATGCTTATCGACCGTTCGAGCGAACGAGCATTTTGGTTCGAAGAATCGGAAACTGAAACTTGCTGGAAATGTTACTACATTTGTTTTTACCTTTACCACCTGCCTGTACCATCGTCAGCAAAATCACAAACCCGCAAGTTGTTGCACTCATTGGGCCCGATTGATTCGACAATGGTTCGCAAGGAGAGTTTTATAGTCCCAGCTACAATGATGAATGATCGTACGAAACAATTTAAGTGGTATGGTGGTGTCCACGAATGAAAGGTACTACATTTTTAAACCCGATTTTACTACCCCCCCCCCCCCCCCCGCCTTCCCTCACCCACACATAACCCTGTTTACTATTTTTGCAATATTTCAACCTTTGTCAGGGAGCGCGCAGATGCAGTGAATAAATTATACAACACTATTAAACCATTTCAATCGAAAGTTAATCATGTTGCTTAACGATTATATACTCTGTATTGTATCGCTAGGTGCTAGTGTGAACATCGGTGGCTAGAGGGAAGGCAATAGTTGCATTATGTTCAGGTGATTTGTTATGCATTTGATGGCGCAATGAAGAAAACAAAAACTAGCACAAACACGTAATCAAATTTCTAACAAATGATTTGCTACAATTCCAATTTTGCTCAGTACACATTTATTAATTGTTTATCGATATAATTCAATGTACTAACACTTTTGCTGTTACTTTTCACTAAAAAAAACTCAAAATTATCGACATACAAATAAAAATCGGAGTGTCTCTATTTTCCAGTAGCTGTTAGTTACATTTTTATTCAATATATTTAATTTTTTATTCGCATAGAATAGTAATTTGATATAAATTAAAGTCAGACTATCGTAATAGTTTTTAAGATCATATGTTAAGTATAAATTCGTTGAAGTTCCAAAAGTTACACTACTAATCTGTAACAAATATGCGTCCTTAAACTGAACGTTATATTATTATAAGTGTTTTCTAGAAGTCAAAATCATTTTTTACTATAAAAAATAATCATGTAATAAATTATTAAAAAACCAACAAAATCTCAACAATACAGCAAAACAAATAAAAGCAACAAAGCAAAAAAAACATCCTAAATTAATACGTAATCAAATGTGGTAATATCTATTGAAGGAAACCGTAAAATTGCTTTGATTGCTGGCTATAACTTCAACATTGAATCATACAAAAAACTTTGAAAATACTCCTCTACTAACATTCTAGAAAACAGTTGTATACATTGAAAATTATAGCTTTATCTTTAGCAATAATCTGTAACCAAAATAATATTAACTTGTCTCGAGTGAGATGAGTGAGATGTGAATGAATAATTTAAATTGAATAATTTAATTTAGTAGTTAGCATTAAAATGAAGTTGAAGTTAAAATAAATTAACAAATAATACATTTAAACAACTAATTGACGGAAATACGGTTCTCTAGCGTTAACTACATTTAACGTACTTTCAGTTTATTGCTCTATCCCTCCTTCTATTCACTGCAGCTGGGAACTGATGGATACATTTCATGCATCCGCTACCGTCGTGTAACAGCCACAAGACATTATAATACCTGCCTGTGATTAACAAAGCATACATCATCTCGCTCGTGTGTCATTTTAAGTGGCTGACACGGTGGACAATCCATCTCGGTGCAACATGCACCGCGGCATGTACGGCTAGCGTCACAAACGCCATGTGACTTTGTTGCACAATGGTGCATAATTTATGGCACACTCCGGAGTTCCGAAGGTGCCTGTTTCAAAGTGGCAAAAAGTCACCAGACAAAGTTTTTGCCATTTTCGCTGAATCGTTCATAACTGTGGAAGCGTTAAAATAACGCTTCTTTTATCATTTTACATACGAAGCTATAGCGCTTTGTATCGCGTGAAAATGTTTTCCAAAAATGAGTCAGATTTTGGAGTTTTTCGATTATATTACAGTTGTTTAAAATCTCGTACATCGGTTAGGGTTGATTATTAAAAATCTTTAATAAAACATTATACCGCCCCAGATATCTATTTCAAACTGTTAATCCCTTGTGCCAAGTCATCTCTCAGCGGGATGCAGCAATAAAAAAACGATGCTATAAACATAACGAACCGTGCTCGCAAAGGACAATAGCTACACAAAGCTAATAAATCCACCATTTCATCGGTTTCACTGCACTGCATTCGATTTTTCCCCTAGCATGATTAGGTTTTTTTAAGGAACATTTCAACGAAACCTTTTGTTCCCCTTTTTTATGTACGATTTTATTGAAGGTTGGGATTACTCTCTAATCGGGTTTTAAAACAAGCAGCCGAAATCTGGCTCCAATACCGCCAGACAAAATGGGGACACAATCTAGAGTTTTACATTATTTTCGGCTTAAACACAACACGGCCCGGGAACACATTCCATCTAATGACTTTAGAATACGGTTCCCCGAAAATCTTTGCCCAAACATTCCGAACCATGTATGGGATTGCATTCTTCCCTTTGGCCGGACACAAACTTTCCACCGGTAAACTCGGCATTACAATAATGCATCGCCCACCCACCCTTTTAGCATGCATGTGTATGTATGCGTGAAACACTGGAAGTCACATTAGAAATTGTAATCTTTTGCACCGACACAAACCAAACTATGCTCCATTCTGAATGTGTGTAACTTTACCTTACCCGCTTCCGGTATCAAGATGGACCATTGTATGGGTTTGCTATAAATTCAAATCAAAACCACTCGATTCAACCCACGAAAGTTGTTGTTCTGCATCGAATGTACTGCTACTGCTTCTCGGTACACGTTCGTTGCATGACGATTAATTACTAATTCATGAGCGTATTCGCGCAAATACTTGGATGAGCGAAGCAGCACTAAGCCACACACGCAGTCTGTGTGTACTTTTGGGCACAAAAAAGTTATGCTTTATGTTTGAGATTTAGTCAATGGCATGGGATCTTACTGCTAATCTAATGTAGCCGTTAAAACATCACACCTCAACGAATGAAATGTTTGAACTATGTTAAAGTATTCATATATGGTAGATATTAGTTTATGTCTAGGTGAAGTACAGTGGAACGCCGATTAGCCGTCCTCATCGGGACTCGGACCCTGCCGGATAAGCGAATATCACGGATAATAAGCACAACTCTTTTTGACTTTTTTTTTCTTTTACAGAAAGATGTTAATTTTCTTATTTGCACCTTACAAAATAAATCTGTTCTATTTGGTCGAACTTGATCCAATTGTATTATTTCCTATTGAGGCCTTTATTTCTTGCCATCACCGGTTTGCAGTTATAATATCAATTCGCCTTTGGAACTGTCATTTCCAAGCTGCACGGATAATGGGACAGCCGGATAAAAGGTACCCGGATAATCGGCGCTCCACTGTATGTTGCAGAGGCTAGAATGCGCCTGTTGGTAGGCAAGCTGTATGGCAAAACATCTTTAATTATTTTTTTGGTTTTTATTTTATTGACATATATTTCGTATCGCATTTAAAAATGCTGTAGCAATACACTATTATTTAAAAATATTATTAATAAGCTAAGCTCGAAATAAAAACGTTCCACACATCACACAAAAAGACTTAAGAATATAAAATAAAATCTTAAAAATCATTCGCACTAATGTGCAATCTCAAAATTAGGGTAGAAAAAACTGAAAACACCAAAATCTTACGTCTGAAAACGTCTTATTGAGGCTCAAGGTTTGTCCAAATACACACAACGACAAAACATGTAATGGTAAAGCAAAACTGAACCAAGAATTCAATCTTCCACTCCTGTTATGAGTACTTAAACTGTTGTAAATCTAATTTTAAATGTGCTTCTTGCGCTTTACCCTCGCGTCACTTTCAGCACTCTTGATGATGGCGACGATTTCGATGTGTTTAGTAGCCGTAGGTTCCCTTGTTGCAGCACCGAAAATGGAACCGGAAGGACCGTTTACCGATCCGTCCGACAATAACCACGCTAATGGTTAATGAAAATGAATGGCTGTAAAGTTTTCTTTTACAAAAACTGGAGGTTTCTTTGGCATTTCATGTTTGGAGTAGTTTATTTCTATTTTTGTTGCGTACCGGCAGAAACCTGGCAGTGGCTTCTCTAGCCTTCGCACACGGATGGTATCATTTTTGTACTTGATTTCGGTTGGGTGGGGTAAGAGCAATGGGAGCGACCAGGTCAAGAAGGGTGCATAAAAAGCAAATTAAATATATTTGCCTGCCATTTGATGCTGCAGCCCCGCCGATTGTACCCTTGGAAGACTAAGTAGAATTGTTGGCTTAAGCTAGGCTTTTATTTATTTTTAATTTGTCTTGACGGTGTAGAATCGAGCGGCAAGCGAGTAAAATTTAAACTCCACACAACAAAAAGCTTTCGATGCAATGGTACACAAGCTTTTCTGCCGAAATGAGGTCTTAAGAGTCGAGTGAACAAATGTTTCGTGCGACAACTTTAGTCGACGGTGTGTTATGCTGTAAAGCTAGCTATTGCATTATCTTCGATGGCGTAGTGCAATGCGCTACACCATTCGCAAACATTTAATTAAAAATATCCATCACGTTGTAACTATGTCAGCATATGCTTCTTTGCCATGTTGTGGCACATCTAGTTCGTCTAGTTCGTTTAACAAGTGTCTTTTGCTTGTCTGCAAAATTGATTTATGATACTAATTGAGTGCATACGATACAGGATATGAGTTCCAAGGCATGCAGTTGATTAATTTTTAGTTAAAGGAATGAATTAGTTAATGGCGCTACTTAGCAAAGTCTGATGTAAAGATTAATGGAATAAATACGATTACCAATCTTACTAAGATCCACTCCAACCATTTAGTTTACTAAACAAATATAAAAAACAATTGCCAAATTTACCTAGACAGTAAACAGTAAAAATATTTGTAATATTTACACGGAACAATTCCAACGTCTATTATTCCGTTCCTGAAGGGGAAACGTACAATTCAAAAGTCCGTTTACAACCGTCTGCCTTATTTCTCAGCATGACAAATGCTCGCTACCTTTTCCCAGCTGTTTGTGTATGTTGTTTTAGCACTGCAGCTGTCAAGCACAACAAAAAAAGATCGTATGTCANTTAATGGAATAAATACGATTACCAATCTTACTAAGATCCACTCCAACGATTTAGTTTACTAAACAAATATAAAAAACAATTGCCAAATTTACCTAGACAGTAAACAGTAAAAATATTTGTAATATTTACACGGAACAATTCCAACGTCTATTATTCCGTTCCTGAAGGGGAAACGTACAATTCAAAAGTCCGTTTACAACCGTCTGCCTTATTTCTCAGCATGACAAATGCTCGCTACCTTTTCCCAGCTGTTTGTGTATGTTGTTTTAGCACTGCAGCTGTCAAGCACAACAAAAAAAGATCGTATGTCAATTAGTTTACGATTAGTTTTTTTTTAGGAAACAAAATAACAAAAGACTTCCTAAATTTGCACGTTTTACTGGTCCTCCGTTAGCTGGTAGCATCCGGAATCTGGTGTAGCTGATAGTCTGCTAGTGCTTACCGTCGGTGCCGTTCAGTACGCACACCGGAACGAGAACCCGCACCCGGGGACTGTGGACGAATATGAGTGGCTAGCAGCAAGCAAGTGCATTTGTTGGTGACCCAGCATCGCGGCAAGGACATTCCTTACGAAGCGGTTGTTACACCACATTCGGGCAGGGCGTAGAAGATTCGCACCATTTGTGTATCGTTTCTGCCGAAAGGCGTGCTGCCAGGGCCAGCGAGGGCTTATCGTTCTGGATGATTTACTCAACGGTTTGCCGCATCGATTGCGCGCCCCATTGCACGGCCGATCCCTGTTCGGTTGGCTTCGCGTGCATTGGATGTGACTGGTTGGGCAATCGTTTCTAACATCCTTCCTCTCTGTACATCCTTCACAACAACAACAACAACACAACAGACAAACACCTTCACAGTAGTAACACATTACACATTGGAACCCTTCCCTTGGTTGCTGGCCATACTTCATCTCACAGCCGTCACCACCACTAAACTCGCGTGAAAGCAATGAACACCAGCCTTTCCACGGAAATACCGTACTCGAACGATGGTGACCACCGTAGCAAACCGACGAACGCATCTCACAATAACAACGGGTCCTGCGTTAATGCGCACGATAGCAACACGGACGCCCACAGTCAGGACCGGTTTGCCTTTGCCTGTGATGATCCACCGTCCGATACGCGGTTGCAGCCTTCCGACAGCTTAGAGGACGATCTGGAAGATGTGTACAAAACGTGCAACAGCCAGTCGGCTGTCGAATGGATCAACGACGATGACGAGCTGGAACGGTTGGATCTGCCAATCGAAACCCTTGACCCGACCGGTACCGTTTTCAACCGGGTGGATAGCTCCGACATCATTTACCAGGAGAAGAAAAAGAAATGTAAACTGGTCGGCAAGTACGTAATGGGCGACGTGCTCGGTGAAGGCAGTTACGGAAAGGTGAAGGAGGTGCTTGATTCGGAAACGCTTAATCGGCGCGCAGTAAAGGTAGGAGACGAATCGCATCGCAACTCGATTTCCTAATGTTGTTTACTTTCGCACATCATCGGAGCGAAACGATGACACGAACGCTCGATCGATCTCGATCAGCGAAGTCTTCGGCGCAAGGTCGCCGTCGCCATGAACCAGCTGCTAATGTGATTTTTCGTGTGTTGTTTTTTTGTTTGTTTGTTTTCTTCACTCCTCCTATGCACAGATTCTAACCAAACGCAAACTACGACGCATTCCAAATGGCGAGCAGAATGTGCGGAGCGAAATAAAGCTGCTGCGCAAGTTGCAGCACCGCAACGTGATCGAGCTGCTGGATGTGCTGTACAATGAGCAGAAGCAGAAGATGTATCTCATCATGGAGTATTGCGTCGGTGGGCTACAGGAAATGCTGGACTCGGTGCCGGAAAAGCGGCTACCGATACACCAGGCGCACGACTACTTCGTCCAGCTGCTGGACGGGCTGGAGTACCTGCACGGTCGTGGCGTCATACACAAGGATATCAAGCCGGGCAATCTGCTGCTTACGCTGGATCATACACTGAAAATATCGGACTTTGGTGTAGCGGAAGTAAGCATCTTACCGGTGTCGAACCAGGGAACCGATTGCAAACGATATAAATGGTTTTGTGTAATGTTTCATTATCCTTCCATCTGCAGGCACTTGACTCTTTCGCCCCCACGGATGAATGTACGACTGGCCAAGGGTCACCAGCCTTCCAGCCGCCGGAAATTGCGAATGGACATGAGGTATTCTCAGGTTTTAAAGTTGATATCTGGAGCACGGGCGTTACACTGTGAGTAGACGGACAAAGGAGGGAGAAACGGCACTACTAATTACCGATTTTGGCTTTTCCCCCCCACAGGTACAATATAACTACCGGATTGTATCCGTTCGAAGGTGATAATATTTATAAACTGTTAGAAAACATAGGTAAATGTGAATGGAATCCGCCGGAATGGTTAGAGCCCCGGCTGGCCGATTTGCTCGTAAACATACTGCAGGCGGATCCAAGAAAACGGTTCACCCTGCAACAGATACGGCACCATGAGTAAGTGTTTTGCCATTTCGGACGTGCAATAGGGCAGCTTTTAACTATCAACTCCTTTTTCTTCGCAGATGGTTCCAGTTTGCACCGGATGCAACGAGCCCGCTCGTACCGATACCACCGTTAAAAGGCGATTGGAATAGATGTTCCACCGTGTTGCCTTATCTGATAGCTCACCACTATGAGAAAGATCGTGACATGCCGTACTACACGGAGCACGATGTAAATGGTATGGCTGGAAATCACCATTTTTTAAGTTTGATTCGCTTACTGATCGATCGTGATCTTTTTCCCCTACGGTTTCTTCTTGTTCTGGTTAGAAATGGCTCGCCAACAGCACGATCATTACACGGATGATGGACTGTACGATCGCACCTACCTGGTGGCACCAACGATGGAATCATTATCGTTCCATTCGGACGATCCCGGCAGTGAAACGGGAACGACGAGACGTGCCTACCATCATCAACAGCAGAACAGTGGCAGTGGCCGTTCCACCGTAGAGAAACGACCGTCGCGAAGCTTCTCGCTGTCACCGAAACCGAGCATAAAGCACATGATCGGTAGCAGCTGTCCGGCAACGACGGGCAACAGCAGCAAACGACGCTCGCGCAAAACCGTCTCCTGTATATCGTGGCGCAAGTGGCCCCACTGCCGCCAGTCTTGAAGCGATCGCGGGCGTGGAGGCGTGCCGGGTTTGCTTCGTTTCAATGTTTTTCCCTGCGTAACTAGTACTATTACAGTGACGACGCACCTCAGAGAAAGGGAGAGAATTTAGCTATTGGGAACCCCGATGTACCCCGTTCAATGCAAGGAAGGAATTCTTTACTCAGGTTTCGTAAGCCGAAAC
>CM028125.1:23070427-23232300 GCA_016254315.1 Anopheles parensis
CGTTTCATTTTGCTCTTCCAGCTCTGTACAGTAGTTTAGTTTATACACACACACACACACAGATATTCGTGTTTTGTCGAACCTGTTTTTTATGAAACAAAATACCTTACAATTCGTACAGTTTTATTCGATTTAACAAAAACCCATCGCGGTTGATTTAAATGTGCATTATGTTTGGTCCCGGTATATTTGCTCGTCCCTGCATGATTCCGCACCATTGCGTACGCATGTTTGAGTTTATATGTATGACACAACAAAGGGCGTTCAACTCCACTAAGGGTTTTTGTTCTGTTCTGGTACGAAAGCATAACCAAAGCGGTACACTCAACCGTGTTTCAGTAATTAGTTTTAAAAGGAGACACTCGCCAATTCGCCGGGCGGTGTGTCGTTTGAACAAAAACACACCAAAATGGCAAAACCCATTCTGTACATAACGAGGAGGTTACTTTTACGAGTGGTTTTGGTTTTGTTTATAGAAGAGCTGTGCGGAGTCAATTTTCGATTCACGGCGATCGATGCTTGAGCGTAGTAAAGTTTACATCAAGAGCAATAGCTAGGGCGATCAGCAAAAAGACGCATAAAAAAAGAAGAATATGACACGTTACAAGTTTCCTAGTCACATGTAATCATTTCGTGGTTAAATTTACCAGCATCATTTCGATTTCGATTGACAAAAAAAAAAAACAAAAAGAAATCGTTTAAACACAATGGCGCGCGCATTAGTAGCACCGCCACAGCGCGCATTGCATCAAACAGTCTTCCTTGCCATATAGAGAGAAAAACAAAAACAAATATCGTAGAAAGCACACAGGGACGGGTGATCTTCGCCGTACCAACTACTCGCGCTAGTACGCCGCGGAGAACGATGAGGCTTTAAAACTGCAAAATAAAACAAAACTCGACTCATGCAAAGAGCAACTGGTTCACTGTTTTAGAGAGAAGACAAGATATAACTTTGTAAAGAGACACAGAAAACGTAACGCTTACTGCAAAAGCCACACATTCTTAATTTAGTTCGCTAAAGAATTGAAAGACAGAAAGAGTAATGTGTGATCGATTGAAAGCGATACATTAAGGAACGTTAATTAGAGGGCAGAAGACAGGCTGGTTAAGCGAAAGTATAGTTTAAGGAGAACACACAAAAGAGGAGAACCATATTGCTGGTATTGGAAGATATAATTTTGTAATTTATCACGAAGGAAATAAACAACAAAAAACATGCGTTGAATAAATAAATTTAAAAACAACAAGTTCAAAACTTTCCTTTTTGGGTGTATACGCGATCAGGTTTGCCGGTTTTATCACACCTAAAAAAATGTATTATACAAGTATGCGCAAATGTAACGAATGAATTTCGAAACTCCTACATAGCAGGCATATTCAGTTTGCAAGCAAACCATTTTACTGAGCATCTTCTTCGCAGGTAAATGTGTTCTCGCTTTTACCATTAGTTTTGCAAGCAATATTAAAATCATTTTTTTCTTCTATCTTTCAGCATTGTATCACGCTTACGATGGACCCTAACGAGGCGAATAAAATGCGTCCTATGCAAGAGTTTAGCTTTGGTACCGAATTAAAGAACCTGAAGGAGCTATGTACCGAACTAGCCAATCATGAACGTTTCTGTGAAGAAAAACTGAATACCATTAAACACCTGCACGAAAAAATGTTGGAAATGATGAAGGACCATGTGGAACCAACGGGTGAAGGAATGGACCAGCATGCGGATGGAGAAACGGAAGAGCTAACAATACTGCGCCAGCTTCAGCTACTGATCGAAAAGAAACGATCGCTGGAGGATAAACATCAAAGGCTAGAGCAAGCGATTCTAACATTTAAGGAACGATTTGAAACGATCTTATCTTAATTTCATGTGTGCTCTCTGAGATCGATTCGTTAGTAGCCAGTTCGCTTCTTTTCTGCATGCACACTAGATCGTTGTGAACGTCCTGTAATAGCAAAACTAGGCAGATAAATCTAAGTAACCATCGGATGCAGTTGAGATCATTTTGTTTCATTTACTCACCCTCTCAGAACGTATCGGCAGTTGAACAGATAAGCTTCCCTTTAGTAACGAAAACCATGGACTTACGGAGCCGAAATCTATCCACCATCACCGTATGTTTCGTAGTACACAGTAAAATCGTGTTTTTCCATTGCAATTAATCTACTTTCTTCTCTCTTGCAGCGAGTAACCAGAGATAGGACAGTAAAAAAATCAACCGCATCCCGTCCAAGCAGTGTATCAATGGCGCAGAGTTTCAAACATTCGACAGGACTGCCAGTTGGCAGCAGCAGTTTAACAAAAATTCATCCCCTCGGTACCATTCCAAAGTATTTGCAGAAACAGAAGCTAAGAAATGCATCAGCATCTTCCTCCACGGTGCACGAACCAATGTTGGTCGAAATTGTCGAACCACCAACGGAACAGTTGCAAACTGTCCCTACCGCAAGTGAGGCTCAACTGGAGGCGGAATACAAACAGCAAACCATTGATAGGCTGGAGCGTCACGTACAGGAACTTTTGGTCGAACTCGGTTACCGTGAGCAGCGCATCAGAGAACTGCACGCAAACTTGTACAGTGCGCAGCAGACGCTTGGCCAGATGCAAACCATGATGCAATCACATCTGAAAGCGCAACAACCCGTTGTGAAAAAAATTACCAAAGAAAGCAAGACACTGCTGCTATTGCAGATGATACTGGATAGTCAATCAAGTGGCCAGGGGACAGCAAAAGAACAAGATCGTGCACCAAGATATGTATGAATTGCGAATCTATCCCATTCTTTTAAATTATATTATTTTACATTGTTTTGTGGTTTGCCAGATGAGCCAGCGGGTGTGTTTTTTAGAAGTAAAAATAAGATTGCTACATAATTTCTTTACAATTGATCTTGTCCTGCTCCTAAGGGAATTGTACCGAAGGGTACACCGCTTGGTCCAGCCTTTAATCCCTGATCACCGATTCCATGACCGATGACACTCTGTGCGGCCGGTTGCTGTAGCTGCTGTTGAGCGCTGGTAGGATTGCGTAGCTCCGGTCCCACGAACATCTGATAGTACAGATGGCCAACCTTGGTGAGCTTTTTCTGCATGGTGTTGCGCAACGGGTTCGTGTACTGTACCGGAGGTCTCGATGTGAGTGGATCACGCCAATGAAACCCGGTCGGATCACACACAAACAGTACCGGCGATGGGACGTGATCTTTCATATAATTCCACACACATTCCTTTAACACGTAAGCGATCTAAAACAGTTGAAAGAAAACAAGGAAACATTATTAGCGAGAATTAGCAGCCTTATAGTATTTCATTATATCGTACCTCAGGTCCGTCAAAATATTCCAACACGATATGCAGGTAGCTCAGTGGTGGTGGCAGCAGTTGGGCCAATGCCATCAGCTCTAGCAGCTTTGTCGTCATGTACATTAAGTCCGTTTTCTGACCGTTCAACGTTTCAGCCGTCTTGGAGCGCCACTGATGCAAAGCGGAAGCACAAAGTGCACGCAACAACACCGAACAGTAGCATAGCGACGGGCGATAGCATGCAACAAGCCCAAGAATTGACCAAAGAATCGGCGAATGGCGAAAGGTGCGCTGGATCTGCAGGTCACGCTCCATCGTCACCTTTATAAAGTCCTCTTCCGGCCACGGTAACCCATTGTACATCACATCCGGTGAAATCATCTCCACCAGCAGCAATGACACGTAGCTAAATCCGTCGATCGTCGCCTGATGATCGTTCACATCCTGACAACACGCTACGATTGCATTCAACAGGTGGTTTTGCATTTCGGACGCCGGCCCAATCGCCTTCTTGGTGGGAATTTTCGGTCCCTGCCCAATGATGCCCGCATGCAGCACGGTTGCCCTGGAAGCGTTCAGCGCTATACCTTGCTTCTGGTTCAGTCCGATCAACAAATCGTCCGGCTTATCGAAGCTGTACGCCTGCGATTCCGATTGCGAACCGAACAGATTGCCATACAGGAACAGTGCACCTTCCAGCAGCTCGCGGAGGGCTGCAGTACGGGCAGCTTTCCGATGGGCACAGTGTTTCGCCAGCAAGGTGTACACGCGGTTCAGCGACTCATCGAGCGATTCCGGCGTTTTCCCCATCGGTACACTAGTACCATCGGAGGACAATCGAAGGCAGTAGAAAAAGTATTTCACCAACAGCTGGGAAAGTTTCAGCGTTTGACCGGTACCGATTGTGACGCATTTGCCAAGATCTAAGCATTCGATCAGCCTTACAGTTTCGTGAATAAGATCCTTGTAAGTAACCGTTCTACAATCTGTTCCCACTCTCACATCATTCGACGATTCCTCACCGGTGTCCATCGATTCGGGAGAGGAGCGTTCGTTTTTTCTACGTTTGCAAGATTCCTTCGTTAGACTGCCTTTGCCATCGTCTAACTCCGATCGACCCGTATGCCCTGGTGTGTCGTGCCTTTCATGGTTCATAAAATTTTCCCATATTTTCAACACTCGATCCAGCAACTCGTGCACAATGCCCATACAGTTTACCTTTCGCAGCGTGGTGCCAAGAATTGTGGTGCGTTCCATCCTTAACAGCTCCACCAAATTGTGCAAAATGTTCCAACAATCGGTACGCTTGTTGGGAGCGATCAGAATTTTCTCGAAGGCAGTTTCAAATGCGGGTCGTACCTTAGGCACATCTGATGTTCCGTGTGGCCCACCAATTATACGGATGAGCGCATTAAGGTGTGGTTTTGTAGCGGAACTCAAGCCCAGATCGTCCACCGACAAAAGGTACACGATTGACTGATGAAAGACGGAGTTTGATTTGAAGCTGGCTAATAAAACTAACCGTACTGCGACTTGTTGCACGTACGGAACGTCGGCAGTGCAGCTACTCCACAAGGTTTCCCGCGCACCATCGCGTATGATGTCCTCAAGCAATGGTACGGAATGTTTATCGAGCACGAGCGTTTCCAGTTCGACAAACATGATTTCTAGCAGCTCCTGGCACCAGCTGTGCTGAGTGGCCAGTTTGGCCAGAATAAGCGTCACCTGTATGGCGTGCTTCTTTATCTTTAGCAACAGTGCAGCCACTGTATGCAGCACGTACGGAAGACTGATATTTGTTGGCCAATTCTTTGGCTGTACTTTAAGCGTCTGTAACCGTTTTTCGTCGTCTAAAATTATCAAACAGAATATTTAAAAAAAAAGCGACTGGCAGTATGAACACATTGTGCTACTTACGAAGGTTTAGAAATACGGCCACCAGTGCCTGGGATATCGTATCGGAAGCTTTTGCTAACAACAGCAAGTACGGTATCGCCTGTTTAGATGTGTGCTCTTTTTCCAGCGTTGATTTGAGCGCGCTGCGTAAATCGTTCTCGTGGGCCAATCCGAGATAGCTTAGCACTTCCACCTCGGACTCGGACGGTTGATCGAACTCACCGTTAAAACGGTTTACTCCCATTGCCAGCATGCTCGAGATTACTTTTAGCGGAAAACATCCACCCAGTCGTGCTACAACCCAGTCAAAGAATGGTGTGTGCGTTCCGTAAATGGAAAGTAGCTCCGTGATGCATTCGTCCATTTCCCTATCGTTCAGCTTTTCGAAGCACAGTGCACTAAGGCTTAACAGGTAGCGAATAGCATTGCACCCAAGCCAAAGGTTGCATGCACTCCGAATGTCCGGAGGGGGTCGGCGTCGAGAATGCTTTTTGCATACTTCTCCAAGCAGCTTCAGGCACCACGATGATATCAGAGGACACCAAGCGGCAGGACCCACGGTTACCAAACGTTCTAGTGCTTCGTGTATTTCCTGCACGGCTTCATCGTCCACCGAAGGATCGGGTAAGTTTTTCTGAGCGACAATTAAATGCATAAATTAGATTGAAGAATTTCAATTTGACCACGCAATTCACTCTTCAACTTACCTCGGCACTAAGCATGTACACTTTGACAGCATTATTGAAAACGAGCGTAAAATAGTCGAATACCGCATCTCTTGTCGATGGAAGATCTTCCAATAGGTGTAATGCACTTTTAACCAGTGCGCCTGTATCTTTTAGCGGTACTCCCTTGTACAGGAGGGATACGCTTTTAACAAAGTACTGCAGCTCAGCTAGGACTGGTTGTTTAATCATGGCTAGTTGTAGAAATGATACATTTGATAATAGCTGGCAGAAGCTTTTCGCAGTAGACCCCGGGTTGTGTTTACGACACGTCCAGCGAACAAAGGTAAGTCGATGTTTAATTAACTACAGCTTTTAGCGATATATTTAAGGTCGTCGACAAATTAACTCACCTGTTTTAATTGTGCAGAAGGGTTAAATTATCATAAACTTAAAGAATACACCTGTTTTGCCACCTAAAAATTGTGCGTCCCTCAGCATAAATGTTTATCAAAGAGGAAATGTTTATTTTCCAGTGTGGTAAATGTCAAGCTTTTGTTGGCGAGAAACGTCACAACAACAGCACGTCAATGTGCACAGTGCGCATGGAGTTGGACATTATATTTTGAAAATTTAGAATGACGGTTTTTGTTGTTGAAGTTGATTCGTCCTCATTCGTCATTGATAAAACTTAGTTAACAATCCCTTAATTATTTATCATTATTTTGAGTACAATGGTTTGCTTTATAACCTATTTTCTGTATAAATTTCTCATCATGAGCCGAATAATCGCTACGGGTAATAAGCAGAAGCATGATACGATGGAAGCACCTACACACCACATACATTCCTGATTCTAAAGCACAATTTAATTCTAACCGTAATAAACTGGAATTGCACATTTGTAACAAAGTTTATGCAATATACAAAGCGATAAATTCTATAAAATATTCCCACACGCACTGTCCCAATGCTGACCGATCCCGTTTAAGGCTCCGATCGTATTCTAATTATCATTGTCGAATTAATCATGAACGTGCGTTTGTATACTTATCAATGTCCGGCGAATGCGTTCACAGCGTCGCACAGAATTCAATCTCGCAGGCAACCGGTTTATCCGTCCGTACCATCCGCGCGACATTGCGTACGGCCCTTCCCCGAGCAGACCGATTTGTGTAAATATTTATTGTTATCGAGCATGTCTATCACCGAGAGAAGGCACACCGTTGATCCGGTTGCATAAGGCGAAGCGCAAATGTTAATTATACCTGTTGCATCCGGATTAGGAGTTCTGGTGCTTTCGCGTCCATTGTTTGCACTCTCATTTTCGGTAGTAGACGATCGCTGGTAGCATAGCAATAAGAACATTCGAGTCAATCGAAACCAGTTTGATCGTTTGATCTTCTTCCAAAACGATGAAAGATGATGTCGATCGGTCCAAAGTTCATATGGTAGTTGACATCAGCTTGCAAATGGTTCGACGGCAAGTCTACATTGATGCTGACGTCCTAGGTGCTTGGAAGAGATCCGTCTTTCCGTGACGTGCAGACACGATGATGTGGTGAAATTTTGTCAATCAAACATACGATGATACCCGTTCAAAGTTCACTGCGAGAAAGAAACGTGCGTATGCAATGACTATTGTAATGTGTTAAAGATTAACTTAAAATTATCCTTACACCCAGACAAACTGCACACCATTTCCAATTCGCACACGGTTCACACTCGATCTTAACCTACTTAATTGGTAAATTTTGAGTTTCCTTTCATTTCATCAAATTACCCATACTTTTACTTCTTTCCCTGAACACGCTTACGGGAAGCTTGACACCATTTGGCACCAAATTCAACTCCCTCATTGAATGGATCCCTCTACCATTGGTTACGGATCGCAGCAACTAGGGGTCACAAGCAACCAGCAAAGGTAAAACGAACCAATTTAGTTCGGCAAGTCAACCTGCCAGCGATACAGTCCGCATCTGTACGGCGTACTTAGTGGTCACGTGAACTAGGACGTCACTGTTGGTCACAGGTTGCGGGATCTAAGCACTAAGGCTAAATAGACATGTTGGCGGTACACCGTACGTTGTCATTTCATATCTTCGCTTCATCGAATTCAAAAATGCCTTTGGCGTTGGGGGCAATAGCCACTGCTGGACGAGTACATTGGACGAAGATTTGTTGCAAAATCAAACCGCCAAACCAACAGACATCATCACCCAACTCTCGCCTCATCCGTAGTTCAGCATAACACACCAATGCGGCATAATTGTACGTCTCGAAACACACTTGATTTTGGGCGTTATTGTACCGGCCAGCCACTTGAACTACGGACGCTAATGAATGCTCTGGCGCGTATGAATTGTATCCGTACTCTCGACCGTGCTGTTGATATCTTCCAACTTTTCGACCAGATGATCATCGTGATATCTGGAACAATAAGTACAATGCTACCATCGCCCGGAGGGAAGTTTATCGACGTAATGCTTTGTATCAATAAATCGAATCCCATCGTTGTAGGACACCGGTACACTAAGGTCATCCAACGTACGTACAAACGGGAAGTTCCTACATGTCAATCGTACACGCACCACTCCATTTCGGTTTCGATCATCAAGGGCTCCAGGGTCCGCCTTATAAAGTGGCTGCTTTCAAAAACGCTTTTGCCAACCATTGCCTTTGTTTCTTCCTTGTGGTCAAACGCTTGGGGAGATAAAAACAGGATCAACTGCTTTGATGACGCTTCTTCAGTCTGAAAACATGCTCGTCTTCCTGTATTCCGTGCCCGTCCCAGTGTCCAACTCGGTTCCCATCTCAAGTGCGTACGAATTTCTTCCTAGTACTTTGTGCTGAAGATTAGCTTTTAGCATTGTGCTGCAGAAAGATCCAATCCCCACCGATGAGAATGCAGCTTTTAGTGGTGAGGAGGTTTTTTTTCCCTCGGCACTTAACTTTTGTCTGCCCAAAACTGACCCGCACGCGTATGTCTGCGCGTCTCGGTAGAAAGAATAATAAATAGTGCGATTTGATATGATGGATGAGAGTTCGTGTGGATTATTGTGTACTCATGGATGGTAACGAGATCGTGCAGCCGCTTTTTGGTGACGTACAACAGGCTGGAGCAGGGACGCGCTGTAGGTCGCCGGGATGGGGGTTAACGAGCGTCCACGTTGGGGCAATGTGTTTTGTAAATATTCGAACATGTTGAATAAACAGTTAAACAGTACGGAATGGCAAAAAGAGTTGATCGCCACGCATGACGCTTTTGGTGTGGTTTGCCGCATCTAGATCATTCTAAACAAAGATGTGTATGTTTTTTTTTTCTTGTGGACAAAACCAACAAAAAAAAGGTAAATCTACATTTTACCGTTTCTTCTCGTATGTAAAAACCATCACTATAGAAGCAAATTCATTCACTCGGATTCAGTATATCATCAGTATATATAGTGTATCATCATCCAGTCTACCAGAGGGAATTCGATACTCCAGCTCTACTAAAGAATAGTAAGTCTTCCGGCAAGATCTTTCATCGATAAATCCATTAATGTATCCTGATCATGAAGTGCTTCAGGTGGCTTTGCCTCCCAAAATAAATTCTCTTTCTAGGTTATACTTTTTTTTCTTAAACTTCAAAGCTTAAACTTTATGTCAAGGTCAGCAGATCAGCATATCCCCTAAAGGTGAGTACAAGTGGCCATTTGGTCGTGTAACTCATCCCATACAACCCTCGCTACCCGCCAGTCAATCGATCAAAACGAAGCTCGTGTTGGCGCTAATCAAGTGCTGCTACTAACATTAACACCAAACAAACCACATGGCATCAATTAGCTGCTGGAGCGCGGTAACGAACGCTCACCGAAGACAACAGGGAGCAACAACAACAACAACAAAAACCTACTAAACTACTAACCAAAATCGAGCGGCAGGCAGCATCCGAGGCTGGCGGTGTCGACACTACCATAACCGTGACGGACAACCATGGCCAAGGTTGTGGCCTCACTATCTAATGCACAGGGACATGCCTTTGATGTGTATAAGGATATTTATCGATCGTGTGCATGATAGATGTTAGGATATTCACGTGCGAGTGCAAAATTTCCTTCAGTCGCCAAAATGTGTTACATCCTGATGATGTTTAGATTGTTTGCTAAATTACATCATAAGAATAAATTTAATAAATAATGTAAAGATATTTGCAATATTTGAAAGCAAATAAACACTTTACTAATTTACGTCAATGAGAGTTTTACTTTTCTTTTCCGTTAGATTTTCAACAGATGATGCCATTTCGATAGAAAAACCGTTCATGAATGAAACTTAAAATACTCGTTGTGACGAAGAGTTGACACCTACGCCAGTATATACAACAAAAAAAGACGAAGCAAATGTTGCGCTTTTGCGCAACATCTCGCATGTGTGCTAATCGATTCGCTCGAATCGTGCAAGAAAGTAATAGTAATGCCCTAACGTCGAGCATTATCGAAATAATTAAATACCCCATCAACGGATAGCGCTCACGATCCGTGCCGTGATTCACCGCGAACCGGGGGTTGGGGCGGAAAAATACTCAACTGTGACCCAGGGCGTGAGAGGCAACGCCCAATGGTGAGTAGGTTGAAATTTTCCACCCCATTCAGCAGTGCGCGCACGAAGACATCGTCGTCGACCAAGGGCAGTGGCCGGGAAAGCGGAAGGTTAGGGTTGTAAACAAAAAATCTTTACAGCTAAAGGAAAGAAACGGATTCAATTGCTACCGAGAGTGACCGTCCTTGTCGATGCTCGTTACACTAATCTGGCCAATACATACACAAACCCACAGATGCACAAACTAAACGCATTGCTTTGGATGATAGAATCGGTCATTCTACCATGCTGCATCTCGATGACGCTTCAATTGGGATGCGTTTCGATGGGATAATAACCTGAACAAAGCATCGGAATCGTGCCATCTCATCATGATACGGTAGCTCTTTGTACTGTAGCGATCGAACAAAATTTCCCCACGGGATTTCTAATGTCGGTTTTGTAAATTAAAAACACACGCAAAACCCCACACGGTTAGGATAGAATTTAAATCGTAACACTTTACATGCGTGGAAAGAGAAATCCGGGCCCTAATGTTTTTTTTTGCCAAGCGTTTTTTTCCTCCATTAATACGCGTATGCATTAGATATCATTGGAATGACAAGAAACCTTCCAATTTCGCTTGCTCCACCACTCCAGATATACAGGAGGGGAACATAAAAAGACACCAAAAGCAACAAGCAAACCGGTCTCCAGCATTTCAATACCGTTTTGGGCGAAACGAAACAGCCATCTGCCTGTTCGCGCGGAATACTTTCTTGTGACGCAGGCACACTTTAATAAAATATCTGGTTCCGGATGCTAATGAATGCTGCTATCACCCACCCGATACAACCCCTACATCGGTCAAAGGCGTTACCGATGTGTTTAGACGAAAAGACGATCTTCTTGCATGAGCGCGAGTTCTCGATCACGATCAGTTTACGGTTATTTCTCCTTGAAGTGGTAGTCGCAAAATTTTTCCACCATGTTGTTCTCCTTGGTGGAGCCTGGGCAGGTCGAGCACCCTTTTATTACCTGAATCGTTGATCACGATCGTAAGGAGATCCACTGGGCAGTGTTCCAAAATTTAAAGCATATGCCAAGGTATCGTCAACTATACCATGGTTGAAAACACATCTTCCAGAGATGTTTCTTTCTATTCGCACCAAGTACGTTGACACACCTGATCAATTCCGACTGTTGTTCCCTACCGGATCTGGCAGAAAACACCCCCTTGGCAGAGAATATGCTAATCATGGCACAGTGATCCCTTGCCATCTCATTCCTTCCCATTAGCCCATCTCTTCTAGGACAGGTGAGATTTTTCACAAAACCCCTGCCAGGTGGAGGGACATTAAGGGCATTCTATTCGGTTTTGATTTTGGAGCTATTTTCTTCAGCCCGACAAACGCTCCGATATGCAATGAAATAGGTAACGAAATATGCACTGGAATTTGTTGCCCAGACAGTACATTAATTATTCTTCAAGATTTCTCTTAAGGTCACTAGTATCAGCAACTATCTCACCCACCAACCAACACCACCCAGAGCCAAAGTGAGCACATTGCGCTAATTAATACACCTTGTAACTTCATTTTCTCTCGAAATTAATTTTCTTTCCACACTAACAATTCCCATCCTCCTCCATTGGCATCAACAACAAAAGATCTGTATAAATTTCTTTGTTTAGCTGTGTCTGCATGCCCTTTGTTTTGAGATCTTTTGTCGGGTGCACAACGGTGCACATGCCCCAATTACCTTCGCTCCAATGCCGGTCAGATTAGGCAACAGATTTAAACCGTACCGAAAGTTTGTTGCTCGGAACTTGCACCGCTTTTTTTTTGATTTTTTTTGCATACTTCTCCGAATTTATCACCCTGTCGCGACTAGCAGCTCCAGTTGAAGGGCACCGATACGATTGCGAACAGGCACAACAAGGGGACCAAGCACCAAGAGCTTGGGTGACAGAGGAAATCCTGCTTCCAAATGGGCCAAGTTTAACAAGATACATTTTGCGACTGCGCTGCCAACGACGCACATACTAGGGAGACTTCAACGCAACGGTAATCACCGTTTGCGAACTGCTGCGGTCTCGATGGGTTCGTACGTTTTGCCATTTTGTGAGCTGTAACCGGTACACTACTAAAGCTGCGATCGAGAAAAAGAGAGAGAAAGCGAGAGAGAGAAAGATAAGGATGAATAAAGAGGATGCAAGAAGCAAATGGATGCATCTTTGGTGCAGCATCGCCCCTGGGAAAAACTGGTTGGGTGAGTCGTGGTCCTATGCACTTGACCACCAGACCGCTTCTTCGAGCCCGCCGAAGCTACTGACATCGGACCGTACTGAGTCCGATGACAGCATCAACAATGGTTAGCCTCTACTAGCTGCATAATCATTGCCACGATCAGCAAAACCTCACATGCAGTGGTTGCAATGTTCTGAGTCGTCCTCATCACCATCATTCATATCTCAAAAGCATCTCGAAACTTCCAACCATCAGTGTTTCGAAAACTAGTGTCACGGTTTTTACAAAACTTCCTTCCACAAGACAGCATGGAGACATGCTCATCAGCGTGGAGGATACGGCCATCGGCGGTAATTTGTAACGAGCTGTTGGAATTTCCGTCCTCCTAAGCGACAATAGGCGCATCAGCAAGAAAATGAGGTTTTGCGAACGCTTTATATCGCGTTCCCCTAGGTTCGGAACCGGCTTTACAGCCGTTCGCTTCCGCTTCGTATTCTCCCGAGACTCCCGAGCGTTCTTGTTCGCCCCCCGGGCGGACGAGCTGGAACGAGAGTAATCAGTAAGCATCCCCATTACTAGTGGAGTAGGGACAGTAGTAGTAACATTAGTAATAGTAGTAGTGGATACGTTTGCTGTATGGGTGTCCATTCCACAGCGCGTCCCGTGATTCGCCCATTGGAAGCACTTGCCGAGCTATCCAGGCTTCGAAACACACCCGCGATCGTGTGCGATCGCCAACTACCTTCATGCGATCGTACGCAACCCGGGCGTCAGTTGGCTGGTGGAGGGAAAACACTGGCGCTGAAGCGACCTGAAGCGATGGGTAAGAGATCGTGCGGAGTGGGGTCGATATATAAAACAACGATGTCGCGATCGCCGAAAAGTCATTTCGCTCGCAACAGTCGCTTGATTCACGACGAACGGATCGGTTGCGGCGGGTAGTGGCCCTGTAGGACCTAGGATATATTTGGCTCTCCACTCTCAGGGCTAGATCCTGCTATTTAGTCTACGTGTATTTGTGCGTCTGCGTGTATGTGGATACGTGAGTGTTTGTGTCAGTGTATCTGGGACTTCCCTTTCAAGGACAATTGCAGTTCGCTTCCAGTGGATGGTGTGTTCCCAATTTTTGCAGTGTCTTGAAGAGCGGCGGCTGTAAAGTACCATATCGATCTTCAACCAAAGCGTTCTCCCTCAGGGCGAGAGACGATTTCCCAGTGTTTGGCGGCTGTTTTGTAACGTCATTAGCACCCGTCCACCCAGTCGGCTGCTGAATCAGCACCTAGTGATATACATTTTTGGTGTCGTGTGGCTGAATTTTTAACACTGCTGACGTTTTAGCCAAATTGAAGGGCTTCAACATTTTACTGGATATCTGACTGTACCGGTCAGCATCGTTAGCGAAGTGCAGCACCAAGTGTGCGTGCGTGTGTGTGTATTTTCTGTTGTTAACCATCTGCGATTGCACATTTTCGCTCGACGCCCCGTTCGAGGGAAACTGTGGCCGCTCGGTTTGGGAGCTTTTAATTCATTAGAAAGGTAAGTCTCCCACTTTTTAGGACTATCATTAGCATACGCGTAGTGTGAGTGTGTGGATCCATATGTTTTTGAGTTTAACAGTGGACCTAGACAGTTTTTGATTACATCCGCAATGTTGGTATGCTTTGTATGGGAAATTTTATTTTACTAAAAAATTTCGTCAATTTTTCTATCATTTTTTGATCACTTTCTTCGCACACAACTTCGTGTTTTATGCTAGAAAAAATAGCTTTTTTTTCTTTCCTTCCTCTATTAATAATTGCATGACCGGTGGTCATTGGTTCGTGATTGATTGGAATGGACACCGGGACAACAACAACAAAAAAAACGAAGGTGTTTAATTCGACCGATCACCGAACCGGTTTCGGGCGCCCGGAATCTCACACTTTTGGTAGTGCCCGGGTGGGACATTTTGCTATCGCCTTGGGGCACCCGAAACCAAGATTGTTGCCCATGTGTTCCGGCTGAAACGTGCCGAACCCAAGCGACCACGCGAAGAAGCCCACCGGTTACGCGGAGGTCCCCCAATTTCAATCGTACCGATCTTACGGTGTGACTTATGTAACCGAAATTCGGTCAAAACCCCGGCATTCGGGATCGTGCCGAACGGTGCCAGTCACTGGACGCACTGGAGGATTGGCGTCCCACTACGATACCGCCCTTGGTGATGTGATATGCAGCATCATTTGCCAGACCTGTCTTTCCAATGGTAGTGATCGTTTGGCGATCGCTAGCCACTTTTGCCCGGTTTGCCTAGGTGCGGTCCCAACGGTGTGTCATCGTGTTGGTTAATTTATTTCAATTTTCGAGGCAACCTTATCGTGGTGGCACGAATTTAAGGAAATGATATCTTCGCATGATTGCATCAAAACCCACCCGATGGTTGAAATCGCAATGCCACATGGGTGTGGGATTGATCATATCATCGCCTTTCCTCACTCACGTTGTGACCGTGACGAACGGTTGAGAAAAGTGAAAACAAAATGTGCTCGATATCAAGGTTTTTGAATGTGCAAAGTGTGGTTAAATTGGTACGATCCACAGTACGATCCCCGCACACAGATGAATGTTGGCGAAAAGGGGCTCCAAAGGTCAGCACCGAGCACGGTGCTCACCGAGAAAATTGAACCAAGCTACAATGTAAACAGTTCGAGCGAAGAGAAAATAAACCGGGCACCGGGACTCAACACCAAGAAGAATTTCCTCCAACTAACTCAAAAGAAAATAAGAAAGAAACGCGCCGCACTAAACAGCCCCTATCGACAGTGGCAAAAATAAACAACCCCGTTGACGGTGTTAACTGATACCAATATGGATCGATCAGCATTGGCGCTTATACGGCGGGGTTTACATACAATTCGCACCGGGAAACACACAAACACAAAAGCACATATAAATGCTGCGTGTTCGCATTTTTCATTCTGCCGCCCAGGGCCGGTGCGGGAATGTTTTGCGGACCGTGTCTCACCTGTGATGGGGACACAAGTGCAAGTGTGCAGAAAAATATGTCCAAAAACATGGAGAAGGTGTTAGAAAACTAGCGAAATTTCAACTCGCCGCCCGATCGCAGGTTGTGGAACTGCGAAGTTGTGGAATTGTTATGAAAGGTGAAATTAAAAGAAAAATGTTTTTAAACGGTTTTCTTTTTTATTGCGTTCAAATGTTTGTTTTTTTTTACAAATAAATAAAATAATCTGCCTTTTTATTTATTATTACTAAATAAAACACATGCTGCAGGGTGTTTTAATGAGTTTGATGCATGTATTTGACTCATTCTATCAAGACTTATTATTTTCATATTGACGTTTTATTTTTATAATTTTCTTTTTTTTTGCAATACACTATTTTTCATTTATTGCACCAAGTACAAGGGCATCATGAAGTGCAAAAACGGGAAAGTTTAAACTTTTTTTTATTTTATCTTAATATGTTTATAGCGGTGGATTAAATTGATTAAATATTCGCTTTCAATTGTTTTCGAGAAAGACAGAAAATATTGGTTAGAAAAACTCTTAAGTAATTTTTTATTACACAAATATATAAAAAAAAGTTAGAGATTACATGTAAATTAAAATAATCAAATTGATTAGCTACCAAAATTAACCAGACTGTTGTGGTAGTTGCTGTAAAATTGAACATTCTCTCTTTAGGTAATTATTGAAGTATTTTAAAACCAATAGTGGTTCTATTGTACTAAAAACTTATTCTTACTTATATGCTTTTATATAACAATGTAGTGTCATATCACTTAATGCTTATTAGTATTAGCTTAAGATTTTTTTACAAAACTACAAACAACGTTTCATGTAAATTTTCATTAGTTTCTACCGTTCTTGTCTTTGATTTAAACAATATAAATATTTAATGAGTGCTATTTTTCGAACCTTTTTTTTTGTTCTTGCAAATGTTAGATAACCTGCAGCAAACGCTCTAACGAGTGTGAACAAATAGCATTTTGCATTCCACCGTACAATGTACGCGAAATGTAAACAGTTGCCACTAAGCAACTTCCTAACGACAGTGAGTCTGTGCGACTAAAAGTTGACACCCCACCCCGGGGCGGTTGCTTTCCTTTCGATCGCAAGGCGTTACTAATGTAACACCATCATAACGCTCACTAACCTTCCCGCGGCTAACTAGTGAAAGCGAAGCTGTGCGGAACGTGCGTGACCTCTCCTTAGCACTCTGCACGCGCTGCCACGTGTCCGCCACTTCGACATTGACTTCACATCCGACAAATCAATCAAGACAGATCGTGAGATAGTATACTAACTTGCGTGAACAGCCCACCGGAAGGTGAGATAACTCTCAGGGCGGCCAAAAAAACACCCAAAACAAAACCCGTGCCAGGTCATCGAACGGAACGCTTCTTCTGAATGAAGGACTTTTCGTTTTTGTTTCTTTGTTTTTTTTGGGTCTGTTTGCAAGAAGGAAATTGGGTGAGTGAAAATGAAAATCATGCCGCATCGATTAACCATCGGTAGCGACACGGAACGAATCTTGCATCAAACCCACGGCGATGGGACGCTTCGGGTGTTTGATCGTGAAAATGCTGTCAAGGTCCGGTGCCAAATGGTGCCCAACGCCCGACAGCAGAAGATCCACCCCAAAAAGGGAGGTTAGGAACTCGCGGTATTGTGGTGTACCGATACGGTCGAACAATTCGTAAAATGGTTTCGTCTTGGGTGGATAATAATTAGGTGACGAGACTTAACTTATCGCCAAGCTTCTGGCACCTTCCCGCAACCGGAGCTTTTCGGAGTCTCATTAGTGGGACCGAAAATTGAAAACGACCTCAAAAGGCCTCAAAATCATCTCCCGGAAAGTGCCACTTTGAAGGTGTCATTTCTTTAATTTGAAAAAAAAACCCTTCCCCACATTAGCTACGTCACATAAACTCATCATCATATGCTTCATCAAATTGGTAGATGACGCGGAACTTTAAAGCGTTTAAAAAGCGTTCCGTTTTGAAGAATTCGCTTGGTTTTGCTCATATACAAATAAATTCTAAGAAATAGAGTAACAGCCACAAAACACCCCTTAAGTAACCGCAACATAATGGTGGTTACTTCCTTGTTTGGGACAAGTGTCATATATCAAGCCATGTCAAAGAGATGGCCCTACCGGAGACGGGGTTTTTTTCAAGTGATAAATTGATTCGCGTTTATGGTGAAGCGCGTTTTGAAGAACTTAACATCATCAAACACACACCCCAAAAGTGACAGTGACTAAATGGAAGCTCGACTCGGGTTGATGTCATGTACCTATGCCGGCAAAAGTTTCCAAAGATGAGGGGAGAGTTTTGCAACAACAACAAAAAATGGCAAAACTTAGAATGGACACTAAGATGAAACAAGCAACAACAAAAAATCTTCCTCCAAACTACGCATATTATTTAATTCCGCAGCTAAAACTATCGGTTTTTTGGGGTCGATTCACCTGCCCGCCCGGGGGTTAAACAATATTTCCTATAAGCCCGCCAAAACCACATTCACACGAATGTGCGATACGAAGCAGTTGTTGGGAGTTGTGCTTTTTTTTGCTCCATCGTTCAAGACGGCTTTAAACTTTCAGCTTCCAACCCATGAAGTGTATGCGTTAATGCGCAACGTTACATCATACCGATCAATTCGCTAGCATATGAAGCAGCATATTTTATTTGAATTTTTGCTTTGGTCTATGATTTTTTTTTTGGTTTTTGGTTTTTGGTTTTTGCCTGATCGATGAATATCTGAAGATGCTGACCCATAAGGCACGGAGCGTACGGCAAAACCGGACCCGAGGTAGTTGTAAGTCATGTAATAAAATTGTACCTCTGCATCATGCTTTTACGTTCCAACCGGTGGACAAGCAAAACGGCACCTTTTATTGACCTTTCACACACGTTTTGCTGCGATAATTTTGTGTCATTGCTAGTTTTTGGCTAGTGTGTGGGTTGATCTCCATTTTGAGCTTCTGTCTTTTAATTTTCACACTAGAGGCCCATTTTGCTTGAAATGGTTCCGAATAGTTATTCATTTGTCGATTTTTTTTTGGTTGTCCCAAAAAGAGAGCAACGGCATGACCTAATCCCAGTGCCCCTTTCGCGCACCGATCGATCGATTCGGCAGTGATTGCCTGTGACGACGATCATTACGCGTCGCCAGATATTGGAGAGTCCCAACGTTCGAAGTGTTGTGTCGCTTCTTTCGCTTCGCTTGATTTGCATCTCATCTTGCCCACCAAGCGTCTCCCCTTCTTGCGTGCAAGACGTGCAAAACCTCGATGCGATGAATAATGCATCTCGGCTCTTGTTGTTTTTTTTTGCTTTTCTTTTCGTTTGTATGTTGCTCGTTTACTGCTTTTCACTCTCGTCCCGCTTTTGCGCTTTCGCGTCTTACGCTTTACTCATATTCGCTCGCCACATAACGATGGCGCATTCAAATCGTAGACGGGGCCACCTCTTCGAGACGCCCGATCGGATGCTGCAACCACCAGTACAACGGTGGCCTCTTTTCGAGCGCCAATTCCAGGCGTTGGTTCCATTTCGATGCCTACCATTACATGATGTAATACTGGGTACGGCGCTTTGGGGGGTACCACTCCGCTGTGTGTGTATGTGCAGGAACGGTTTGCTCACCGAACCAACCGGACACTGTCTTACCCTAGGTCAGACCGGTCACAGCCATCGATAGCGATTTCGCAGTTTTGCCGATGTTAAACCGAAGCTCAAGGCCGCTCAGCCGCACCAGTGTGACGTTAAAGCATAAACGTGTCACATGGGCCATCCGCCGTTGACCGCTTCTTCTGCAATGCAACATACGCGCATACCGATACACCATGTACGTAACGCACGGTTGCGAATCGCGTAAGCGAGGCCAATGTAAACAACATGCCCATCTACATACCCGGCAGTTGTAAAGGGCCGACCGGCCACCCGAAGGTCGTCCACAAGTTCTCGGGCACCTGCAGTTCTCACAGCCCATGCACCCTGTCAAAGCTTGCATATTTGGCCACTCTTCAATTGAAGATTAGTTTCAATTGTTGTAACGCTGTGGCGTTGATGGAAGCAGCGAGGCGCAATTTTTTGGTGGAACGATACAGCACGTTTGATCCTTTTCGGTTGTGCATGCAAACGATCCTATTAGCCTTGCGATCGTACCACCCACGGTGGTGATATCTTTTTGCAGTGGAATTTATGGCGACGCGGTTGGGCTGGTCTTTTTTTTAAAAAGGGCACATTAAAGCTTGGGGCACGTGTTTGATGTGAGGGAGAATTTAAAGTTCCGGGAAACATCTCTTCCTGGTTGTGATTTAAATTACAAGCTTTGTTACGATATTTTCGTTGCTGTCTGAGCCTGTCGCAAGGTAGAGGTACATAGGTAGAAAAAGGAAAAAAAAGATTTTATAAGTAAAGAAAAATAGGTGAAATTGCGAGAAAAAAAAGGTAATTTTGATAATGCTGTAATGGGATAACTAACTAAATTCTTTGATTGGCGATTGGTTCACGAAAATCACTAAAGAGTACTTTAAAAATATTATTGAAAAATCACAAAATGTTACCACTTATCCACCTAGACCTAGGGTTAAGACCTATTTTCAGAGCAATGTTTGAAACAGTAGTAAACGCAGTAGTATTTTTGATATCCACTGGTATATCGTCAGAAATCATAGAAGATATAAAATATTCTAAGAGGAGATATCTTCAAGTTGTACTTCATGAGCCGGAATTCAGAAAATGTAGAATTTTTTGATACAATGACAAACGGTTGAAGTTAAAAAACCATTTTTTGAATAATTTTTAAAAAAAAGTTTTTCTATAAAACAAAATAAATTAATTTATAATCAATAACTCAAATCTAATCTAATCTAATCTAATGGGGCGGCCCGGTGGTGCATGTGATAAACGGCGCCAGTCCACACGGCCGGACCGGGTTCAAATCCCATCCGGACCGTTCCCCCGTAGCAAGGACTGACTATCCGGCTACGTGGTAAAAATAAGTCTAGTAAGCCAGAAATGGCCGGCGTGACCTGTAAGGTCGTTAAAGCCAAGAAGAGAGAGAACTCAAATCTAATAGTGGGACAGTGTGTAAAGAACATCTGATTCCTGAAATTTCAGTCAATAGGTTTATAGATCTTGGAGATCAATTTGCTAAACTTTTTTTGTGACAAGACTTCAAATCGGGATGAATTTATTGAATCAACTAAAAGTTTGTTCTTTCTCATATATTTGAATTTCTTACAAGATATCTCAGATATCTCATATTTTGAGAAGTTTGAAATAAAATTGCTGAGGTTTTATCTGTATTTATCATTTTCATATATTGCAGTAAAATTGAGTCGAATATATTTAAATAGAATCAAAACACAACGAAACAGCTAAAAAGTTCATGTAAACCTTCAACCCAACAATAAGATTAGACCAACTGATGTACCGTGCTAATACAACTGATTCACTTCAATGCTGTGCGAGACCCGAAAGACCGTGCCTATCCGGACAGCATACAAAGTGTTGCCCATTAGGAATTGGAGCATGGTCCTAAACACATTTCGCCATCTATCTACGAAAGTAGACACCGGACCACGGCACCGCACCACTCACGGATGTTACTCCGTACGTGCCCGTGTGCTTAAAGTGCGTTTCGTTGTTCATCACCTGGCTGCCATTGCCATGTGCGCGAGCGTATGTTTGTATGTGATTCAGCATTGAGTCTTCTCAGATGTTTGCATATCATCATCCGTGGCACGGTTCAGGTGATGGTCTTTTTCATTTGTCTAACAAACTCGATACCGATGGTTAATGCCGGAATCGGGTCAAATCGGTAGAACCTGTGCAGCATCCAAAGACACACACACACACAACATGGCATTGATGGCTATGGTGGTAGAAAAAAAAAGTGGTAAACCTCCACCATAAGCTAAAACAATCCGGAAAAAAGTCATCCGAAATCAACATACCGCACCCTTGCACGGTGTGAATCTTCGCACTTTCAATCAAGCATGAAGCGAAAGAAAAAAATCACAATGACATGATGATGATGATCGGCAAATGGTTGGCCAGTTTTAAATACTAAGCATCCGAAATTGAACAAACACAAACAATGCCTCGCAAACACCTCTTGATGGATTAATCTGTCGACTGGATCGTTTCAAATGAATCGTAGCAAAACGGGGTTAAAATGGTAATAATATTTATGCACGTTATAAAAAGAAAAAGGAAACAAAATAGATGAAAAACATCTTTGCATTCGATGGGACATCCAACGCCCGGTAGGCGCGTTATGCTGTTCGTTCGCTAAACATTCCATCCTGTGGAGGATCGCTTGGAAAAAAAAAACCAACGGCGACTTATGCAACGGTAGACTGAACGTTATGGAAACGATCAAGCACAAAAACAGTTATCTCGCCGTGCGTCACCACCGGGCTGGGCCGACCGTATGGATTGCAGGAAATTTCCTTCACTTTGTCAACCGGGCAGGTGTCGATCGGCAGGAATGGTAACTGCATGCGGTGTTAATTACACCCTGGAACAAATGCTACCAACTACCCGCGCGCTCACGATCACCAGTCATTCAATGAGCAAGATCAAGTTGAAGTTCAGACCTGCATTTGCTTGTGTTTTGTCTTGAGAATGATCTCACATGGAGTGAAATGAAATGTAAAGGAAGACAATAAAACGTCATACAACATCTCCAAACCAACTGACAGGCGGGCGGGCTCAAGTAGACGGTGCAAAAAAAAAACCTGTCCAACTGTCTAGCCCGTTGTTTACTAACGGTTATTGAGCACTGTCCTCCCCTGCACTACCCGAACCAGCTAACCAGAGTACCTGGCTTACGCGTTCGCGTAATAACACCCGTCACGTCATCGAGTGCTGTTGAACGGTCAGACATCGAGAGTTCTAGAATAGCGCCCTCTATCGGGTGTACTAACTGTCAACAAGCCTGTTCATGTTGAAATGTTTTGCGACGCCGTCAGCTGGGGATTGTCTTCTCAGTTCCGCAGAACCTGCACCAACCTCTTCACATTGACGCTGCAACGCCTGGGCGACAACGGTCGTATCGTCTTTGCGTCACACAGCATCACACGCACTGTTCCATATTCATTGCGATTTGTGGTTGTTGATATATTTTTTTGTCGCTGTGCCACATACAGTAGGATGGAAATTAATTGATTATAATTAAATTCCATTCAATTAATCCTGCCACTGTTGCTCCTACTAACAAGTGGATGCGCACGCAATCTTAACCTGATCGAAATAGAAGGGAGTGTTCTTTAGTGTGTTGTTGTTGAGGCATTTTATTTCCAGCAGGAATTTTTAAACAGTTTTCCAGTTCCTTGACATTTTAGCCCACTACCTGCTAACCTAGTAGCTCGTCCTAAACTAGTTTGGAACGGCGGACCACGTTGTGCATAATATTCATCCTATCGCTAATCAATGCCAAAGCCATTTCGCAAACCCGTAAATGAGAAGCAAAACTCCAAATATATACACACAAAAAGTGGCACAATATTTTAATAAGCAAAACAAGCTCTGTAAGCGACTCTTAATTATTCACGCCAGTATTGGTTTTATACTGCCTTTAATCTTACCATTCGTATGCATTTTTTTTTATCAGGCTTTCTGCAGCTTTATTTATCTACTAATAAACCCCCCGGGTTAGATCACCTGATCATACAAAGCTCAAGTTACTTTCCGTTGCATCAACGGTACANCGGACCACGTTGTGCATAATATTCATCCTATCGCTAATCAATGCCAAAGCCATTTCGCAAACCCGTAAATGAGAAGCAAAACTCCAAATATATACACACAAAAAGTGGCACAATATTTTAATAAGCAAAACAAGCTCTGTAAGCGACTCTTAATTATTCATGCCAGTATTGGTTTTATACTGCCTTTAATCTTACCATTCGTATGCATTTTTTTTGCAGGCTTTCTGCAGCTTTATTTATCTACTAATAAACCCCCCGGGTTAGATCACCTGATCATACAAAGCTCAAGTTACTTTCCGTTGCATCAACGGTACAGTTTTTAATTGCACATTTAGTTACAAAACACCAGTTGCAAGTCTTCGCACGCGGGGTAATTCCCGGGTGTTGCTGGGTTTGACATTTCTGCGAGGATGGCAATCCCATCTTTACACGCTTTGCAGTGCCAAAGTTCGCTGCGTACGAAACATCCAATAATGACCCATTTGTCATTGACCCTATTTTTTGGCTGCAATCTGTGGCAAAACCAGACACCGGAATGCGCTCATCAACGTCATTGGTGGCAATTGCTATGGTGGTTCAATTAAACAGTACCATCTGCCGCCACCCGAGTTACGTTATGTTTTCGCTGGTGTGGCTGTCATCGTTAATTATGACAGCGTGCCAAAAATTTTGCCAAACACTAATAAAACGATCACGGCAATGGTCGATCGATCCGGTTGCTGGTGGGTGGATAGAGCACAATTACTAGTGCGCAATCCAACGCTGGGCAGTGGTCCGCACAAATTGAATCCTCGATCTTGAGCGGCCATGAAGCCATAAATCAACATTGCATCGACACGGATCTAATCGATTGCGTTCGATCGTGAGTGAGGCAGAACTAACGAATTGTTTTCACCATTTAATCGTTCGTTCTAGCGCGTTTTTTTTGTTTGGGAAGGATTTTATTTTTATTACCCATCTCCGCCGGAGGTCAACCAAGCTAATGAAACGTTCGCAGCAGAAAAGGGTTTGCCATGGTACGATGGTCACGAGCAACGTCCTAGATGTGGTTGGTTTTGCATGGGCAAATCTTATTAAATGATCATTTTCGTTTTTGGTTTGTCGGCAAGTTTTCCCCCCTTAAAGGCGCTATATCTTTCGATCGATGCCACAAGACTAATCGATCTTTGCGAAAAACCATACGTATACCAAACAACCTTCCGAACCCGTTCCGGCAAATTGGTCTCAAGCGGTTTTTGTGCGCAAACCGGACCGAAGTGCCTTACGGCTTACGGCGGTTCCGAGTTTCTAATTCGCAAAGGAGCGTCCGTTAAAAAGGGCGCGTCTGGACACGCCACTTGGCATGACCTTGCTACTTCCCCGTTCGTTGGAGTGCATATAAATTGCATCATTTTCATAACCATAAACTGTATCCTATCCGCCAGGTAGTATAGGGAAGGGGTTTTTATTAGAAGCATTAAAAGTGTGGCCAGCTTACTGTTAGCAGCCAGCATACCGCAATAAACAGGGGGATGTTCTCCCATGCATGCTTAAACGCGCACGGAGGTGGAACGCATGAAACTCCACGGTGTGACATCGGTGTAACGATGTTTCACACCGTGCCCAGCATCGGATTTGTGTATCGATGGCTAAACAAATTTATCCGCTAAAGTGTCGTCTGCGTCCTGGGTTGCGTGCTCAGCATGCAAGCACGGTGCCTCGATACGCCCAGCTGACGGACAATCAGAATGCGAGACTGACGCGCCAAAGCGTCAGACGGTTGGGTGGGGCCCGGTAACGTAGCACAGCCGTACAGTTACGAAAGATTCTAATGACGATTCATAAGCGACGAACCCCCCTTTTTGGCCATCCATTCCAACAACGGTCGGAGTTGGGTTTTGACCTTCTTTTGCATTGTGCGAACTCATCGCCCACCCAGCGGGGAGGTGGCGCTAAAGACGTTCATTTGTAATGAATCTATGTCCCACCGATCTTCCGCTTACCTCCTCCCCCCAAGGCTCCATCCAGCAATGGAGAAGCGTGGATATGGGGTCAGTACGATTAGAAGACGAAATAAAACAAAACGACCTCTGAAGGTCCCGCTGTACAGAGCGAGTGCACCTGCTTATATGGGCACCATTACTAACCACCTCATTATGGGCGATGGCACAACAATTACACACACACACACACACGTACACACGACATTGCCATCCACATAGAGAAGCTAACGAAAGTTCAACAAACCTCGGTGTTGGTGACCCATCCGTTAGCAGTCGGTACATCGGCCGAGGAAGGTGGATAATAAAACGATCGCTTACGGCTCCTTCGCTGACCTTTACGCCTTTACATTTGCTTTAGCTTTTTAGTCGCAGATCTGGCGAAACAACGATGGTCCTGCCAGAGGGGGCTTTTGATGTAGGACATCTTAGAAGCGGTGACCGTAATCCGTGTACACAAGCAAGTGTAATCCTTTGTGCACAACGGTGCATTATTTTATACCACTTTATTGCATCTTGGTGCAATCGCTTCTTTACAACAATTTATGATGCTGTGGTGCCGCTATTTTACAATTTACTGATAAAAAAAATCCTTTCTTTATTTATTATTTATTCTAAAAATTTATTTAGAATTTATTCTAAGTTTCGCTATTAATTTTACACCCTTTTTTCAGGGAATTCTTTAAAACTGTATTGCTGAAATATGTCAAACTACTGGCTCATAGTTTTAAACTTTTCTCATTACTTTTGTTTTTGCTAAAATAAATTAAATTGCTAGTACAAATGGACGCAAAACTCGCATTATTTTCTATCTCTAAATTCGATGCTGCTTGCGATCATCGTTTGAATTTGAATGTCTGAATGCTAAACGAAAAAAAACAAACAAATTTTAAACGTTGGTTGCGCACAACAACGGATTTTAGGAGTCAAGAATTAGATTAAATCCTTACAAATTTTTAGATTGAATAAAGCTTCATAAATGCATCACCCATCACCCTCGAGGTGGTTTTACCGGCGCCCCGCGAATCTAGTTTCAAAGTTTCGAAGCCAACAGCTTCATTATATCAAATGTTATGAAGGATTAAAAATGCAAAATACCCTGTTAATGCAACACTGAAAAATAAGAAAAAATGGTTTTCAAGTCCTAATTCACTTTTCAAGAATCCAGCAATGGGTCTAGTCCGAAACAAACCGGATAAAAGGAGCTTTACTACGTTTATTATTGTATCAAAGCATCCGGCAATGTGGCCCGCCAACCGGTTTTTGGGTTTGAATGTGACTCGAAGCTTTAAAAACTTACTCATCCCTGACAATATAAGTCAATACTCTCAATATTTTCTACGTCTTCGTATCATTTTCGTTTACTTAAAAAAACCTTACCTAATATAGAAGACCTAATTGCAGGTCCTGTGGAAATATTGTCCAAACAAGCGTCCTTGCCCTTATTACAGTTATTTGCGAAGTCGTATTCAACACCAGAAGGACGTCTTGTTCCATATGCAACATTCTATTTCAGGTCTGGAATAAATATTCATTCTTCCTCTGCGATCACTAAAACTGGCCTCATTCAAACTCGCACAGAGAGTGAGAGAGAGAGAAACATACGATCTTGATCGAACCAACTATGTAAACGTAAAAAAACCAGTTGGATCATCTTGCCGGGGTCGTATTTTTATTGCTTTGTTGCGAATGTTTTAAAAGAACAGGAAATCGACCACAGATTCACGATCTTGTGACAGGTCTATGTCTTCGTTTCATGCTTTTTTGTTTTCTACTGCAACTTCATCAATCCATGAGCTACTATGGCCAGCTGTTTTTGAAACAATATGCAGGGAAAAATACGCTTTGCATTCGAGACAGCGGAAGTCACAGCAGCTTTTACAGTCGAAGCTTTATCATACTATTTATTACCCAAACCGTGTGAGGGTAGATTTTTGAAGGATTTTATTTTACGTTTCGAAGCCGATCAACTCCACTTTCCGGAGTCCGGTCGATAGTTTGTTAGAACAATAAAACAAGTTTGTGTTTTTTTTTGACCCCCCAAAATGATCCTCAATGGCAAAAAGAGAAGTTCCTATAGTATATGGTAGAACACGCTGGAATATTTTAATCTTTTATCAATGCCAAACGCTTTGCCAAATGCATGCCGCATTATGGAAGGAGAGATGACATTCGATATTTACAGTAAACGAAACACCTTTCCTTGGTGCATGAACTTTCCATCGAAATTCGCATTTTGCACCTACTGACGTACCGATAACGAAGTGAACAATTATCAAACACTATAAATGTTTCGCACACACAACAAAATCCCACTCAAAACGGTGTGGAGTGTTTGAAGAAAAGAGAAGTGGAAAGAAAAAAAACACATCGACCATCTTGTTCAGTTACTCCCATTCCGGAAGTGTCCCCCGGCGGTTCGACCAGTACGTTTGACGTCATTGCAATATACTGGACATTTGCACAAGTGAGAGTGATCATTGCTTGCGTTTGGCGCATGGAATGGAGGCGACAAAACACTTTCTAGTTTAATGGCAACTTCTAGAACTATCCTTTCACTTTGTCTGTCTGATTTCTGTTTTACTAATGAACATGTTTTCTTTCCGTTTTTTCTTCTTTACAGCAATACTCAGAAGATAGCATAACATATTAGAATGGAGCTTATCACAAACGTACACCAGGGCTGGCGGTACCTGATGGACGAACTATCGGATCCAAGGACGCGCGATTGGCCCCTGATGAGTTCGCCCTTTCCCACCATCGGAATCAGTCTGTGTTATGCTTACTTCGTAAAGGTAGGTACAGAAATAAATTCGGAGCATTTTGTTTTTACAGTTTCGGTTGACATCCAAATGACTTAAAATGGAATTTTTATGTTTGTCCACTTTGAACAACAATTTGTTCCAACCCAATAAACCCAAAGCCTCTATAAAATAAATAATTTTCAAACAATTGTTCCAAACGCTCGCTCCAGTTTTGTATAAAACTGTAAGTGTAATTAAAGTTATTGGACCTTAAGTAATACAATTGGAATTAAATTTCTGGCCAAACTAAATATCGGACCTTGTAGCAATTTTTTGTTCTTTAAACAAAAGTCGTCAACTAGAACTAAAAACACTTCTAAATTTTTCTTACTTATTACAATTAAATTTCGAAATATTTAGAATTGGAGTAAATTAAATCCAAATTACTTTAAAGCAGCATTAAAATACATCAATTTATAATTTTTTCTAAATTACTTAAAAAAAGCTAGGGCTATAGCCTTAGAAGATATTCAAAATTATAGTTTTTTTTTATTTTTTATAATTCTTTATTCTTTTTTTATTTAAAGCATTATTTGAGCGAAGAGAAACTTATTTCAACCAATTGGCATTAAAATAAATCAATTTATAAAATTTAGCAAAATTACTCAAAAAAGGTAAGGCTGTAGCCTTATGAAACTTTCAAATTTGTATATTCTTTTTTTAATTTATTCTTTTTTAATTCAAAGCATTATTTGAGTGAAAAGAAACAAATTCGCATTAAAATATATTAATTAATAAATTTATAATTACTCAAAAAAGGCTAAGGCTATGGCATTAGGAGATTGGCAAATTTATAGAATATTTTTTATTTTTTTATTATTTTTTATTCTTTTGTGAGTAATTTAATGTTGCTTTAAACGTTGTATCTTCAAATTACTTTGTTTATTTTTCAATGTTTTTGCAAGTTTATATACGAGTATAGTCTGCAAATGTGAACATAAAACTTAAGTTATTTATTTTTCAAAATTACAAGAAAAAACTTTAAAGAAAACTGTATCAAATATAGTATTCAATCTACTCTATTCAATAAAGTTTTAGGAAATTTATTTTCCCAATATTTCATAATGCGTAATGGCATTTAGTTCACACAAAAATGTATCCCAGTATTACCATTCAGCAATAACAGGTTCTACATCTCCTCTACTACCTACGACAAGCGAAACATTACTTTCCTTTTTACCAAAAATTAAACAAAAAAAATCTTCACACCGGATAGTAGAATAATGGAGTAAACCAAGCGTCCTTCAGCTTGCAAGATGCATTGCCCTGATGCATTTACTTTTTTGCACAACCCACTGCCAAATCTGGTAGGGCTTCATCGAAATATTCAACTGAAGGTGGCAAAACAGTCGGTGATAGATGGTGGGAATTTTGGCGGTAACCGAAATACCCTACACCCTTCACCGATAATACTCCACTGACCTTGCAGAACAGCAAACAACAAAACAAGTGAATGTGCAGTCGGTTCGTGAAACATCCGGCCACCAATCGCAGCAACGGATTTTGTAAAGTGGATTTTTTTTTACATTACCGTTCGTTTCATTTACCTCACCAGCTAAGATGAATTTATCACATTAACCTTCGACGATTGCATATTCGCCGTACCGTTTTCGGTGCAAACTAAGACACCTCCCATCTTGAAGTCACATACCGAAAAGATGTGTAAATTGAAACGTGACAACATTTCGACTTTCATAAGCTAAATGGAAAGAAAAGAAACCACCGTACGGCTTGCCAAGTTCAAGGCCATCCGACGATGGCCATGTGTAACCGGTGGACAGCGTTGCAACATGGATGCGCTTAATGTGGCGTGTGAGAAAATTTCCCCCTTTGAAACGTTCGTCTTTGAATGCGGGGCAAATCAAATCCACCTTATCAATTCCTAAAACTTTTTCAACCGAAAACGGCACGTTTGCTTACATTTCCGACGGATGTTACACTTAACGAATCATAACGGTGGCTTCTTTTTTTGTAACGGTTTAAACGGTTGAGCTTAGTGTATATAACGCCGTAACGTAAGATTTGCAAGCAGCTACTATTGATTTCAGCTGCTGAATCAGAAATGAAAACTCTTGCTTAAAACTTTCAACCTCAAGGATGAATGAAATAAAGCTACAACAAAAATAAGTTTATCATCATCTTTTAATAGTGCGTATCGTCACTTTACGGTCATTAGCTTATTGAGAATAAAAAAAAAGTTCAAAATGTTCGATAAAAATGTTATTGTATGACCTTACAAAAATTTATTTTACTGCTACGTATTTATGTATATATTTTTTTAAATTATATATTTTTTTTAATTTTGAAGAAAAACGAAGTATTTTTAAGACACATTATATATTATAAATCTATTTCTCAAGCAGTTTTGTTACATTTTTTTTTGTTAATGTTTTCATATTTTAAAATATACAAATTAAAAAAGTGTAGTATTTATTTCTATATTACTTTAAATAACTTTGTTTGTTTTTTCAATTTTAAAATAGCTTTTTTTTACTTTTTATCTGGTTCTAGTAATGTAGTTGATACTAAACTATCTTGTCTATCAGGTACCACTATTCATACCTCTAACTTTTATATTTCAAACCAAAGTGATCGACTCCGACTCTTTTACCGGGCTGTCTAGTTAAAAGCAAACAAAAATCTTCATAAATTCTACACATTACGACTAGGTAAAACCAGAAGAACTGGTTATACTTTGAACTTATGGATTAAAAAAATATAATATTTTAACACGCGAGCTAATGGAAAAAGTTGAATAAAAATTCTAATGTTTACAACTTCAACTTAATGTTACAACATCAAACTTGAGAATAAAGACCTTTACAAATGAAATTGAAATCGCAGAATGTTTTTATCTATTTAAAAAAAACTAAAGTAAAGTTTATTTAAGATTAAGAAACTTTTCCAACTACCTAACTTAAGTAACCCTCAAAAGAAGATAAAATACTTCACACAACAACTATTTTTAATCAGCCCGATTCTTGAGGTTTGAACAAATGGAAGAGAACAAAGATCTCTCAGTGACCTTGCAATGGACTATCCACTCCAACGTAGTCTCACCGTACATGCATTTTATGACTCCGTACAAAACATTTCCATCAGCAGGCATCAGATACGGATCGTTTTCTCAGCCATTCACCCACCATCAGGTTCGTTAACCTGATCCGAACGAATCACCATCCAATACAAATTGACTCGTTTTGCTAGAATCATGCTCGATTGCACTGCAGGGCAACGAACCAGACCGTCGACAACGAAACGCTAGATTCCGTATGATGACAACTTCCTTCTTGAAGGATTGGCACCACTACTAACGTTCCTATACAACCTTTTTCCGCTGCTTCCCGCAGGTTCTTGGTCCCAAGCTGATGGAAAACAGGAAACCCTTCGAGCTGCGGAAGGTGCTGATCGTGTACAACTTCTTGCAGGTTCTGTTCAGTACGTGGCTGTTTTACGAGGTAAGAACGTTCGTCCAACACGATCCGTTACATCGGGGAAGGTTGGCATCAGTTTCATTGAACCCGAAACGTGACGGACGCCAGGATGCCTTTCACTTTTCAAAAACCAACGCAAAACATTATGCTGATTCGTTCTTGTTCCGCTATCCCACAGGCATGCATTTCCGGATGGCTCGCCGGGTACAGTCTGCGCTGCCAGCCGGTTGATTACTCCCGCTCACCAATGGCCTTGAGAGTAAGTCATGAACGGGGTGGGGGGGGCTTGGGTGTTTTCTTCCGTTCAGCTTCTTTATACATTCCGGTTATCTATTCCATTATCTTCTTCCAGATGGCATCCGGTTGCTGGTGGTACTATTTCTCCAAGTTTACCGAGTTCTTCGATACGATTTTCTTCGTGATGCGAAAACGGTACGATCAGGTGTCGACCCTACACGTTATCCATCACGGCATCATGCCCGCTTCGGTTTGGTGGGGAGTTAAGTTTACGCCAGGTTAGTATTTAGACCAACCGTCAACCATACGAATGAATAGCGCTGTGAAACGAGAAAAACCTTTTTTGGGACATTTTTGCACTTTCGGGCTTTTATTTGCCCAACATAGCAGGCAGAGTCAAAGGAGGACCTTTTGCGACCCCAACGCCCCTAGTGCCGGGTGTTTCTTTTTTTCACGCTGCTGCGACGTATTGATTACTACAACAGCAGCAGCAGCAACAAACTACCAGGTGTTTCTCAGACCTTACACAATCACGCCTTACATTTTGGGGAGCGCTGAAGAAACCATTTTTTTTTCTTGGATGAAATAGACGTTGAACTATGCTACCAACAACAGGGCCCCAACGCCTAGTGTCAACATGAAAAAATACACACATTTATCATTACAATGCTGCTGTGTTTTTCGTTAGGGCATCCACTCCCAATAGGGTCACCTCAGTAATGCCTCATTTACGCTCACAAGATTTAATGTGTCACTTCAGCCCAGCCAGTTCGCTCACCCGTGTCACAGTGCGGCTACCGTACTTGGCCTTTTGTCACGAAATGGTAGCAGGGGATATTTATTTTCATCATTCCACTCTCTAACCTGCTGACAATTGACGAAATTCCGAACCGAAGGCATACGAAACGGAGTAGACAAATTATTTGATGCTTCTGACCCTTGTAAGGCTTGGATGGGTGTTTTTTTTTTTGTGCACGGTTTTAGCCAGCTAATTGAATTGCTATTCTGGATAAATGATGCAACATCATGCTGATTTGCCTGGAATGGTAAATAGACGCAAAAGAAAGAGAAAAAAAATTACGTTCAAGGCGATTAATTGATTTTCATCCTGGTTAGGAATGCTTTCAATCATTTAACTGATCGTTTGCTATAAAATCCATTATAGCGTAATGTAATACGATTTTTACTAAATAGAAAGAAAAAGATTTCAATTTTAAAATTATTACTTCACTTAGTAAAACTTTAGATCAGTATTAAGTGTTTTATAAAAACTTAAAAGAGATATTTTTTTGTTAAACAATTTTTTTTTGTTACTCTTTGCTTCCAGGTGGACACAGTTCTTTCTTCGGTCTGTTGAATACCCTCGTGCATATAGTCATGTACACGTACTACATGTTGGCCGCGATGGGACCGAAGGTACAGAAGTACCTGTGGTGGAAGAAGTATCTAACAGTTTTCCAAATGGTAAGTTGAAGCTTGTGGTTCTAACGTACAGTGCGTAACATAAATATGTATGTACCGTTGATTGTTTGTTGAGAATAAGAAGAAAATGTTGACGAGATAGATAAGCAAGATGTTGTATGAAAATTTAAAAAAAAATGCAGACCTTTTTTTATTTCAGTGAAGAGTAACCGTTGATTCTCTTTCAAATCCGTTTGTACTTATTACGTCTTTTTTATCCTCTTTTCTTTGCGTTATCTTTTACTCTTACTTCGTTTTCTCTATTTATTTTTCTTTTCATAATTTTTACTTCATAGAACATCCTTTTTATCTATCTTTTGATCTTTTTTGTTTTATTCTTGAAAAATTGAACTGTAGAACCAACAATCATTCAGCAATTTTCCAACATTTTCAAATTCCATTTGCTTCTTTCCACAGGTCCAGTTCATTCTGGTGATGGGACATGCCTTCCAGCTGCTGATCTGGAACGAATGCAACTATCCGATCGCGTTTGCCTACTTTATTGGAGCTCATGCCGTTATGTTCTACTTCCTGTTTTCGAACTTCTACAAACAGGCGTACACCGTGCGAAAACAGGTAATTGATTGTAATTCCTTTTTTTTTTTTTCGAAGCTTATAACTCAATGTTTGTTTTTTCCCCCAATTTTCATCAGGCAAAGAAGGAAAAGGCTGAACAGATGGCACTCACCAACGGTAACCTCGAGTCTGTGCCGAACAAGAACATCTCGAACGGGCATACGACCACGCACAGCAATGGCAAACCCGACTTCTATCAGACCATCGACAAAACAATGGAGGACAGCTACTCGACCACGCGGCATCGTGCGTTCGTCGGGTTCGGTAGTAATTAGATGCTCACGACGGGAACGGTGCTAACAACCCGGTGCCCTTTTACTGTGATCGGTACTGAGCTTTCCAGCGTGGGCTTGTTGCTCTGGCAGTGGATGAACCTCGGAGCCAGGAGTCATCATTATCAGCCATCGCCATCAAGCCCACCGGAATCTTCCCCGGGTGGGAAAGCTCATCGCTGATTACTTCCTGGACGCTGCCAGTGAAAAAATGCCTGTTTGAACAAAATTAAGCAGATTTGAAGAAAGAAAGCGTGGCCGTTTCGGCTTGGCAATAGCATTAGCGACGGATTTTACTTGCTTTAAATTTCTTCTACTACTTAAGGTGACCCATTTTGCACAGTAGTAGCAAATCGCTAGCGAGTTTAGAGCGAACGTCCATAGGTGATAAGACTCAAGCATAGCGTTAAATAGTGTTAATAAGCCAGTTAGATCATATCAAACCGTGCGTGATTGTGAATCGTTCCGGTGGATGTTCAAAGATTTCTTGTACTATATTGTAAGGACGCATCAATTAAAGCTCATTCACTCATACACATGCGATCAGGCGCACAGGGTGGTCAAGGATATGTGTTGCGTGTAATTGTTTTTTCTTTAGTCAGCTGTAAATTATTAAGCACTAAGCGATTGCAACCAGAAAGAATCGTACTTAACTGAATTTGTTTGCCACATGATCGTGAAATGATACGCCAACGGTTGCACTCTCAGCGATAGCTTTCGATTATCGTACGGAATCATTTCTTTCATTAGTATGTAACGAATCGTTAAGCAAATCAGCGATAATTCCAGAGCGAGGCGATTCGGTTTGCTCGTACAAAACTGGTATTGGTGAAAAATGTATGCAAAAAAACTGGTACTGTACATTTATAATAAAACAAAATTAATAATACACTCGATCGTCTACTGTTTTTTTTTCTTTTTTTTTGCTGATCTCCATCAAATGTTAGCTTCAATTAGTGATCTTTCGATTGCTTTAACTGCGTGTTGATACTATTTTTTGTATGGTATTTTGAGCTCGCATCGAATTAGAAGTAATTTGTAACTGGCAAAAACTTTTTGCTTACATAATTGATTTGCAACACAGCGCTTGAACCAGTCGATATATAAACTGTTTTAATTACTATTTTCCTTGAAAATTATGTAGAAGAAAATATTTATTACTTCTCTACGGTATTCGCAATAGCCGTACAAACGTTTTTTCGTTGTGATCATTTACCTTTTCCAGTATCTTTATTATTTTCTCATGCCCGAATACTTCTGCCTACCAAGATTGGAGAAACGTTTAAATGATTTATTCTAAAAATAAAACATTAATCCGCTTAAAATTAATTGAAATCATTTGCTCAAATTTTAAAATCCCTTCATGTTGCGTTGCATTTCGGCAATGTTTTCGCGCGGGATTGAAGCACACGTTCGGAGAGCTTTTTCGTTAAATCAAGCAGCTTTGCAAACTTTGGCATTTTACTTTCGTTCAGATAATTTACGCTTCGGTTACGTGAAAATGGTTTATTTTCCTTGAACAAAGATTTTCAAATGATGTAAAATATTGTTAAAGGATTATTTAATGCAAATGTAATAATCTGAAAGTTAATGCTCGTGGAAAAAAATATTTTTTTTTTATATTGCTGTTATCATCTGGTTTGTGTTACGTCCAACTGTCATCAAAAATGACAGTACGTCAGTAATGGAATAACCCATTGTGCAGCCTCTTTTCCATCCAGTTTGACAAAAACAATCGTCTTGAAATTGTCTTATCCATCCGCATCGACACAGGAAAAATGGCAGCATCCGGAAAATTCACAGTGCTGGTAAGTACTTTCCCACCCTCCCAATCTACGATGGTCCGCGATTTGCAACGGGGCTGCGTTCCCACTCTCCCCCAATGTACGAATCGCTGCATACTCGCTGGACCAATGTGTAGGTTATGTGATGGCCAAACAGGCGTACAATACGTGGGTTATGTAATTTTAACTGTGGTAAAAACATTTACAGGCCCGTCAACTGAGCACTAGCTCGGTCGCCGCTCAGCTGGTCAAACCACCGGTACAGGTATTTGGCCTGGAGGGTCGCTATGCCTGTGCCCTTTACTCGGCTGCCTCGAAGACGAAGGCACTCGATGCGGTCGAGAAGGACCTGAAGGGACTGCAGAACCAGATGCGCACGGATCCGAAGGTGCGCGACCTGCTGCGGGATCCGACCACAAAGCGCAACGTCAAGGCTGCCGCTTTGAAGGATGTTGCCGCGAAGGTTAAGTTCAACGCTGCCACCGGTAATCTGTTGACTGTTCTGGCAGAAAACGGACGTCTCGGCCGCCTGGATGGTATCATCAATGCATTCAGTTTGATCATGGCTGCCGAACGTGGTGAGGTGGTGTGTGAGGTGAAGACGGCGAAACCACTGGATGATGGCCAGCGCAAGCAGCTGGAAAATGCTCTTAAGGTGCGTTTGATGGTAATAGTGAACCCGGGGGAGCTGTGCGACTAATTCGATTCGCTTGCTATTTTAGGCATTCCTGAAGCCGAACCAAACGATCCAGCTGACTTCTAAGGTTGACCCGGCGCTGATTGGCGGTATGGTGGTGTCGATCGGTGATAAGTACGTCGATATGAGCGTTGCCAGCAAAATCAAGAAGTACACCGACATCATTACGTCGCCCGTTTAAAAGCGAATTCAAATCGACCCATGCTGTCCGGCAGCGTGAATTACGGGAGACTCTGCGCGGTTACGTCCTAGCGTGCGGTTAGTGTGTTTTGCAATGTTGCTAATCGGCGAATGTCGTTGCGAATATACTGGCCATATAGAAATATGAACTTCAGTACAGCCGAAAAAATAAAAACAATTTCTCCTTAAAGGATTAAATAATGCAGATCCATTCATTGTACATTCGAAAATAAGGCTAGCATGAAGCTCTACGTGAAGCGTAAGGTATTTTTTTTAATTTTGAAGCAAGTAACACGTGCATAACTCTGTTGTGTGTAATCCAACTGACACCCTATGCTCCAAAGATTAAAGGGAAAAAACTTGTTATGTTTGTAGAAAATTTAGTAATCATTTCATTTCAAGTCATTTTGTAATCCACCAACCTGGTGAGTTCTTTACCACGTAATGAGCTAGTCGTTGCGAAACATGTTTTCTTTTTTGATTCCATCAAAGACAATATATTTAGCACGTGATAAGGGAAATCACTAAGGAAAGGACCATTCCCAAGTACAAAGAATGCTACAATTATTTTCTTGTCTTGTACGGTTTAATTCTAGAACACCACTGACCCAACTAGAGGTGCAGATCGACAGCACAACAAAGAGAAACAATGGAACGTCTGCATTATACTGACCATAGCGTCCAGATGCTTACTGTCTGCTTAAAATACTGAGCATAAATAATGTTACTCTAGTAGGGTTATGGAATTTCAATTTGAAGTTTTTTCTGTCCTGCCACATCCACTAATGACTAAACTTGCTTCGTACATAAAAGAACAGTGTGTATAATAAAATGATTTGATTTGTTTCCAGCGATATCAGGAATTATGTCTTGCTGCTCTTAAATAAAAAATTGTAACATCTTGCATCAGACTTGTTACCAATGTGTCTAAGCCTTTTCCTCCTCTTCTTCCACCTCGTCGACCTCTTCCTCGTCACCCTCTTCGCCGAACTCTTCGCCCCCTTCACCATCTTCGTCGTCTTCCGGTTCAACTTCGATATCCGGTACCAGATAATATTGCAACGGATTCGGCCACAGATCGTCCTTGATCAGTTCGGCAATGTCGTCATTGATGGGATCATTATTATCTGTGAACCAATCGAAAAAGGTTCGATTCTCCAGCCCGCGCTTTCGACGGTTGCTATCCATCTTCTTTGGCAGCATTTTGGTAAGATCGTGATCCGGTTTCCATTTGATCGTAGTGCTCGTCGAAGATGGACTTTCTGCAAAAACCAACAAAAGAGCCACTCACTTGAATAATGCTATTTGTTTACGTTATTTCTATCGTATTCGTACCTCCATTCGAGCCCAGCTTAAACTCCTTCGTCAGAACAGTATTATCGAAGAATGGATTTTCTTCAAAATGGAACAGAATTCGATACCCACTCTTGATATCTTCGAACTCATCCACCTCTAGCTTCTCGAGGTACTGAAGGCAATCCTCTTCCTCCTGCTCCAAAATGCAGGAAATTTGTGGATGATTCATAATAGCCACGATCCAAAAATTGGAAACACGCTTGATGTACTCGTTGCGCCGCTGATAGTGCGGCTTCCGCAGCTCATTGTACTTCTGTTCCACCTTCAGAATTTCCTCGCTTGCCTGCTCATTCAATGCATCGATCGCATTCTGGCAACCGTCCACCAATTCCAGTGCCTCCGACTCATCGACCAAAGCTTCGGCCGATTTCTTCGCCTTCTTAACCGTCGAAGCCATTTGGAACACAGTACACCAGGTAGGCTATTTTATTGTCCAGAACCTTGGTTCACCTTCTACCCTCTAGCACAACATATAGCGCCAAGCAATTTTCCGCGCGCTCACACACACAAACACAACAAGTGCAGCCACCGGCGTTTCACCAAAGCGCAAGTACGCTTGCTAATCGGCTACGCGGAATCTGCCTGGATCGATTTCCTTTGATGCACCTAATCTACCGCAATTGTTTGATTTACTCTTTATAAGAGATAAGCCTTGTTGCCGGATAATTTTTGTTGCCTATACTTTTCAACAATTATGCTTTTTCACGATGTGACGTTTAGTTTGCAGCTCGTTTGGCATGCTGAGAAAAACCGGTACAATTATTGATGTACGTGTTTATATGGTGCTTTTGATTACTGCAAGCGTCTGTACTAATAACAAGTTGTGTTGCTTTCAACAATTTAATTAGACCTGTGGGCGATGTGAACTTGAACAACATTTTTCCTTTGCGTGATTCCCTGCAATGATAATAATTTCAAACATGGCATTGAATGCAATTTTACAATATTTTTAATGTTCCAAAAAGATCACTCGAATTTACCTTTTTAACTCATTTGACAGTTTCAATTTTTTTAGTACTAACGCACACACTCACACACGCATAAACACACATCTTCGCGAACTAATGTCAGTCAAACTATCAGAGTGTGCCAAGATTTTCGGTTTGTAAGCTGCGCTCTGGATTTCGATAATTCGGCAAAGAAACGCTTGAAACTATCCGAATATAATGTCCTCCGGTGATCAACAAACGTCCACCGCCACTACAGGGCAACCGCATCTACAGCAACAGGACCTTTCGAAGTTGGTAAGTGTTGAAAAAAGTGTCTTGCTTACCAACGGGAATGCACGGCTTGGCTGACTACCTCGCCTCAAAAGATGCCAACAAGACGGTTTCGTTTTACGAGCATTTGGTGTGATTTTTATGAAATAATATGGTACCATCTGCTCGCAGAAACATCGCGACCGTACAATTCGATCAACCGAATGAACCATGGGTATTGTATTTGGAATAATAATAACCATTGCCCGTGCTGATGCAATGGGTACTTTAATCGACTATTTCGAGGTTATGTTTCATCAGTCCGGTGTTCATTGACAGGAAATCTGTACAGAAGCATGCCAATTAGAGGAAAAACGAATAGTTTTACACATTCTTCCCTAGTGCCGTTTACTGCTTTTAAAAGTCGTAGCCATTAACACTATTGTATCGGGTTGTACTTTTAGGACATTACGAAACTGACACCGCTCTCGCCGGAAGTTATATCTCGACAGGCTACAATTAACATCGGTACCATCGGTCATGTAGCACACGGCAAATCGACAGTCGTAAAGGCCATCTCGGGCGTGCAGACTGTTCGTTTTAAGAACGAACTGGAGCGCAACATTACAATTAAACTGGGTAAGTGCAGCAGCAAAGTTAACATGCCTAATGTTAGTACCACCAAATGTTGGTCATTTCACTTGTTTCCTTCTGACAATTCTTGCGGTTTATATACGATTGTTTGTAATGCTTAGAAGCTTTGTTTTAAAATGTAACTGTAGATTTGGGAATGATTTCGTTACGGCTGTTCTTACTATTCCAATTTATGTACGATGACGAACAGTCTTGTTGAAGTAGAGTATTTTCTATTAATTGAATTGTTACACATGTAACAATGGGTATATCTATATGATTACCAAGGAGGTTCGGTTCAATAACTTCCAAACCAGATATATAGAGAACCAAATGTTTGGATTTTGTTCAATAGCAATCATCAGCCTGGCTTTGCTGCATTAAAATATGTGTACCTATATGTGTTTCCAATTAGTCTTTATTTTCTGTTTGCTTTCTGTCTTGCTTTCATCAGTTCGTACTACAATTTAATTTAACACATTTCAACCCTGGTTCAAATATACCTGCACTGGGGTAGAGTTTTACCGCTATCTGCCAAACTGCATGTTAACCAAATTGGCAAATTGGCACATACGAGCAAGGTTTTAATCATGGGGTTATCATTAAAATCATCATCTGGAAACATATTTTGTTAATCTTGAATATCTGTAGAACAATAAGAATTTCGTGTAAATGCCGTGTGTGTGTGCACCCGAGGTGAGGTGAGAGAAAGCAAGAGAAAAGACAGACAGAGATAACATAATTACTAGTTGAACAGTATTTCTTGCTTAAGTATGTGACTTAATTTAAAATGTCTGCTAATTAGTACCACCGAGCTAGTTATAGCAATTTCCCAAAAATTCTATTTAAACAAGCATTTTATCTATAATATTCCGTATTCTCTCTCTCTCTCTCTTTCTCTTCATCTCGCCTCGCGCCACACATATGCATCACTGCACCCTTTGCGCACTGTGTTCCTTCGGCGGTTGACGTCGCGTACCAGAACCTTTGTCGATGAGTTTAATCAATACATTGGTCAATGATGCAAAAGAAATGGAAGGTTATGTGGAAAAGATACATAAGCAGTACAATTCACCGTACAAGCACAGTACAAGCGATAGCGATAGTATTACACCCAACGTAAGCAGAAAACGAAAGTTTTCGAGTATCGCGAACGGAGTAGACGAAGGTCCACCGTGTTCCGGCGAATCGCAGCGCATGAAGCAGGCAAAGATAGTTGACTTTTTTCAAATGTCACCACCGGAAAACTCTTCACCCCCAATGCGTATCACAAGAATGCGTAGAAAATCTTGCACTGCGGGGCAGCACACACCTACGTTGACCCGTACCACGAACGGTATGACAAAGCGCTTATCACAACCTCTCGATCACATTAGAAAAGAGCCGCCGGTAGACAAGATCGAAAACTCTAGCAGTAACGTAGGTGCGTTCAAACTGTTTTCCGCCGGAAACCAAGTTGATTCCGCTACTACTACCGAGATAGTGAAAATTAAAAAGGAACCTTCAGCAAAAAGGTCCCTCACGCCTTCATCGAACGGCGGTAGCACTAGCGCAAAATTGAGCACCACAAAGGTGAAAAAAACTTCGTTTGATTCACCATCGGATAGGAAAATTATACAAGAACCGTGTACAGAAAGCTACACCACACCGACGACAACAGAAACTAACCGAATGCAAATTTCCCAAATGCCATCTATTGATGAACGCAAAGCAACCGGAGCAAAACCTGCCAAAAGGACTACTCCGCACAACAAGTCTCTTAACGGTATGAGCGGTGGAAGCAGCAAAAAGTCTAGCAGATCGCAAAGCAAGGAATATACTGTGGAAGCCATCGAAGATATCCAACGAATAGGAAGTACACCGTTATTCTTAGTCAAATGGCTTGGGTATTCGAGCCAACACAACACTTGGGAACCGCTCAGAAACGTCACCGCCTGTTCGTTGCTGGATAGCTTTCTGACCGATCAACTCTCGCACTGGCGCTACTGGGTAGAGACGGTACAGGATAAGGTAAAAAATAGCAAAGAATATTTGGATATGGTGGACAAACATGCCAGCAATAGCATATCGTTCCATGAAATACTGCTAGATCATAAGCAGTACGACTGGGATGAGTTACGGACCGATCTGATCCTATGGGCCAAGTTGTCCAGTAACCGCTGCAAACGCAACACAGTTGTCTGGGACCGCATCACTAAGCACATGATACGAGAACTATCGTTCGTAAAGCGACGCGATCAGCTAGACCAGCTGCGACGGTTCGAACAGCAGATCAACGAGTATGAACCGACGGTTCGTATCGTGGTGGAAAACGAGCAAGATCTCGATGCACCGCCAAATAACTTCACCTACCTGCGGACGAACATACCCGCCGAAGGGATATCCATACCGAACGATCCTCCGGTCGGTTGCGAATGCAATCCCTGCAGCGGGCGAAGTAACTGCTGTGGCAAACTGTCGGAGGGTCGGTTTGCTTACAGCGTCCGAAAGCGGCTGCTACTGCAGCCCGGTGCACCCATCTTTGAGTGCAACAAAAAGTGCAGCTGCGGTCCGGACTGCCTGAACCGGGTGGTACAAAACGGGGGCATATGCAATCTAACACTGTTCAAAACGTCCAACGGCCGTGGTTGGGGCGTTCGGACGAATGCTGTCATACACGAGGGCCAATACATTTCGGAGTATTGCGGCGAGGTGATATCGTACGATGAGGCGGAAAAACGTGGCAGAGAGTACGATGCCGTTGGAAGGACGTACCTGTTCGATTTAGATTTCAACGACACTGACAATCCCTACACGCTGGATGCCGCCCGGTACGGTAATGTGACGCGTTTCTTTAACCACTCATGCGATCCGAACTGTGGCATATGGTCGGTGTGGATCGATTGTCTCGATCCGTATCTGCCGCGGTTGGCATTTTTCGCCCTGCGGCGCATTGAAATCGGTGAAGAGCTTACGTTCAACTATCACGCACAGGTCACGACCAGCAGTGTGTCCCTAGGCGCTAAGAAAGGAACGGAGAACATGGATGATACCGATGCGGATGACTCCGGAAGCACTACCACCATCAACGATAGTGTGCGGAACAATACCAAAGGCGTTACTGAGTGCCGGTGTGGAAGTGCCAACTGTAGAAAATTTATCTTCTAAATGTTTGGAAGTATTGCTGTAAAATTGTACAAGCATTACGTATGTTATGAAATAGATTTTAATAAATGGAAATAATGCTCTTTTTATTATTAACACTTTTCTTTTTTGTTTGGTGTACGTACAGAACGCGTCGTACGTTTTGGGTGTAATGTTGTAGTAACTTAAAGCGTTAGTGTTAAATATAGTAAATATAGTTTGCGTTTTGCGTAGTTGTTTGTCACGACAGAGTGATTTTCGGGAGTGTATGAAAGCGATTTATTTTATGTTTTTTTTAATAAACTTCAAGAAACAAACTTTGGAAATAATGAAGAGATGCCACTTAAAAAAAATCATTATATTATTGAGTATTCGAGTAAAAATTCGGCGTTATCCCTCCCAAAAAATATAGGTCTTAATTGTGAAAGCATAGGTTTTATTCAAAAGATTGTTTATCAGAAACTGCATGGCATCATACATACATGGAACATCAGAAACTACATACACTTTTTGACAAATTATACATTAAAAACTAAATCAAATTCTCATCTTTTGAGCAAACGATTGAAACGAGCGATTCATGATTCTCTCGGCGAAAATAAAGCTCGAATAAAGCCATTCATCGATCGAAATGAAAATTGACCGGAATAGCAGAATGTCGCCAGCTCGAAATGGAAATTTATTCGCTGGCATCAACACAACCGGAAACTTGTAGGCCGACCAATACAATAATCGTTACATATCGTTTTGAAGAAATTTGGATGTACGTAAACTTGAAGTATTAATTTCTTTTGAATAATAACGGCTTTTCGCCATATTAAATGAAAATAAATTATAGTTTAAATCGGAAACTAATGTAATTCGTTAGAAATTTTATAATTATTGTTCTGTTTCGCATTGTTGTATATAACATTCTTATTTATTCATTTAATTCTTTCATTAGGCAATTAGCAATCATCACCTTAGTGTGTTATTTTATGTAAAGCTAGTGTATTGTAATAAAATTGAAACCAAACTATGATAAGCTCAAACTGGAAGTGAAGGGATGTGTTTATCAGTATATCATTAGTTTGAATAGAATTGTATCATTAATTGTATTTTCCTTTTGTTTTTGTAACATCGTACAGGTTATGCTAATGCGAAGATCTACAAGTGTGACAATCCAAAATGTCTCCGACCGACGTGCTTCACGTCCGGCGGTTCGAGCAAGGACGATAGCTTCCCATGCTACCGGCCGGCCTGTACCGGTCGCTTCCAGTTGGTGCGCCACGTCAGCTTCGTCGATTGCCCCGGTCACGACATTCTTATGGCCACCATGTTGAACGGTGCCGCTGTCATGGACGCCGCCCTGTTGCTAATTGCTGGCAACGAATCCTGCCCGCAGCCCCAAACGTCCGAGCATTTGGCCGCCATTGAGATCATGAAGCTGAAGCACATCATCATACTGCAGAACAAGATCGATCTGGTAAAGGACACGCAGGCAAAGGAGCAGTACGATCAGATCGTAAAGTTCGTGCAGGGCACGGTGGCGGAAGGTGCACCGATCATTCCGATTTCCGCCCAGCTCAAGTACAACATTGAGGTACTGTGCGAGTACATCACGAAGAAGATTCCCATTCCGCCGCGTAACTTCATCGATGCACCGCGGCTGATCGTGATCCGTTCGTTCGACGTGAACAAGCCCGGTTGCGAGGTGAACGACCTGAAGGGTGGCGTTGCCGGTGGTTCGATCCTGCGCGGTGTGCTGAAGGTCGGCCAGGAGATTGAGGTTCGCCCGGGGCTGGTGAGCAAGGACGCGGAGGGCCGGTTGACGTGTAAGCCGATCTTCTCCAAGATTGTCTCGCTGTACACGGAGCAAAACGAGCTGCAGTTTGCAGTGCCCGGTGGATTGATCGGTGTCGGTACCAAGATCGAACCAACGCTTTGTCGTGCTGATCGTTTGGTCGGTCAGGTGCTCGGTGCTGTCGGTGCATTGCCCAACATCTTCATCGAACTGGAAGTGTCGTACTATCTGCTGAAGCGCTTGCTCGGTGTCCGTACGGAAGGCGATAAGAAGGGCGCCAAGGTGCAGAAGCTCGTACGGCACGAAATGTTACTCGTCAACATTGGTTCGCTTAGCACGGGCGGTCGCGTGGTGGCCACACGTGCCGATTTGGCCAAAATCGCTCTCACGAATCCTGTCTGCACGGAAAAGAACGAAAAGATTGCGCTCAGCCGACGTGTGGAGAATCATTGGCGGTAAGTTTACTGTGCATAATCTATCTTCATTATTATTTGCGTGCAGCCGAATTCTAATGTTCCCTTTTTTCTACTTTAGTTTAATTGGATGGGGACAGATTCGCGGCGGTACCGTCATCGAGCCACTGAAGGAAAATTAATTTATTGCGTTCTGCATACATTACATTTCAAATCGTAATCCAATATCAACAGCAGAAACTCACTGAAAACCGCAGCAACAGACAGAGTTATTGGGTCAGGTTAGGATAGTGTTATCTTTTTGTATTAGACGAAGTCAGCCGCACTCGGTTCTACCCGAAAACAAGCTCTGGAAGAACAATGCACTGTATTACCATTTCCACCGCCGACATTCACACCAACGGAAATGATCGACCAACATCAGCAACGGTCCGTACAGTTGATGCAGCAAACATCAGCAGCTATGAATCGCTTCAACACCGAATGTTCACACATTCACGAATCGCAGCTGCCAGTTCGATGACAAGGACATTTACCAGGTGGTTTACCACGAACGCAGCAGGACTATGTTATTTGGATCGGTTGGAAATGGTACAGGGAATGGGCGAAAATGTGTATGGAAAGAATCGTAAAAAAATACATATACTCTCAGAAAATCAAATCACACCTTTTTGGCAAACTTTTCTGCTACATTCATTTGAAAGAAATTCGGATATTTCATCAAAAGCGCATCGACACATCGGGGTAACACACATTTGTAGAAGAACGCTTTGCATTTAATTCATTCGATTTTTCATGTTCTCAATCCATCTTAACCCATGCAATATCTTTATCAAGCTTCAGTTGAATGCAAAACTAAGCAAATATGTTTAACTTTTCATGTTTCAGCATCCTCCATTGCCAAATTCATACCGAAAGTAGTGCGTTTAACGCACTAAACATAAGTTTTACAACGTTTCTTACATCTCGAGATGAAATTAACGTTTTACCTAACTTTTTTTTGTTGCGTAAGTTCGAGAAATTTTCCCTCAGTACATTTTTCATTTGTTGAAAAGTTGAGTAAATAAATAACTAAACCTTTTGTAGAAAAGGAGATTCATCTCAATGACACTTCGTTACGTTCTTACGAACACTTTGTGTTTTGTGCTTGCTTTAAACCATATTCTAATAAACCAACAAGGATGAGATTCATACTTGAAGCTGCTATACGGGCACACCGATAAAGTGGAGTAGTGTGTGCTGAACAGTCTGTCCATCTATCACGTACGGTAGCACACACCGGCGTACCGGGCGTTCCCTAATACGTTAGCGTACTTGGTGATCCTAAACATCCCTAAACATCTGCAAATCGACGGTCGTCGGCGCCGGTTGTTTGCAGAGAATCGATTTATTCGATCCACGAATAAGATTTAAATATATCAAAAAACACTAGTGTGAATAGTATTTTAATACCGCCCGTAATGCTGTCACACGTTCCTCTGGACATGTAGTAAAATGTATTTACAAAGGAAGCCTTCGCCGTGTACCCAAAATGAAGCGTAGCTAGTGCGAAGGCGGCTGAGGTTTCTTGAGGGTGAGTTTCGGTTGATGTTGCAGCAACAGCGTCGAACCCGCCCCGTACTGTTCAGTCAGTAGGACAACGGTAGTACAGCATCCTGTCCATTCGAATGGGAGGTAAGACTGGGTAGCAACATTCACAACGGACACAGCACAACAACTATACAACAAAACGCACCGATATACAGCACGAAAGCATCAATGGTCGTCCTTGCAGTAGCAAAATTTACGCATCTCCGGGTCCCGCTCGTAGATGCAGTTTGCCTGCTCGCCGTACTTGTTAATGCGCGAAATATCGCCCAGCTTCACGCGGAACCGATTGTTCACACGGTCATGCAGCACGCTTGCTTCGTAGATCGCTTTGCTCGGATTGGTAACGAGCTTCACCTGGTACATGTCGTGCGGCACGCGTATCGTGTCGGACGAAAAATCACCCAGAAACCCGTCCGTATCGCGGTTCTGCTTGAACCGTACCAATCCTTCGTGCGGTTGCAAACGTGCCGCCCAGCGGATTTCGTCCAGCGTAAGCATTGCGCAGATGCCCCGATGTCGCTCGGTGTGGTGATTGATCGTATCGACGATCGTTTTCGCCGACCGGAACACTTCCTCCGACGAGGTCGTATCGTTAATCGGTTGCCAGTTCAAACAGGCACACCAGTGTGGCTCGATATAGGCATCCGCACAGGACCGATTCTGAGGTATGGCATCGAACAGCGAGATGGCACGCGATACAGCAGGTTTTTGTTTTGCCTTAAGCGTTTGAAGAGCTGCAGGGAGATGGATTGGAGATAGAAACAAGCGATTAATTTCGATTGCAAGGATACTTTCTACAAAGTTAACCATTTACTTACTTAAGATATCCTGTAGCGTTTCGTGCACATCAAATGGTGTTACGAGTCGATCGAGATTCTGGCGAAAGTTATCGTACTGCTCCTTGTAGTGCGTTTTGAACCAGTCGGGAAAGGTGAAACTGAAGAACGGCAAACGCTCTTCCTGCTTGCCCTGCAGTGTGTTGCGCACCTCGGCGAAACGGTTCCCATGGTCAGACATTAGCACCAAAATCGTATTATTCAAGACACCGGACTTCTTCAGCTCCACTAGCCAGTTGGTAAGATCGGTGTCCGCTACACCGACCAAATTGATCGAATCATGCGACAGCTCGCCGTGAAAGCTGAACACGAAGCGGGGCGTACTGGGGCGATAGTTCGTCATGAAGTCGCGCGTATAGTCTAGCATCACCTTATGGCGCGGTTTCGCCCCAATGCACAAACGCTTGTAGTAGCTAAGGTACGCTTCGATCGCTAGATAGTACGTCCGCATGTAGTGATCAGTCGGCTGCTCATCGAACCCGTTCAACCGATAGGAAAATGTGCCGATGTTCGGTACGTCTTCATTGAACGCGGTCACGTACCCATACTTCTCGTACTCCTTCCAGATCAGCGGATACACGTTGACGTACTCGGTGTTTTTCATCCGCCGCCGTGTGTCGGGCAGTTCCAGCTCGGTAAACCCGGTCAGCAGCGGGATCAGTGCCTGTGGTGTCCCATCGCCAACGATGTTGTACCCCTGCAGTACATCCGCCCCGAGATACTTGGTGAGGTATTTGTACGCCTTCGGTAGCTTGCGCTGGAACGCGTTGCGGCTGAGCGAATCGAACCCAAGCATCAGCACGTTCAGGGCGAATTCCTTGTTCCAGCTGGACCGTGCCCGTAGCTGCTCATCCTGCCGGATACCGACCAGCAACCCCTGCCACCGTTCCGTGCGACTGTCCGTCCAACACTTGGCACGCACAAAGTCACTGGCCTGCAGTGTGTAGCTGCCGGATGTTCGTGTCGTTTCTCCAAAGGACATTTTAAAGTCGCTTTGCCGTAAGATGTCGGCATAGTCACAGGTAATCTTACCCTTTTCCTTGATAACTTCAGGCTTTATATTACATACAGCTTTCTGTACAACGAGAAATATGGATAAAATTAATATCGCAAAAAGACAAGAATTCATTTGTGACAGCTTCCATTCCAACACACAAACCTCACATTCCACCCAGTCCTGGAGTTCGCTTCCACATTCGATGGGTGGTTCGTCTTTGAGGAAGCTCAACATTTCCGGCGAATCCACCGGTAAGCTTGGCATCTTGCAAGCACCCTGGTTGGCAAGTGATTTAATCGATTCCTCAATCAACACTCTGCACAAAAGCAAAGGTAATGTTAAGTTACTGTCGAATTTCTGGTTCCTGTTCCGTTGTCCGCAACGGGCTCGGATTACTTACAGCTTTTCCCTGTTATCTCCATAGTCGTCGCCATTGAAGTAATGATCGAGAAGCAAATAAACGACACCGATCGACAGCAGAAAGAGCAAATTTCGCCGAGTAAACTTACGACACTGATACATGATGCAACGTAGTACCTGAGTGCGTCCGTTTCGTGCGTTCGAATCTCTAAAGCCACCGGTAAACTTCGTTCAACGAAGTATTCTTTCCAATCGCGTATCATATACAGGTGGATCGTTCAGCATATTTCTAGAAAATTGAAACATATACCTTGTTAGTGTTGTTCCGTGTCAACTCTGTAGTTCTAAAGAGCATTTTTAAGTTTCTCAAAACGATTGTCCTGTGCCACCGATTGTTACTCATTTTTCCATGGTTTTTGAAGAAAAAAAAACTACAACGAATCAACGAAAATTCACACATGATGCTGATTTCTACTGTGCCCTGAGACTGTTTACAAATGATAACAAATGCGTAGAAGCTTCAACAAAAATTCTCAACTATTATACCACGTGGCCTTTCCAATCTAGACCAGCTGTTTTGAAAAATGTATGTTTGCTTTCGGAGAATTTTTATCTCGCTGATGTGGTTGCGCTTGACAAATGTACATCCCGAGCAGCGACAGTCGAAAAAAGGGCAGTAATTTGTAGTTTGCCGAGTAATAGTTGGAATGAATCATGCATAGAATCGAAATCATGCTAAATCACAATCACAAGGCAATGAACAGCACAGGCAATTAGGGTATAATTAATGAATAGTATGTTCCTCGGGAACGTGACTCTGTACGCCTTCACATACAAAATTCGATTGTAGTGTTGTGGAAATTCTCAAGGCACAGTACAGTCTGTTCAGTTGTTGAACCCTCTTGCTAATATCAATTGCTTACCGAAGATCGACACCATAAGCAACTCGATCATGATTTGTCTGAGAGAGCGATCGTTTACTTTTTAGCAAGTACGCGGACCAGATTGTTTAGCTACCAGTAGCTAATAAAATTAGCCAAAACCTTCCCAATATTGTGTGACCGATAAAGGTAAGGAGACGCTAACAGTAAGCTACCGTAAGATCGTTCTTAATCGCAAGTACAACACACCGATCTCACGTGTCATGTTTGTTCTATCGCGTGGTTTGCCTTCTCAGCAAAGATTTCTTATCTGCTTACGGTCTGCGATCGGTCTTGGTGTGTCTTGTCTTATTCGAAAGTTGACGATACAGTCCCTGGACACACCTGGGTGCTGTTGCTGTTGGATTATTTTTTTAGAGTACGATCGGGACTCACATACAAAGAGAATAGTTAAGCTTACTGCGTTGAAGGCAACAGACGGCAATATTTCTTCATAGTATTTCTTTTTTGCTGATAGGAACTGCGACCGTAGAAAGCTAGTTTGCATGCGAAACGATTCCCCAAACGATATCGTTCATGGCCAATGCTTTATCACCATCCGGCAGTGGTCGTACAGTTCAGAGCAGGGATGAGCAACCTTTTGGCGCTTCGGGCCACATTCAAAATCACAACTGGTTGGCGGGTTACATTGCCGGATGCTTTGATATAATAGTAAACTTAGTAAAGCTTCTTATATTCGGTCTGTTTCGAACTAGGCGCATTAGCTGGATTCTTGAAAAGTGAATTAGGACTTGAAAACCTTGTTTTTCTTATTTTTGAGTGTTGCATTAACCGGGTAGTTTGCACTTTTCATTCTCAAAAACATTTGACATAAAAGGAGCTATTTGCTTGAAACTTTGAAACTAGATTTGCGGACCGCATAAAATCACCTCGACGGCCCCTGGTTGCTCACGGCTCGTTTAGAGCGTTCGGTTGAAATTGCTCCCGATCACGTGCTACACCCGATCAGATGCGTTCGCTTGTTCGCAGCGTGCGTCATTTGCACAATTCGATCACCCTCCCTGTGCCTGCCGTCTGCACTGGTGACGGCTCTTTTATCGTGTTCGCTGAATTGTGGTTTTGTTTGATTGTTTTGTAGCTGCCATTTAATATCATCAAATTGCGATCGTGATCTCTCGGTCACGATAGAGGTTACTGTTTTGCTATCAGCGCTTTTCGTTTGTTGTCTTTTTGGGAGGGAGGCAACCAATCGTTGTGATGGCGGCGATTTTTGTTTTTTTTTTGTTTGAGCAACTAACATGTTAATATCGTAATGTACGTTTAACTTGTTGATGAAAATGTTTGTGATAGCTTATCAGGTAGAACTTAAAAGCTAAATAGGAGAGTTTAAAAAAAACGGCAAACTAAACATTGTGAAAACGGTGGCGCGTATGAATAACATAAACAAATTTACCATGCGGGTTTAATATGATACGGATATAAAAAAAAAATAACCGTATTTTGTAGGGTATGCTGGTTGGTGTTTTTTTTTCCCCCAAGCCATATACTATATAACACTCAAGGTGGGCATAATTATCACAAAACATAGAAAAAAAACTTATACTTCTATGTCCGATAGTGTGGACTTTTTTCATTGCTGCAAACGCAGAGGTGCCAATTTGTTGCTTCCGAATATCCGGCACACCAATCTCAATATACCAGCTGATGGTGATGATGTTTGCCGGTTTTTGTTTGCTACACTATTTTCGCATGGCATGGCACGTTGCCCACACCGTATACACACACAGTAATGACGGGAACGAGAAAAAAAAACTCCCCACAAAACTGCGAACGGCTGTATGCAGAACACTTCAATTTCAACGATGCAAGGCTAACCACAGGATGGTAAAGATGATGGTTCTTCCTACCCTTTGTGTAACGAACGAGAGCAACGAGTCCTTCTTTATCGTTAAAACCCTCGGAAGGGGGTCCTTTTTGTTCTTACCACACTGCCTGTACTTAGTTCGTTCCCTTTTTATAAGCCAGCAAAGATACGAAAGATGAGTAACACCGAAACTGGAATCCTTTAAACCGGCACTATTACACAGTATCGCTGCCTGAGGCGCTTCGACTACCTGTTCGTTTGCTGCCAACGTTTCGTAAGGACTAGATGGTAGCGAAAATCGATATCCTTTTCAACCACCGAATGGCATTGGCAGTGTCGGCGTGGTGCTGTCACGATTGCTATGATTAGGGGTTGTATTTATGTTCCTAGTAACCAGCGCTGTGCCAAACATTACATAAGGACGTAGAGGGACGGGCCCTCAAACAGGTGCCTCCTAGATGGGGAAGGATGCTCGGTAGTGAAAACGAATGCATGCGTCAAACTAATTTGCAACACTTTTGAGATAAGTTGGTTTGGTTTGTTTTATTGTTAACCTGGCCATTTTTCTACTCCACACCCTATTCACTTTAATGTTTTGAGATTGAAACACGTAAGTATTGAACCAGACACTTTTGTTTTGTCACTGAATAAAAGGTTTTATAAATTTGGCAAAAACAACTTCTTATTTTTTGTGTGTTTACAGTATACAGTCATTTTTTTTTTGAACTCTCAAATGTAATACACGTACACAATTGTGCTTATTTCCACTTTTTTTTGCATACCTTTTCGTTTTACTTTATAATTTACACTTTTCACGAAACACTACCAACCACTGTTTGATACATTCGCATTTAAGAAAAATCGATTGATGGAAGATTTTCTCCAGTTTCCACGAAAAAAAAACCATTCGCAAAACCTTTGCTCACTGTTCGCAAATACGCCACCAACGATTGCCGTCGGTTGGCTCATATACGCACGGTCGCATCTACTGTGGATGTGCTGTGGCCATGCTTATACACTGCCGGAGACCGCGGGAGTGCGTAGAACGTTGCGAACTCGCGTGTCAAAAAAGAAAAAAATACAACCCCCGCAAACGCCCCAAAACAACCACCGGGGAAGGCGGGAAGAATCGTACCGTGGGAGAGTATGATGATGAGAGAATTACATTAGAGAGCGCCGCGTAACTGGTGAGCGAAACACGTGCACGTTTAACATTGGGAGTGTGTTCAGTGCTGCCGAATGGACATTTTGTTCCTTTACACGAAATTAATTTGCCAAACAAAACAACTGTTTAATAGTGTTTAATAAGTTAAGTTAATTTAATAGTAACAATCAACATGCACCTAGGTATATAAATGTTCTAGGCAGTATTTTCTTGACCTCGCAATACCGCCAACTTCGATGAGCTAGATGGTTCGGAAGCTCAATATTTCTTACCCTCAAGAGGCAAACAAAATTTCGCAAACTTTTAACTACACTAAAAAAAAACATGTTTAAAACACACTTTTGTCCACTTCTAAACCCATCCGGTCCACTGGCGATTACATTAAATTCAAGCGCAGAGAGCCGTACGGCCATTTCCGTGGTAAAACCGTACACAATTCGCGATCTGCTTTCAGACCTTAGCTGGGGGTGGCTGCCCCTCGTCCCCCCTCTATCCTACCCCCTTTTTTGGCTGTTTTTTTCCTCTTTTTCGTACGCCAAAACCCGTTAACCATATGCGTAGGTACACTGTGTGCACCATGCTTCGGATTGGAAGCAGTTTCTATAAATATAGTTGCCGAAGTTGATTAACCTTAGCGTGTGCTGTTCTACGGTTTGGTATGCAAATTGGCAAACATACGGCGTCAACAACCCGGTGCCATGGTAGGCCGAACCGTTTCCCATTAGAATTACACATAAACCCCACGTGGTTTACTGTGGGGTGTGGGGAACGGGGTTCAGTCTTCTCTCCAGAGAGATGCTCGTCGCGGCATACTATGTTAAGCGTTGTGCAAATATACACAGCGGCACTTGATCGTATCGATCGAGATTGCGGGAGGAGCAATCGAATTTTTTCCATTACATCTACCACGTAAGAACCACGCAGGTAAGAACCATTATAAACAATAAGGGAAACATCAAACGCATAAGAAACAATGAAACAAAAATATGTAACCAAAAGTATGCGCTACTTCTGTTTGTTCTATTTAATGCCAGCATTGTTCAGCTGTGCTTGCACATATTCGGCCGCCATATGTTTCACACGCCGTACGCTTTCGCGATCGCCATGCTTTTCCTCAAAATTAACGTACTTGGTGTAAAGCGTCTTCATGTTCTTCATCGGTAGCCGCTGCATGATCGCACGCTCCAAAATTTGACGCGCGTTCACAACCAAATTGTCCTTCACCAGCATGTCAATGTACTGCGACCAGATGTCGGTACGCTTCGGGTAGGAAGTTAGAATCTGCTCGAACAGTAGATGGGCCTCGTCGCGATTCTCGTTACGGTTGTGCAGAAAAGCGAACTTTACAATCACCGGAATGTCTGTGGATAGGGAAAACAAAATCGCAAGAAAGCGCAATACAAATTAAAAATCCGGCACCGTTATTTCACCTCTTCCGTCCGAGATAAATACTTACGTTCTCTGGCGGGCAATGATTTTAGTGCTTGGCTAAGCAATGGCTTTACTTTACCACCTTGCCCTATACGGTACCATGCGTCAGCCACCAGAAACCACATGTTGTTCTGTTTGCGAAACTTCTTCAGCAGCAGCTCCAGCAACGTCTGCACCTCGGAATGCTTCTGGCAGTCGATTAGTATGTCAAGCGCGCGNCAATGATTTTAGTGCTTGGCTAAGCAATGGCTTTACTTTACCACCTTGCCCTATACGGTACCATGCGTCAGCCACCAGAAACCACATGTTGTTCTGTTTGCGAAACTTCTTCAGCAGCAGCTCCAGCAACGTCTGCACCTCGGAATGCTTCTGGCAGTCAATTAGTATGTCAAGCGCGCGCGTATACACCTTAAAGGCGTCATTGTACTGGACCGCTTCCTGCAGCACCTCCTTGAAGCTATCGACTGTCTCGTACCGGATTTCCAAATTCAACAGCGCCATCCATACATTCAGACGATCAGTTTCCTCCCGAAAGTGGATCGATTTCAGTGCCTTTCGACCGACCGCACGTGCCTTGTCGAGTTCGGCCGATTCCATGTGAAACGCCATGTAACGTATCCACATCATGCTATTGTTTGGCTGGGCCAACACCAACCGTTCGAACTGATCGGGTGTGTGCGGATCGTCCGATGGGTTCGCCAGCTCGTCCTCGATTTTGCGCAACCGTTCTTCCTCCCGCTTCATCGCCTCGAACCGTTCCTTACCAGTGCTTCGTTTTTTACTGGCGGTTTCACCCTGTTCGTCGTCGGTGCCGTGTGCCTCGTCGTCGCTCGAATCGGATACGGCGCGTTTGTAAACGGGCGTACTATCCCAAAAGTTGGACGCCCCTGGAAGCCCTTCAGTAGTGCGTTTCCGCTTTTTAGATCCCATCTTACTATTGCTCGGTATGATATGGCTATCTTCCGCACCATCCAGCTGTTGCAGGTAGATATCATCCGCTCCATCCAGCTGGTCGATTAAAATTATGGATTTTTTCTTTTTCAATGATAACTTTTTTGCCTTCTCTTGTTTGCCGGTTATAAGAATAGACTTTTTCTCCTTTTCCACCGGTTCGATAGAAGAAACTTTCTTCTTCTTTTTCTTCAACGGTAACGATTCGGTTTCTTCTACTTCAACGTTCTTGCGTTTAATTTTTCCATTTTTAGAAGATGGACCTTTCTTTTGTTGCTTACTTTTGCTAGTGGCCCGTATTTTTGATGTTGGGGCGCTTGATTCGTCATTATTGTAATCGTCGTCATCATCATTATCCATTCTTTTAGCACTGACCTCAGTTTCTATCGCGAAACTATCCTCTTCAGCAATTGCTGTTGTATTTCCTCCGTTCTGTTCGTCACCATGGTTTTCATTTTCGGACTCGTCCTCCTCATCCATGTACGAGTCATCGAACATTTCAGGCGCCGGTCGACAACGAATCAACTGCTGCTTCAGACGAATAGGCTGCTTGGTTACGGTGCTGCCTGTCGTAGCACCGATTTGGTAGCGGAACATGTCATAAATGGAGTACTGTTTTGGTACCATAGCGAACATCATCTGATGTATTGGTTTTATCAAACGTACGTTGATCGAATTGGTGCCTTCATTTGCACCATGCGTAAAGTCATTGTAATGATGCTTTGCCGGTACAATCAACAATGGTTTTGGTGAACCCGATTTAAGGCAACACACTTGTACGTAATTGTTCACAAATAATACCCAACACTCCTGATCATCCATTCGTTTTTGTGATATTTTGGAATGCCTGGTCGGTACAAAACGCTCAATCAGCATTTGTTCCAAACAGACATGCACCACCATTCGCTCCACATCGATCCACACGACACGACCAGGCACCTTTTGGCCGACTATGTACGATAAGGCGTTCCAACACGGTACGATAATGGTGGCAATGCCTTTTGCAGGATAATTTGATTCTTTATCAATCGCACACACCACAACAGCTTTTGTATTGGATGTTGGATCGATGTTCTCGATTACACACTCAACGAGCTGACCAAGGTCGTAGCTTGCAAAGGCCATTTTTTCTTCTTGGTATCTGTAAGATTAGAAAAGTAAAATTATTATAGTTGACACCATTGCTCGCCATCATCACTAATCTCGCGTGTACAAACCTTTGAATCAAATTTTGAACATCCATCAAATAATGAGACATGAACTCATAAACGGAGAAAATACCATTTTCGCACACATTATGCAGACCTGTGCTCACGTTTAGCTCGTAACCTTTCGCAGAAGATTTGTTGACATCTAACACACGCAGATTTATGATGGAACCATCCTTTACTTTACGATAATTCTCCTTCGTCTTTACCTCGTATCGTTGCGAGAAGTTGCTAAGCAACGGTGTTACATACAGTACGCCGTCCACGGTGATGCAGCTCCCCTTTAACAACGCTCCTCTTTCTACGGATTCGATGTGCATGGGCTGCTTCCTGAAATACGGTACCAATCGGTAGCTGTATGTACCGGGGTTTGTCTTGACCACTGTGAGCGTGTTTCCTTTCTGAAGAAGATTCATGTAAAGCGAGTTATGCTCACCAAATTCGGAAAAACATTCTGAAGGGATGGTACCAGTCTCGCCAGTCTCCGTCCGCACATCAACACCGGTGGCATGTACACGTTTAACCGTGGCATTAACGACGACAGCCGATTGAATGTTTTCGTTAGCCGCCGTTAAGTCGAGTAAGATTTTGTTTGCTGGCTTATAGAATTTGGTTACGGTGAATTTTTCAACAGTGTTCTCACGAAGTTGATGCACTTTGATATCATTGTTTACATATTTATCCAGTACGCCGGTGATGCCGTTGAAGAAGCTAACGTAAACACTGTCTAATGTTACTTCGTAAATCAATCCGAGGAAACTCTGTTGATGTTGTGTTTCATCCAGTTGATCCCAATCATACAAAATGTTATCCTTTTCATCCATGAACGCCGGATTGTTGGTAAACTTTACCATTGTCGAATGAAGTTCACGGCCAACTGCCCGAACTAGAATGGTATCATTAACCTTAACCGGGTGTTGGTGATCATAATTTCCGTAATACAATACCCCTGTTACAAAGCCAACCTTCACGACTGCCCCCGCTTCATTCATTTTAATTACGCGAGCTTTGTACGTTTTGCCGATAATGATGTCGTCTGGGTTCCGTATCTTTTCATCGAGCTTTGAGGGATCATTGGAGACTATGTACGTGTCCTCAAATTTATCATAGGAAGTTACAACCACCTTGTGAGTAGTTCCGATTTGAAAAGTGTCTATTACGACACTCAAGTCAACATTACCCATACTCTTCGATAGGTTCAGTAGCTCAGGTCGATTAATAACAGCTCGATACTTCTTCTGGAACTGAAACCAAACTCCATTTAGACCAATGGATTTAACGCAAGCTTCCTCAATTATCATACCGGGCTTATATGTCTGATTATTTTCGATGCGATTCTTGGGGTACGGTCTCAAGGAAACAAATGCTACTGTCGCCCCGGGTATAAAGTACAGCAGTGTAGCCGGTATCTTCTTGAACTTGCTGTACTTCTCCGGAGTGCTCGTTACCTTGGTGAGCATGGTATTTTTTACGCATGCGGGAACCATATCCTCAAACAACATACCCCGTAGACCGTCCTTTTCCGGTTCGCCAACGGTGAACATTAGTTTACATCCTGGTACTATCGTCATCAAGTTGGCCTCCTCAACATTCAGCACCCTGGGAGCATCCGGATCAAAAGCCTTGAGAATGATCGTGGTTTCCAAATCAAGCTGAGACGCCGATGCTATCGAGCAAATAAGATTGCGTCCTACGTCATCCTTATTTTGGCCAAGATTTTCTTCCGGTAGAAATGCGCGCACGTTGGCTACACCGACGTCCATGAAGTACCCATTATCCTCCTTTTCGACAATTGTTGCCGCAAGCACCAAACCAGGGATGAGTTGCCTGCGTTTAAATGCGCTATGTAGATCATTTGGTCTTAGCGATAAGAGCATTTGGGGTGCAGTGGGTGAACGTGAGCTTAACACTTTCACGTACACCAGATCTCCACAACTGTATAGATCACTCAATGATGGGCAATTGGTGGATTTAGCATTCTGCAGTCGATTGGTGTATGCTTGAGAAATTTTTGTCCAGTTCACCAATCCAGTAATACGTCCAGGTAAGATCAACTTCATTCTGCTTTCATAAATTTCTTCCACACAGCCCAGCACAAGCATGTCTTTCTTGAAGTACCTGAACCCAAAACACGAGCGAGTCCTTTGTAGTTGCTTTGCCTCAGTTTCGTCGATTCTCTCTTCACTCAACTGTACTTGGCGGAGCTCTTCGGTGCGATGAGGAACAACATTCGTAGCGCCATCATTCTAAACATAAAGCATTCATTAACACGCGAATGATTCCACAACGAGACTCCACAATCTGCACTTACCTTAACCGAAGTTATCGGTTTCATGATACGGGTCTTTAGACCGTACGTAGATTCCTTTGATCCATGAAGTTCCACAGGCTCAATTTTTACCATGTTTATTTCAATTTCTCGCAGCAGCAGGAACGACGAACTAGATGCACAATTCTATACCATACACAAACACCGCGTGGTTCCTTGTACGATATCTGACAGCTAGAAGCAGTGCTGCCAGTAATCTGTTCTAAACAGCCCTTATGAACTTCAAATTTGAATGAAAGAAATATTGTCAAACTGATACGCCACGTGACAGTCAAATTGAAAATTTAACCCAAATGTGAACCGTACATTTTATGAGGGAATCTTCGATTGTATGGAATATTAAAACATAATACATGGAATATTTCCCAACGTGAAAAAAATATCGAATTTCAAGATCGACAAAAAGAATGCTTTTTCAATAAAACCGGTCATTTGGATGGGATTCTAGAATGAATGTGAGTTAAAAACAATTAAAGAGAGGAGTGTTTTTAAAGTTTTTTTTATATTAATCAAACCCTGAATTAAACGAATTTTCAAAAGGAGGGGTTCCTAAAGCAGATAGCTTTAGAAGTTGAACAAATCGTTGGTTTTGATGTATTGGATGATCTTTGTTTGATAATAAACAAAAAAAAAATAGTTTCTCTAAAAATATGTATACATAAGTAAACATTCGTTCTATGCAAGAACAAATACATGTTGGTGTTAAAAAAAGACAAATGTAGCGTATAGCCGCAGGTATACACAGCCACCAGCTGCAGATAATGGGGTTCAATAACAACGCGTTGTAGAAAAAAATATAAATAAGTGCATAAGGTAGGTTGAGCGTAAAACGTAATATAGTAGTTAATATCAAAACCTATGCCAGTTTTTACAGACTCGTTTTCGCTGTTCCAATAAAATGTAATAAAGCTTTTCCCTTCGATAAAACAGGCAGGTGTTGTTGTTCGATTTATTATAGTGCATTTGAATGCGATTCGTAAATTGTTGTAATATTGTTCATCCACTGTATGTTCGAACACACCGTTGTTGTGATTGATTAGGAAAGGGTCGATCCATTTAATTTAGTTTTCTCCTAATATACTCGCAGCAACTCATTTGGTCGAGCAATATTTGTTTGTGAGAACGAACTCCATCTCTCGCACGCGAATAGTGTACGGTAATGGTGTGAAAACGGAAAACAAATGTACGGCAGTGGGATGCTTGTTCGGATTGTTACGCATTTACGAATCGGATTCCTCATAATTTTCCTCATTGCCTTCGCTATCCTCCGGCTCGTCATCCTCGTCATCGTCCTCAACTTCTTCCTCTTCGGAGGATTCCTCCTTCACTGGTTTCTTTCGGCCACGTCCTCGACCTCTGCCGACCGGTGCTACCGGTGCTTTCTTGGCCGATTTGGCCGACTTCTTGGTGCTGCCCTTCGGTCTGCCGCGGCCACGCTTCGGTGACGGTTCCTCACCATCATCCGACACAATCGTTTTCTCCTTTTCGCGTTCCTCCGCCATCACCTTTGACTCCTTCGGTGAGAGTGCGCGGGCTCGCTTTTTCGGTGCGACACTGTTCTAAAGGTGTAGTAAAGCTTACAGTTAGTTACGGCATATTTGAAAAAGTCGAATGTTCTCCACAACCCTAACGCTTACCTTGTCCGGATTTGGTGGGCGTCCACGACCCTTCTTCGGTTCAACGACCTCTGCATCAGACATTGCGATTGGTTTCCTGAGCTGTTTTCACCAAAGCACACACACGCACTGACACGCTTGCCGATTTAATTACTGATGAAAGGAAAAATATTAACTTTATTAGAAAAATACACCACCTTATCTACTCGCTAACTTTACTATTTTGTTTTTTTCCTTCCTCTTTCTTTTCCCGCAAATGGTACAACAAAACTGGCACCGAGAGGCTAAGAGCAAGAAAACAAATTTGGATACATTTTCCACCCACTCAGCAGCATCCGCCAGGCGCTCACCGAAAAACCCTTGTGAAATGCTGCTACTTTTCACCCACTGGAAACCCCATTTGCGCGCGCACACACAGCCAAACGTACACGAACGAACTTCCGGGGACAAGTTCAACCCCAAAAAACCCAGCCAAAACCATCCCAAACGAAACGCAAACCGTGTACTAAAATGAAAATATTCCACCATCTAGTCGTCATCGATTTTAAACCAGTCTACCTGCGCTTTTTTTCCGCTACCCGTGTTCAAAGGACAATTTAATTCACTCTCCGTGACTCTACTAACTTTGGCGCACTTCGACAATTACTCACACACACACATACGGTAAGTGAAAATAATTTTCACCTAGGGGGTGGGAGGGTCAGAAATAAATACGCACGCACCGCTTTTCACGCGGTCAAGTTCGACTTCCACTGAAAACAACAATACGACTGTATACGCATCGGTACACGCACATCATCATTTTCCTTCAATACCAACAAATACACACGCTTACACTCATACAGCGAACTACACGCACTAGTGTGGTAGTATCCTTTGCCGGTACATCTAGTATCCTTAGCGTGGAATAGAAAGGAAATCGTTTATGAATGTGTGTGGGCGCGCGCGTTTTGAACATTATGCAGCCTTATTCGTGGTAGTAGAGGTGAACCCATTTCCGGCGATTTGGGCAAACTGAGCATCGACGGATTTGAGCAATTGTTTAACATTTCCGTTGTTGTAAAACGTTCCAATATTTTAATAGAAATTAATAAAACACTAAGGATAACGCTAAGGATAATGTGTCTTAGCGACGAGTTAACATTTGTTACCAAGGGTTGTTCGTATCCATTTAGAAAGGAATTTAATACAAACTATTGTGCATAACATTTATGATCTGCCTTTTTGTGCGAAAGTTCTATTTTACATTCTACAGGAGAATGCTTTGAGGAGAAGTTCTCTAAGTCGCTGATGGTCGAGTAACGTTGTCCGACAATACAGCATCCCGGCGATTCTGGCGGACACATCAACTCGATCGCTCCATCTCAGTTTGAGTCTACCACGTCTCCTCTGTCCATGTGGACGACCTAAAAGGACCTTCCCACCCGAATTCAACCCCAACCTGGAGCCTGGCGCGAGTCTATTTCGCTGTATGATCGTGCCGTTATCGCACAGTTCCTAGAACGTTTCATACTAGCGGCTCCTCTATTGTCCTTCTACACATACGGGGCCAAAAATCCTTCTGACCATCACCCTCTCGAGTACAGCTATAACAGATTACGCGCCCAATACGCGTTTCGAATACATATAAGCTTTGTTTTACCTAATATTAAATGGTATCGTGCTACAGCATTACACGCATGTAAAGAAATGTGAATCAACAGATCGTAATACTCAATAAATAATAATAATTTGTCCCGAATACATCGATTTATTTTACTTTTTTTTTCATTACAATTTGTACATTTCACAAGTCAATTACCAGAATGGGCTAGATGCGAAGTAATAAGTTTAGTGAGAGACGTTGTGAAACATATGGCGCAGAAATGACAAAAATATGTGGCGGCGCTAGTTCTTTTTACGAAAACACATTCCTTTCCCTACGAACCCTAACGAAACACTCGAGGCAAATACTACTTAGCTACTTTTTGCAAACATTGCTACTTCCTGTCTCTCTTCAAGCGCGAATGATTCTCTTCCCGCAATCCCTATAATTTTGTATTTTTGCGTCACACTTAAAAACATTGTAATTCAGTAAAGATACAATTCTATGTTCTGATTTTTTATTGTAGTTGTGTGTGTGTGTTTTTTTGTAAATCTTCTGCACCATGTTTAATAGTAATGATGATGATTCGAAAATGATCGTCAACCAGAGTTGGGGTTGGTTGTTAGCTGGGGATCGATAATAAGTAGTGCATTTTTCTACTAATTCTTCCTTGAAAACCGGAAGCGAGAAAATGTAACATTTATCGAAGAGGCAACTGGTGGTGAATCGATGGCAAAGGATCGAAACAGGGGAAAACTGTCAGTATTCAAACTACTTGTACGCGACGCTTGTAATCATAATTAGGGAGATAAAACGTTTCTCTTCTTCACGGTGCTGCTGCTGCTGCTGCCTGGCCTGTCCCTGATTATCTTGAATGATCATAACAGATAGTTATGTTTATTTGTTTGTTTGTTTCTGTTTTCTTCTTCTGCTGCGTGTGATCGGCCAGAGCTACAGTCCGTTGTCAAGATAAAGCTTAAGGATTCTTCCGCGGACGTCCCCGACCACGGGGGGCACCATTTACCGGTTGTTTGCCCTTGTTTCCCTTACGTGGTCGACCACGGCCTCGTTTCGGTGGTGGTTCATTTTTGCCATTCTCTGCCTGGGATTCGGCGGCGGCACGCTTTTTTTTAGCAGACGGTGGAGTCTGTGGTGCATCCTCCTCGCTTTCGGTTGTATCATCTACCGACTCTGGTGGAAGCTCCACCGTTTCCTTTTCCTCGCTGGTCGGTTTAACGGGTGTTACCGACTTTTTGGGGCGTCCACGTCCCTTTTTTACCGGTACGCTTTCTTCAGTCATTTTGTCGATTGATGCGCTGGCAATCTAAAACGGAAAGAAACGTTTGAAAATGTACAACACAAACTGGGTTAACTTTTTAATTCTATATTGCAGTGTGCATATGGTGATTGCGTCCGATGGAATCATGATTTATGTTTTAGAAACAGGGAAAGGGGACCATATTTATTTTAAATCGTTTTTCTTGTGCATAATCAGACGACTGCAATAGATCGCCGAGATCGGAATGAAAACCTTTGCCATTGACTTCCGATATCTGTCAAACATTCCATTCTAGATGATGCCTACCGATACTTGATAGGCAATCGTTTGTCAATTAGTGAGGTTGTACTGCAAATGCACTCTCTGCAAAAGAACGCTGCCTTAAATAATGATTTATGTCCCATTTTTCTGCATCAGAAAATGTACACACCTAACCATTAGACTAACAAGATGCCGAACAGCGGCCTGCGCTTCTTTCTGTCGGTAGTATAATCCAACATTAAAGAAATGTTGACATTAAGTTGTTATCGAATTTTCTAGCAAATTTCACGTTGGAGGGATATAAAAAATATTGATTTTTTGCACCATTTCAGATCGAAATCACTTTTAAACACCATCTAGTAGGTATGCAAATCGTTTCACCGAGCATAAATTCGTTTACCAACCAGTCGCTCGTCGCTAGGGACGCTACGATTTACCGCCATTATGGTTTGTATCACCGTACACGCCTAATATAGAAAAATTCTTCATAAAATAATGCCATCATGTCGAGGCCAAGCCGTATTGCGAGAAAACACAAACTAGTCACACATTTTCGTCCATTTTTCTCCATCTACGGGGTAGAATGACGGCCTATACACAAGCTATTATAAAATTAATCCATGTCAAAAACCGCGTTCAGATGAAAATAAAATGGAGAAACTAGCCATACGCCACACCCGTGGAAAACTGGAAATTTTCTACAGCGGTTTTCAGAAATTTCTATCCCCCAAACATGGCTTACCTTTTGCTGGGAAATGGGAAAGCTTTTCGTAGCACAAATTTTTGGCGGTACACACGAGGGCCGATGGAATCAAAGTTAAACACAGAATACGCGATGAAAAACGACGGAGATACCCACGCCAGACAAGAAGCTGTTAACGATAATGAGAAGCGAGCGGAAAGCAAGAACGAACTGACCGGCGTTTCACTAATACTCACGCAAGAGGAAGTGTACATTTGCGTCCGTTCGCTCGCGCGAACACACACACATACACACTTCTCTGCTTCCATTAATACTCGCGCCTAATAAAGTACGGCTGAAGCTCGAGGTACGCGTTTATTGTGAAGTGTAGATTTTTTTAAATATAATCATACAAAATAAAATTACCTCTATCTAATAAGTAAAATGACAAACCGATCAGCTCAAATATTTTTTGCTTCATCATTTCATATCTTCTAGTTACATTTGTACGTTTATGGAACAAAATAGTCATATTTTGGCGCCATATGTAACATGTGGCGATTTTTTTACATTTTACGTACGCCATAAATATGCATTTTTGTATCCTCTTGTAATTGTTGATCATAAAAAGCATGCACGGCGATTTTTCTTATCAATCGACAACGCGTTGTTTAAAATATGACCGTTTGTTTAAGATATGAAGCGTTTGTTAAGCGTGTCATCAAATCGCTTCATCTGTCAATAAAATTTCCTTTCGGCAGTGTAGCCAAACCGGCAGAAGTGTATTGTACCGCACACACGCGCACACCACATTCTCGACCCTTAATGCGCGTGCGTCGTACACATGTTGCACAAGTGTGCGTGAAAGCGATCCGTTCGCTGCCGAGGAAGATTTGTTTTCTTCCAGCATTTGGCGTTTGGGAACGCGAGAAAAAGTGAAGTGCCAGCCCAGAATGTGTCACCGCAGTAGCCGTCAGGCCATCATGGTGCCGTAATTAAACGTAGGATAAAGCAAAGAAGACCATTTCGGGAGTTGGTCTCCCGGAAAGGTTTACTCTTTTTCCGGCGGTGTACATACGGTCCGCGGTTTAAACGTTTCGTCTTCGGCAAAGGCGTTCAGTTCGCAAAGTAGGTAGTTGATTTCGAGTGCAAGTGTTGTTCTCAAGCAGGTTGGCCTGTGTTGTTTTTGGGTGTACGGCTGTGGCAGTAATCGTGCGTGGATGTGTTCCTTAAGGTCTGTTTCGTTCGATAGTTGCTTTATTCAGGTTTGAAGCAATAATGTATGACTTCCCAGAAGTGCAATTTATACAGCGTGCTTTTTTGTGTGTAGAAATATGATCGATATTGGCTGCAATACTGAAGCGAATAGAAAATGGTCCCAGCACCAGTGTGTGGTACGAATTGAAGTCGACAAATCGACCCAAACTAAGAGTGAATGAAATCTGTGCGTTCGCGAAGTATGTGAAATGCAACGGTGCACTGGATAAGGAAAGGAAGGTGTAATTTGAATTCTCGACGGCAAACTTGGTGCGGTTCCGAACTTTCGGCGAACGCGACTGCAACGAAAACTGCATCCGATTGTGGCCGTGAAGCGGAATGTAAAAGGGGCCCATTTACGATAGAAGGACGTGCACACGCGCTCAGCAGAAAGTAAAGGAAAACAAAACAAAAAGTACTTCCAGCTACACTGCACGGGTAAATTGATATGCGAATGCAAATTTGTAACACCTTTTTTTTTAAACAATCCGGCATATGAGGAGGTGAAGCGTGCTAGCGAGGGGTTGACTTCTCCTGGTTCTGATCCGATGCACAGAAGGCGCTAAATGCAGAAATGGTTCTTCCTGTCCGTTAACCACTTGCGCACTGGGGTGTGCATTTTTTTTATTTCAATATTTATTCCACGAGGGTTATGTGCGGCGTTCATCTTTGTCGCAAAAAAAAGAACGGAGGGGTTGAACTTTTAGGAATTGGTCGAAGACGAAAGACGACTGTGACGTAGGTTTGCACTGGTAACGATTGCAGTACAACCGGAAGCACCATGGTCACATTGCAATGTGGCTGTGCTATACGAGCATCGAACGAAGAAAGGCTCGAGATAACCTGGTTTCAACCTGAATTTTCACAGTTTGCTTAGTTCCATAGTAATTGTGGTGGATAAAAGAGTCGGACCAGACACAAATAATCATAATCTTCACTGTTCAATTCCGATGTCATTGATCGAAGAATCCGTTTGCACAAGACATAAGTGTAACCATGGTGATGCATCCAACATTCCATCCAAGAGCGATGAGAGACGAACAGGATCAATTGAAAGGGTTAATCGAATGGAGAGTTTTAAGGGCTCGCTTGAACATCAAGTTTGATCTTCACGTCAGCGGTCTGAAGCTGATGGAAGAAAAAAGAAAGAAGCATGGAAAAATGATTCAACTTGGCATTGTTGTTGTTATTTCATTTTCCTCGTAATAAACCTCCCACGTGCGAGCACTACAAAGGAAGTGCAGCGAATGAATATGCATGTTTCTGGCGCATGCTTCACACTAAACGCGATACGGGCAGCTTGTTTGAAAGGCTGACATAATCAAGTGTGCTTCAGAATCCGGCGGAAGTTTAACCGTTCGTGTTGTACGAAAGAAGTCTGCGTTGGAAGATTGCTACGCAGGGATGTGAAGATGACACGACAGCGCGACATCATCCGTGCAGGCAAGCAGCAGCTAGCTGTAGCAGGATAAGCGAAATATAGTACGGACTGAACCGAAACATCTCGATGTTTGCCGGGAGAACTTTTCCTTTCAGCCCGTTCTGCTCAACACCGCTAGACCAGTCTCTCTTTCACTCTTAATTTCAATGACAGTCCTTCGTCCTTCTTCATCGGTGCAATACACGCACTTGTCGCGAAGTAATCTCCTCCAATTAAAACATGTGCATCAAAATCTCTCTCTACACTGCTACTCTAGTAGCTGCTCTCAACATTTCGTTATGCTCTCCCTTCATCACTATCTCACGCTCCGAATTTCGCCCTTTAATGCTTTGTTTGTTTCTCCCGTGTAGAAGATCCGTTTTTGGGGAAAAATTTTGAAAAATCCGTGGGCGAATATCTTGAGGTACTTGGTTTTGATGCTTTCGCCTAGGCGGGTCTGGCGTGAGACGGTGGTAGCAGTATAGGAACAAAACATCCACAGTACCCGCGAAAAGACGAATCTCGGCTGATCCCTGATTTCAGTACCTCCTGCGTGTGAGAGATAGTTCTAGCCCTCACAGCACTCGTTCCGCACATGGGGAAAAGGTTGAAGTTCACACCGTTTTGCCTCGGAAGTTCATCATCCCTGCCGCAAGCACCAGTCAGTGTGCGATTCTCTTCGCCAAAGTCCACGTCCGGTTTAGTGGCTTTCCGTGTGAGTGTGTGTTTTTTTTTCTTTTCGCGAACCAATCGATTTTTCCAACATTTTGCGTGATAGAGGTATGGCACTATGATCATCTTCGAAAACATGTGTGTTTTCCTTAACAAACAGCAATCGTATTATACGGAGTGGCAAGAGGGGAAACAAAATCTCAAAAGCGTCACGCCTTTAACCCTGAGATGCGTAAAGCGTGGTGTGTTGTGTGGGCTTTCCTTACAGTGAAGAGCATTGGGCTGCAGAAGGTACAGAATGTTGCGAAAAAAAAGTGTACCATAAAAGAACAGTGAGTAGGTTGTCATGAGGTTTTTTTTGTTTGTTACCATTTGTCAGACCAAGCATGGATTGTTTTTTGGTGAATAAAACCTTCATGCAGATTTTGTAATATCATACTGCTACATCCGTAGCAGGCTGTGCCCGTGTGTATCATCTAAAAGTGGTGCGAATCGATTTTGGTTTGCCCGTGTGCCGAAATATACTGCAAGTACTAACTCCTCTGTTCTTGTTACTAACAGCAGCAGCTGATGTCATCCTATCTGACATGGAAACTGATCATGGCCAGCAAAACCGGGTAGAAATGTGATACGTTAATATTTCACGTCGTATTTCGATGAGTCCGTGGTTGGCTTTGAGTTAGTTTTGAGGTCATTAGTACATCGTGTACACCCTACAAGTTAAGCGAAAAGAAAAAGTGTCATTTTATTTGCAGTTCGATTGCAACATCATACAACGAGTTGTATAGAATGTTTCTGTAGTGTGAAATAATTCATTTTTGCCACTTCTGCCTCAGAAAGCATTAGTTTTGTCGTGCCTCCCCATGTTGGGCCCTCCGATGGGCCCTTCTCGATACGTTCTTCATGCACCCTTTTTGGGTGGTAAAAGCTTAAGACGGTCAGCAACAACAACATTGATGGTGCACGCGTGGTGCAAAGTGCTACTAATTGAACTGGTTTTGTGCCCGCCTGCTGGCAAGGGTCTGGGTCTGGGTCGTCAAATGCGTGCGTAACCGTAAATCAGCTTCCAGCTACTCAAATGTAATAATGTAACGTCCCTCCATATGACCGTTGGTTGGTGACGGGCGGAATGCAGAAAGTGGAACAAGTGAGGAATCTCGTGCCCATCACACTTTTACACGCGGCTATTACGACACAACGCTGGGCAAAAAAAAAATATGGTGAAACAAGTGTATATTACCTGAAGCCATGAACCTGACCGTATCCGTGAAATGATGGTTCGTGCTTCACAGGTTTGCGGACCCTCCCGGAATATTCCAGCTATTCGATAGAAGGAAAATGTTTGAACATACAGACACATTTTTGTTATCCATCGGATGCATAATTATCTTTTTTCTTCCTCTTATTTGCCCCCTTTTCACACACACAGCATTTGATGGGTTTTTTCCGGCTTTCCCTCAAAAGCGATACTTTTTAGTACATTCTGGCAGGATAAGAGCTAAAGCCTTCTAATCAAAATGTCTGCTAACCTCCGCGATACGGGAATTGTTGCGTCGCGAAAAACAGGGCGTAGTACCGTATCAACGTTTTTACGTCATTTAAGAAGCGTAAGCTAGGTTCGATTTTTTTCTCGATGCGAAACCCAAGCATAGAACCTGATTGGAATTAATTACCTAAAAAAAAAAGACAATATTGATAGTAGATGAAATGAGATCATGCGAATGTTGCATCTCTGTGTGAGACAAAAACTAATGTCTCTTGACATGTTTGACATCGCTCAATTGGTTTGCTGGTTGGAATTTTTGTTAACCTCTAGCAAAAACAAAAGAACACTTTTCATTAGATGCCTTCATCGCGCTTAGAACGAAGATGCGATTATTAAATGAGAACGGATCCAAACAATTACATTAAAACGTACAGCCAACAGACGCAACAGAAGGGACCCGTTGAGTGGCTAATTTTTTTTCCCACTCGAACGATGTAAAACACTGCCCATGAATGATCCCCACGGCTTGTTCGTCAATAGGAAAACGTGTTCTGGTTTGAAAATTGGGTCAAATTAGCTGCACCGGAAAGTAGGCGCGTATCGAAGCACCAAGATGAGCAATTGTATATAAAGCATGATGTCTTGCTTATTGATGCTGCTGGCATCGTTTGGCGCCAATCAGCAAGTTTCCTAGCGCAGCGGGAAAATCCACACCCAATTGACTTGTTCCATGCGTTTATTTAACTTGCTCCCTTGAAAGAGCAGCAAATAGAAGAAGATAACAACCCCCCTGTATTCGAAGATACAGTAAATAAATAAACATTGTATTTGTTGCTTATAACTACATTTAGTGCCGTGCATTCAAACTCTTTACGGTGTTAAATGACGGAGCGAGAAAGATATTCACAAGCCAAAAAAGAGGGAATGTTTGGGTGGCCGAGACTTTGGTCAAGCTGAGCCACAGGGCTGATAAAAAAAAATGTGCGGGTGATTATTAATTTGTTCTACTGAATGTTTTTTTTACGATTTGCCAGCAAATCTTCCCGCAACACAGCAATGCGGCCGCCAAGAAATCACCAAAACAACGAATAAACCATAGGACCGTATTGGCGTTACGAAAAGTTAAACAATCGTAACAATCGTAGTAGGATGGTAGTGATGTGTGGGGGAACATGTGACAGCTGGACAAACGTTGTTTGGTTGGAGATTTAACATCTCCCAATGCTATGGCACACTTTGCTTTCAACAGTCAAAAAAAAAATATTTCGTGTCGTTGGGACCATCGATGGGATTAAGGATGACATTATCGGTACTGTCCTGTATTTGAAAATAGAATCTTCTGCCATATGGTTCCTGCTTTAATGTTGAATTTGCTTAAAAACTATGCTGAAATGTGCGAAAGCTGGACTACTGACAACCCTTTTCGACAGTCTCACGATCATACACCGGCCAATCGGATGGGTTCTTGTTAGAACTCGATGTCTAAATTTATTTTCCAGCTGGCGGGCGACATCGTGAGCCATAGTGTGCCAGCATCAGCTCAAGTCGCCCATCCCTGCCTCCCCAACGAGAACGACGCAAGAACTACCATCGGATCGGCCACACACCAGCAGCACGCGGTTTCTTTCTGGTTTGTTTTGGTTGTATGGTTTTATGCTCTTGCCGTGACAAGAGCGCCACACATATGCGGAATTGGGGAATGGTTTTCAACGAGCGCGTTAATAATAATTCTTTCTCCCTTGCTTATGTTTCGTAATGAGTTGATTATTGCCGGCAGTGGGGTAACAAGAAGCGCATACGCAAGTTCCGTACGTACTACGAAACGCTCGTTGTTTTTGGTGCTGTTACAAAATTTAGGTTAGTGGCGTTTTGATTATTACCGCCCTAGACGCATGGAAACTATCGATTGTTGGTGGGAGTCGCTCATAAAGAACAAATATAACAACAATGTATACCATATTGAGCAATATGTTCATGGTGGAAAGTTATCTTTTGCAATGTTATATGCGGAATGATCTTGTTTTGGGTAGAATCCGTCGAATATTTGGATTATTCGTGAGCCTATACCTTTAGTAAATTCCAGCCATTACTTCAAAACTAGGGTTTGATCATGTGTTTCGAACACATTTACAATCCCATCAATGGAAATAGAAGGCTCGCAAAGATCGTCTTTATTTGTTTGTTTCCATGGTTTCCACCCTATTAGTTGATGTCAGCCGAATAGGAAATACACTAAGACAATTTCTGTACGCCAGGGTGTCGTTTGTGTGTCGTCATTTCCAAAAGCGGTTCAATTGAATTATCTCTCCAATCCGCAACTAGACCGAAAGATGATCTCACCATCCCAGAAAATCCCTTTGGAGTTTGGAGAAAGTGATTTGCCAAAAGAAAAAAAAATCCTCCAACCGTACAATCTAAGTAATCGTTTGCACACGCTGCGAAGGGATTATCTCCTCAGATAGAGAAAGAGTAAGCCGTGCGTAGAATTTATGGTGCAAAGTTGTTTTGGTGGTTTTGTGCTATCAGAACCGGCATGGATTTTAAAATAAAACAAAATATGGCTTTACCAGCCCCGAGATTGAAACACGTTTAGATCGATAAAGGAGAAGTATTCGCCCTTTTCCCCGCCCCCATTTCCCTTTCGTTTGCCTGTTCGTCCCAATTCCCAAACAGCGCACTAGTATCGATTGCGGTCTAGTGGGAATGTGATTACGAGTGTGGGTTTAGGCAGGTTCTATTTTCTCGGCGTGGCGTAATGTTGTTATTGGTGCGGTGTTGAGCTTTCCGCAATTTCCTATGTGAAATATGATTGCATCGATTCGTCGTGGGTGGAACGAAAGATGGTGACCGGGCCGGAGAGTATAATATGGGGCGGAGGGATCGTCAGTCCTCCTGTTAGGGTTGCGGCACTTGCCCCGGTATATGGTACATTAAGGTAGAACGATGGAAAACAAAAATTTTCCACATGATGATGCACTAGCAGTAACATACCGGTGTGTGTGTGTGTGAGTGTACATTAGTGGCACCCTATGTGTCTGGTGTAGTATGGGGTGTCCTCCTTTAGCGTTACTTAAAACGATGCAAACGCCAAGTTAGAACCGCTACTAATTTCGTTGGTGACTGTTCTGTTTTCCTTCTATTTTTAGACAGTGTCCACCCCCCCTAACCGCCATTCGAGATTTGCTTGGGATCATCGCGTACGAACGCATCGCCAAACCGTGTCATCGTCGTCGTCGCATCGTGTCCGACGCGTCAAACCGAGGCAAGACCGCATAGGCAAAAATCAGCCCAATAAGCGCACGGTTCATCGTGTCAAACGCGCCAACATTGCTGCAATAATTGGGATACTAGTACCGTGTTTATGTAATACGGTGCGATCGTATCGATCGTGCCCTGTGACACGCGGATTAAAACGAGAACCATCGGTTACATACATGTATATTTTTATATAGTTGACAAGCGATAAGATGTAGAATGCAGCGAGAAGGAGCACGTAGGTGGAATTGACTACAAAACGACGATCGTAGACTTAATGTTTTTCGACCCCTAAAGTCGTACACACTATTTAGAAGACTGGTCTACAGTGAAGGAATGCTGCAAAAATCGGTGAACGAGGAGAGATCATGTACGACTGCAAGTGGTCTGTCTTGGTATAGCGTAAGAAGGATATAGTGAAAAGAAAAAAAAACGGGACAGCGAAAAGGACTCGTCGCAGCGCGGGGCGGAAAGCGATCAGAAAATGAACTCTGATGATATATACGAAAATCTACCCTGTCACACGGATGAAGCATTGCGGAACGGTAACGGAATGACAAGTACCGGGAATCGTGCCTCATCTGTGCTAGAGGGAGGAGAAGAAGGTCGTAATATTGCCGAGTGCGGTGAAGGCAAACTGCAGAACAATCTTGCCCTTAACAGCAAGGACATGTTGTATGCGACACCGTTGAAGAAATCGGAACGCCCAGTAAAGGTGCTCAACAGCAGCGCACCGGCGATGCAGAACGGAAATGGGGGACCGGGAACGCGGACGCAACCCAACCCTGGCGCCTTCAGTGGTGAAGCAGAACGTGATACGAAGATCATAAATGCCGAATTGGAAGATCGGCGAATACGTGACTTCCTGAAGGATACGTCGCAAATGCATAAGAAAATCGAGCTTCACAAAACGTACCAAAGTTCGAACTTTTCGTACCTAGCGCGCAAGGAACACTTTGCTGATTTGGTACAGCGTAATGTGAACAGCAACGGTGCGTCGGTTGGTGGAGATGAAACGGATTCTGCATCATTTGCGGTGGCCGGTGGTTACAAAACACAGGCAGGGGAGGAAGAGGACAAAAACTTAGATCTGGGCATTAATGAATCGTTGAACGAGCTGGAGGCACGTTGCAATGAAAAGCTCGAGATGCTGGCTAAGCTGAATCGTGTACGATCGAGCAATACGACGGAGCAGCAATCGCAGGAGGATAATGAACAGGCGGATCTGATGGAACCGGCGGCTTTGGAGGCGGAACGAGAGGCTGATGTGCTCGTACCGAAACCATCGGCACCACCACTATCCGCGCTAAGTACGGCACGAGGATCAAAAGGTGGTGGAAACAATTTGGCCAATCCAAATATCGGCAGTAGTGCAGGTGGAAGCGAACCAATTATAAATGCACACCTGAATCGGGAGTGGGTGTTGAAAAAGATTGCCATGTGCTTAGAGCAGCGGGTCTCGAAGAAACCGGTACCACCGGTACCAACAACCGTGACGGGAGTTGGTCAATCGAATGACCAATGTGCCACACCTTCCTCTTCATCCGTACCGGCGGGTGGTGGAGCTGGTGGATATTTCGCACGGGGTGGTCAATCTGCAGTGAGCAGCGGCATACCACCACCAGCAGATGGAGTACACAGGGGTGGCGGCGAAAATGGATTACCTTCCCTGGGGTACCTTGTGCTGGGTTCTAATGGTTCTGGGAAAACGTCAATCTGTAACGACATCATCGAAGGAACGTCCGGTACTAAGGGTATGCTCAATCGAAGACTTCTGGCATGCTATTTTGTCAACTCCCAGAATCCGGAATGCCACAGCTTGAGTATGTTTATACGGAGCGTAATATTGCAGATTTTAAGTCACTCGAGCTACGTAAACAGTACTGTTGGAAGTGGTATTGCAGGACAAGAGATTATAAACCTATCGGAAACATCCATCGAAGCGAACGAACAGCCCGTGAATACTAGTAACGATTGTTTACCGGAGGCAGATCAGCAACAGCTGAAGGGCGAATCGGCTATAAACCATTCTCCAACTCCCGCCGGCCATGAGCTAATGCAACCAGTGATGGTTACGGAGCGGGCAAACGATTCCAACGAAACGGTCGATAAGGAGTTGGAAGATGCGATTCGAACAGAGATGAAGATAAACGAACGGGTGGCCGAATTTTGTTCGAGTCGAAAGAAAGTGTCCCGCCAGCAATCGGAACCGGTCGAAAGTTTGAGCCGTGATCGGGAGCAACCTACCTATCCGTATAAAACGCATCCACCACCAATAACGAAAGCAGGGACAGGTAATGTGGGGACGACGGAAGAACCGGATGAAGATGACAAGCAGGACAAAGCCACGATGAGTCCGGGCAGGCCGGCGAAAGTTTCCAAGATCCCGATCGCCATCGGCAGTACGATAAGAAGCCCGAAAAAGCTGTCACCAACGAAGGAAGATAGTGGCAGCGGTAGTACTGGTAAGCAAGAGCAAGCACAACAAGAAGACGATCCCGGACCGAAACTGCGGGACGAGGACGTTATTCTTGAAGGTGGTGGTGAAGCGATCGCCGAAGGCGATGTCAGCGATATAAAGTTAATGGAGGATGAAGAAATGGACGTAAAAGCCGATGAGTGCGTAGAGGCTAAGAATCGGGTAGAGGCAACCAGTGCACAGCAAGTATCGCCCACTGAGGACAAGCCATATCCCCAGCTACGATCGACAAAACCGATGGAAACGAGCATTCCACCACCGTTGCCGAAGTCGAAAAATTGTCGCCAGGTAATTGCGGACGGGTATTACGAGATGTTGCTCAGCAATCCGGACATTTTCGAATCGCTGACGGTGGACAGCATTGAGAAGAATCCGGACGATTGCTTTAAGAAGGCGATACTGTTCCCACTGTTGGAGTTGTGCCCGCCGAAAAATGCGCTGCTACTGTTGATCGATTCGATCGACGAGAACTACATCCAGGACGGTAATCTCATCTCGACGCTGAAAGGCAAACAGGTGACGAAGAGTCGCAACATTGCGGAACTGCTCTCGAACCACATCCACCTGATGCCGAAATGGTTGTTTATGGTGTGCACGGCCAAGAAGCAGAACAAAAACATCACCAAACTGTTCACCGGGTTCAAGAAGCTTACGCTGGACGATCTGCGCAAATCGCACGTAGTGAAGGACGTGCAGCAGTATATCATCAATCGGCTTAATACGGATTTCCGGGGCATTAACCTTACCAAAGACATCATCGAGAGTCTGAACCAGCTGTACATCAAATCGAACGGTTGTTTGCTGTATCTGTACAAAGTGTTGAACGGGATAAGGGAGAACTTTTTCACCTTCCGCGAGATCAAGCTAATACCGTGCACACTGAACGGTCTGTACCTGTACATATGCCAGAAGTCCTTCAACAAGAAGCAATACAGCAAGATACGCCCGATACTGAACGTGCTGCTCGTGTGCAACAGCTACGTGGACAAGTACTTTATCTACAACTGTCTCCGCACGCACAACTACACGCTCGAGATGGAGGACTTTGAGCGGCGGCTGGAACTGATGCGCAATATCGTGGAGTACAGCCCGCTGAATCCGGGTGCCGTGCGTATCTTTCACAACTCGTTCTGCGACTGGCTGATCGATGTGAAGTTTAGCACCAAGAAGTTTCTGTGCGATCTGAACGAGGGTCACGTGATGGTTTCGATGTACTACACGGTTGTGGCCGATGAGATCTGCCCGAACAAGCTGCGCCTGTATCTTTATCATCTGATCAAGACCGGCGAGTATTTGACGAGCAAAAATGTCGATCTCGATCTGCTGTTGATTTTGCTGGAAACCAAATCGAACCTGAGCGACTGTTTCTACACGAACCTGCTCAACTGCTGTGCGATGTGTGAGGATGAGTGTCGAAATGATATCAATCTGTCCGCCCGCACAAAGTATATGCTGGACCGGTTTCTGAACGGTTTGCTGAACGATGATTTTATGATCTTTTTGAACGATTTCTTCAAACCGAACTTACCGACGGATTGCAAGGTGTTGAAGCTGCTGATCGAAACGGGCATCAACAATGCGGACACGGCACTGTCCTGTGAGTCGTCCGCCATTAACTCACCCGTACTGTCAGATCGGTCGCAAAACATTGACTCGGAGCTGGCAGAATTGTTGATCTCGAGTGAAAAAAGCTGCCAGCAGGAGCTGCAAAAGTCCATCAATCTGGAGCTGCTGGATTGTGGCGGTGGTGGTGCTGCTATTGGAGGTGTCCTGATTGAGGGTTCTATGGCGGCTAGGGACGGTACTAGCGTTGGTCTTTCGTCTGGAATTGGTAGGCATCGGTATAGTGCCGGACCTTCGATTACGGGCGGCGATGGTGGTAGCAGTGCGTTGGGTGATTCAAAATCGGATATACAGAACGATCGGGTCGGTAGTGGAGTGCAGTGTGACATGTTTGAGGGTGAGATGCACAAGGGCAAAGCGCTGATACACATTCTGGCCAACGAGGGAAACCATACGCTGCTGGAACGAGCGTTAAATGTATGTAAAAGCTGGTGGATTGTCATATTAAACTAAATGTTTTGTGTTAATTTATATTTGCTTCTTTCCTTTAAAACAGGCATGCAAGGATCCAATAGATCTGGAAATAGAGGATCTTAACGGACAGACGGCACTAAACATAGCGGCACGAAATGGCCATCAGGAGATAGTAAAGCTGCTGCTTACGTACAAACAACCACTGCGCGATGGAACAGGCCGGTATCGAATGATCGACGTAAACCATGCGGATCGTGACGGTTGGACCCCGTTACGGTCAGCTTCCTGGGGCGGTCATACTGAGGTAGTGAAGCTGCTGATCGAAACGGGCGTATGTGCAATCGATCGTGCTGATAAGGAGGGACGAACGGCGCTGCGTGCGGCGGCCTGGAGCGGCAATGAGGACATTGTGAAGATACTGATCGAAGCGGGAGCAAACGTGAACTCGATCGATAAGCAAGGACGCACCTCGCTGATTGCCGCATCGTACATGGGCCATTATGATATCGTCGAGATACTGCTGGAGAACGGTGCGGACGTTAATCATACGGATCTGGATGGAAGGAATGCACTGTGTGTAGCGGCCCTGTGCGGCAGCTCCGGATACAGTCGGGTAATTTCTACGCTGCTCGAGTACGGTGCGAATACGGATCAGACTGATAATGAAGGAATGTCCCCGCTGCTGGTGAGTTCGTTCGAAGGCAATGCGGAGATCTGTGAGCTGCTGTTGGAAAATGGTGCCGATCCGGATATGGCGGACAACATGGGCAGGACACCGCTCTGGGCGGCTTGCACATCCGGCCATGCGAATGTTGTGAAGCTGTTGCTCTTTTGGGGCTGTGGAATTGATTGTATGGATTCGGAAGGACGCACGGTACTGAGCGTAGCGGCTGCCCAAGGTAATCTGGAAACCGTGCGACAGCTGCTGGATCGTGGATTGGATGAAACGCATCGCGACAATGCGGGCTGGACACCGCTGCACTACGCCGCATTCGAAGGGTACGCCGATATCTGCGTACAGCTGCTCGAATCGGGGGCCAAAATCGATGAGTGTGATAATGAGGGCAAGGCAGCACTGCACTTGGCAGCCCAGGAGGGCCATAATGCGGTGATGGAAGCGATCCTGAACATACATCGACCGTGCATCGATCAGCGTGCGCACGACGGCAAGACGGCATTCCGGTTGGCCTGCTTGGAGGAACATTTCGAGTGCATACAAACGCTGCTAAAGTTCGGTTGCGATATCAACTCGAAGGATGCTGATTCGCGCACGACGCTGTACATTTTGGCGTTGGAGAATAAGCTGAAGGCGGTTAAGTTTTTGCTCGAATTCTCGAACGCTGACGTGAACATTCCGGATAGTGAGGGCAGGACGGCGCTTCATGTGGCCGCCTGGCAGGGACATGCAGAGATGGTGAAGCTGTTAATTACGCTTGGTATGTAGGAGGGAAGACAGCCCAATCGTAACAGAATGCTCATTGCTTTTTTGCATATGTTTTAGGTAACGCGGATGTCAATGCGATGGACTTGGAATCGAGAACACCGTTGCATTCCTGTGCCTGGCAGGGCAATCACGAGGTGATGCAGCTTCTGCTGTATTACGGTGCAATTCCGGATCATGCTTGTAAGCAAGGTGCCACCGCGTTGGGGATTTCCGCACAAGAAGGGCACGAGAAGTGTGTTAGCTATTTGCTGAAGTACGGTGCCAACCCGTACAAGTCGGATCACTGCGGACGGACACCGATCAAGCTTGCTGCCAAATCGAACCGCAACAATGTGCTTCGTATTCTGGAAAGTTTCACCAAAAGTAAGTCATATCATATCCATTAAAGTTTATAGTTTTTTAATTGCAATTTTTAAACCTCATTTTTGTTGGTGTGTCTGCTCTTTTAGATGATTTAGATTGTGGTAAGATGATGCATCCTCATCTGAACTTAAAATCTCCGGACGAGTTGCCGCCGTGCAGCTCCATACACAATCCATCACCATCGTCGGGTTATCCGAACAATCCGAGCCTGCTAATGCCAGCCGGTGGTGGTGGTGGCGGCTCGGCAATGCTGAATGCATCATCAACAAACTCAAACACAACTAGCTCTACAACGCAAAATAACAATTTCTACGAAAACACGATGCACTCCGACACGAGCAGCCTGCAGAAGCGTAAAAGTGTCATCTCTAGTCAATCAACCGGTAGCAGTAATGAGGTTAGTGCGACGATTTTGAAACGAAGCTTTAAGAAAGTTTCAAGTATATTTGGGGTTTTAATCATCTGCTTCATTCTCAATTGTGTTGCAGCAAGCACCGATGTCATTTACGCAGCAACTTCAAAAACATTCACGCCACCATAACTCCAAATCGCACCACATCGTGCAGCAGCAGCATCAGCCGCATCATCAGCAACACCAGCAAACGTCTGCATCGTCTTCGGTTGCCAAGTTTGGAAACAAAAAACATTCCCAGGTACTGCCGAATGTTGAGGAGTACCAAGCAAATCTAGGTAAGCAATTGTTGTTGCTGGTGTTAGGCCTGTTCCTATCTCAACAAGATATCGTTCTTTTTCAACACAGCATCCAACATTCGCATCAACCCAAACGATGCTGATCTGTTCGATCTGGGCTGTATGTCGCCACTGTACGCTACGCCACCACATTCGCCAAGCAGTGAAATAAGCTCACCGGGACAGAATCAACCACCGTCCTCGTTGGCCCTGCTTGGCAAACAGTTCGAGGAGATGAACATTAGCCTTTCGAACAACAGTACGATTATGAATCCGCACGATAATCATTTTGCCCGGGATACGCATATGCGCATCATTCTCGGTAACAATCAAAAGGAAGGCGGTGGACAACTACAGGGAGCCAGTAGTGGTGCCGGTGCCGGAGGGTATGTATTAAGCATATTGGTGGATTTCTTCTTAATGATTGATGTTTGATCCTTTCGACAGTAAATCATCGAAACGCAGCGGTATTGCAACGAATCCAGCGATGCGTTTGATACGCAACCGCATCGATTCTGCGGCACAGCTTATCCGACGCACGAACAACATACTTTCCAGCGGTGGCAACAACCAGGGTTCGTCTAGCATTGGTGTAAAATCGGGCACCTTCCAATGGCGCAAGGAAAGTCAGATGTAATTTCCTGCTCACCATTTGGTGTACTTGCACACACACACACGATTGATTGGGACATAAAAACAGGGAATTGTGTCTGTGTGTATACATTTTCTCAGTCAACAAACGTGTGTGGCAAGGAAAGCATACATGCCACACCGGTATGTGGCAATGTGAATTAAAACAAAGCAATGTGTTAATATGGGATAGAATAATGAAATGGAATGCGAGGTCGGTAGTGTACGGAGGTTTGTGTGTGTGTGTGTGGTGTTGGAAAGTTTATACATAATACTCTTTCCCTTTTTGCACGTAGTAGCATATTTAAGCGTGCACCCATTTTTTCAGTAAAAATTTTGAAAAAAAACCAACAAACTTTAAGCACGGTACATGAACCGTTACGATCATGATACTCTGGCAGATCATAGCATAAGAATAGTACCGTATCCAATGAATGGGCATAGAGTGGTGGAAGACGTGTTGGATCAGTATGTGATGATAGTGTGGCATTTATTATTCTACAAAGCGTGTGAACCGTGCACACCACACCACAGTAGTAGAGCCTGGCGAACAGTCCTTTTTAATATAAGAGTTTATCACCGGTTGTAGTGTTGAAACAGGGAAACAGACCGACACCGTGTAATAGGAACACAGCGCAATTCGAACATACGTATGGACGAATTCGTAACTAATCGGTTTTATTTAACCGTAATAACCCAGATGTGTGTGAACTCTCCCGCTCGACTGGTGAAGCATATTGTCGACGTACTATTATGACGCGGGTGAACACATTTTACCCCCATTAAACATGTTTAATGGTGTGATGTTTTCACATGAGCGTTTTATCTCTATTTTGCTACCCAACTTTTGTACTTTTCTTAAGATGGTATCTATTTTCGTAGTGATTTAGTTAAGCAAATTTAGCGTTTGATATTTGTATTAACAATACAATACGATCAAACAACTTTTTTTCTCCAAATCGCACCATAGTACAGGCGGCATATTCTGACTGATCATATTTGTGTAGCGACAAATGTGTAAACGCGGTAGTATTTTGTTTGTTTGTCGTCAGCTTTACTTAGCCTATACAGTTAGATATTATTTTGACGCCATGACAATCTATGTTTGTACCTTAAAATGTTCACAATCTAATGTAGGGTTGTGTTTAGCTATTTGAACTTTTTTTTTCTATCAAACTTTCATTCTCTTTTCATATTGCTACACGTCAGGGAGATCACATGAATGGCCTTTTTCACACAGTCCGATAGGGTGTAATTATTTAGCAGCTTCTCCTAGCGACCTTGCCCACCTTAATTTGGTTTTATTTGCATAACAGGAATTTATTTACTTTCCACAATGTATGAAGAAATATGTCACAAAAGAGCAGCACACTTGTTAAGCAAACGTACGATGAATTATAATGGAAAATGGAGCAGAATTGATGGGAAAAGAAAAACAAAAGAGATATAAATCAAGCAAATAACTAAAGTTACAGCATTGTGGTAAGATTATATCGTCAAGTATTGATCTTTACATTCGTGAAGAAGTAGGAACTTGTCCTCAAGGGGATAGATAGAGTGTGTTAGGGACGGATTAATAGGGTCACACGAATCAAACACATAACCTGAACCACTCAAACCAGTTGATAAAAACAGCACTCACCTCTAACTAGACTGTAAGATGATGAAACACAAAAGAAAACAATGGAAAGTGGTTATTTTCAAGACGTAACATTACAACATTGTGGCGTATATTCCACAAAACAGCGAATATTGTCAGCGAAATATTTAAAGACATACTCCAGCCGGTTTGAGTTCAGTTTATTTGAAATGATCTTTTATAATCTAGCTCTCTCTCTCTCCCCTCTCTACGGTTTGTGCTGCGCACACAGGAAGAATGGGCCATTATAATAGATAGAAGAAAGGCAGAGATAAACTAGACATGATTGATTTGCGTGTGATTTGTGGTTAATCCTTGAAATAGATGAGAATGAGTGATCGTGGATGTCGCGACGGATTGTAATACCTCACCACTACAAGAGCTCAAGCAAAGCGGTGAGGAAAATGGTGGAAAACTGGTGGTCCGATTATTCTGCGCATAACGGCACTCATAACACTTACTGATTCTAGTCGATTTTTAGTTTTACGCGGCCGGCTGCCAATGGCAAAATGATTTGTATCGGATGCCATATGTAACGCTTGTTTCACTGCCGTTTTGGTAATTTCGAACACTCACGAAGCGAAGAGACAAACGGATTGGAATGAGTTCAGATATAAAGTATACAGTGATGATGTCCCTTCCTTTTCCTCTCTTTGTACCATTGTGGATGTGATCGAACGGATCCCATTTAACAATGATGAATTAAATGTGTGATTTTGTATTGATTTTTTTATATATAACGAGTAAGCTAATTTCCACCTCATATATACATATTGATTGATAGTGTTTTCCATGTTCGCCCGTAACTAGCATGTATTATTTATTAGTTTCTTATGTATTTTTCTGTGGGTGAATTCGGTTAAATTAGCTATCGAAAACAGACACAATGCATGGAGGCGCAAGACCGTGTGCGGTTAGAAAAACCGCGAATATTTCCTTCTTAATTTCAATATAATTGACAGTGACCCTCGAAAACAAAGCAGAGAGAACGCGTAGTGCAAAAGAAATAAAACAAAATTAAAGTAGAAATTGCTTAAGGCATGTCAAAACTGAAAGACACCGTTTTACAATTGTGGGCCGAAATCCGAAAATATAATAATACTACACATCGAAAGGACGAAATAAGGTGGTAAGTAAATGTTACAAACTCCTGTAAATATTTGTTTTTATTACTTTTATTTAAAAAAAAATCCTTTTTCAAATCGCAAAACATTACATCAAAATGCACATTATAAATATATCCTTCTAGGATAACTGGTGAAAGAAAAGGAAATTGAAGATTTTTTATGTAACTAGTAAAACACGATATAAAAATATATTGCTGCAATAGATAAACCATATGATACAGGACAATAGCAAATACATTCGCTCAGCGGGGTATGCAAACTGCTAACTTCTCTGTGCACTTGTGGGGTTTCTTCACCAACATCATGAACCATCCCTAACGGTGAAGAGTCCTCTCGTCGTTCGTTAGCGTAGAGCGGGTTGTCATGCAGAATGATTTATTCGACAATCAGCTCATAACGTTCCACTTCTTCACACATGCTATTAAAGTTGTCAACAAACTCCTTGAAGGCTTCTGTCTGTTGGAACGAAATGTAAAAATTGAAAAAAAAATAAGATAAATGAACGACAAGATAAAACAAATTTTTGCTCATAAGCATTACCTGCTCTACACGGACCGGTTGACGGCGGCGTGCTTTACGTTTATTGGCCTTTTTCTTTCGCTTCGCCTCGTCCGCTTCCGAGTCCGAACTCAGCTCCTGTGGATCCCCATCCGAAACGTTCTCTTCATCCTCACTATCATCATCCAGTCCCAGATTCGCTAGGTAAATGTTTTTCTTCTTGCGCCTCGGTACGCGTGCATAGGTTCGTTGATGGGCCTTCAAATATAATATATAGAATAAAGAGATGTTAAAAGCAACGTTAAATTCGGTTGAGGTGAGGTTGTGCTTGTGTTTACACGCAAACACTTACGGAATTATTTAGCCACGCCGGCCGATCCGGTGTATCAAACAGCACTACTTCAGGTTCATTATTTGTTTGTGCATCATGATCATTTTGCCCTACTGCCGCTGGTTCAACTAACGGTTCAATCGCTGACACATCCGGTACTTCAACATCTATCGTTAGCAAAGATTTGGACGGTGCTGTCGCTGGTTCCGCCGATGATCGTCCACCAGCAGGGCGTGGTGTCGAAGCTACGAATTCGCGCAAAGTATTCGGTCGCTTTGATGGACTGGCGAATACGCGAAGCTTCGTTGCGGGAAACCGTGTGGGACCGCTGGATCGGTTCTGCTGTTTGGGTTGTTTGCGGAAAATGGGCCGCTTGGGAAGCAGTTGCTTCATGTTTTGCAATCTGCGTTGGAGCGTTTCCTGCGAGATGTTAAGTGGCATCGGAAGTGTAACTTGTGCTTCTGATCTTTCGTTCACACTATCGCCGGCATCAAACCCAAAATAATTCCGACTATTCTGTGTACCTTCCGTACTACCTTTCGTGCTGTTGTGTGCATTTTCATCGTTATGGCCGCAATCATGTCGCGTAGTTTCGTCATTAATTTCTACCACACTGTCAACGGGCGGTTCCGGTGTGATTGCCGACACATCGGCAATGTCCTTTTGCGGTTGTTTATCGGTGGCATCGGGGACATCGGTGACATTCATAAATCCATTCTCCTTGTCATACTGCAGCTCGCGGCGGGTGTTGTTCTCGCCGATTGTCGCATCTTTCATCGAATTCCGGCGGATGTTGTTCGGGCCGGTTGTCGGATTTTTAGTCAGCGGAGACATTAACGGACTGTCACGCTGTGGCAGTGGCACCACATTCAAAGGCATCAGAGGGTTCCGTTTGCCTTTAGCACCCCGGTCGGGCAAAATTATGACATCTTTCGAAGTTTTGGATTTGGTCACTTCATTCAGCATCGTCACAGGACCTTTCCCATTACCCTGCAGCTCTGAATCGACCGACTCTAATGGTCCCGTTAGCGGTGGACGATTTTCTACGTCGGAATCATTTATAGCCAACTGTAGCTGATCGATCATGGAACGGAAATGATCCGTGCTACTATTGAAATTGTTTAAAGTACGCTGCTGTTCGAGTGATAACGGCGAAGGACAAGCCATCGGCCGGAAGGCAGACCGTTCTGTCGTCCGCTGTATGTTGCTAATAATGCGCATCGATCGGTTGAACGATTTCATCGACCGATCGTGCCATTTCTTCAGCTTCAGGCAGGCCAACCGCATGGTGTGGTTCTGTTGCGCCGATGTCGGATTCTTTTTGCTCATGCGCATAGCTTTGATCAGCTTTTGACTCATGTCACTTGTAGCCTTCAGCTCCGTGTACATTTGCTCGATCTCACGCAAGTCCTTATCGCTCACAATACCTTCGCTGTACTGTTCGGTCATGGTTGTTTCGGGTGCGCCTTCTTGTGCCGGGACGATCGATTTAGTTCCTTCGTTTGGCGATTTACGCCGTTCCGTAACGAATGTTCCAATGTTATTATTTTCGGTGGCAAAACTTTCGTACGACGGAAGCATTTCGTTCGTACGATGAGTGTGACTGGTTCGGGGAACGATGATATCGTCCTGTAAACGCCAGGGTGATGCAGGCTTCTGTGTAGATATTGCGTTGAAACCACCCACCATGCCAATTCTATGGAATGGAGTAGATGTGAGAGGAAAAGATGGTTTTGCTGGTTTAATACTGTCCGTCGTAGGGTGAGAAATACGCGAAACTTCTACGGAATAGGGAGGATCATCATAAGGAAGCTCTGCCTCAGCTGATACAGGTGTAGAAGCAACGGGCGGTGTTTTGGGAATTTCCAAGTTGATCTTATAATTCACCGTCGCTGGTTGTTTCACGGGTCCGCCTCCTAGCTTTTTAATACCGCTAAGCAACGCTTTTTGGTTACACCCAAATGGATTGACTTGTTTCGGTGGCTTTGGTTGGCTTTTGGAAGCAGAAGCTTGGCGTTTGTTTTTCACCGATGGTGCAGCCGCTTTTCGAACCTTTTTCTGTTTGGGTTTTCGTGTGTTTTTCTTCGTTTCGATAGCGTCACCGTTTTGGGAGGACGATAGAAATTCATACACATCATCGTTGTCTTCGTGCTCGTCCTCAATTAGCTGTGGCAATGGTAGATGTGAAGTAGGTTTTGGTTTTTTAAACTGATCTAAATGAGCTCTAGCAGTGTTCGAAACGCTAAGATAAGAATGGGACAGACGCTTTCGTTCGGCCACGGCCGGAGGTGATTCCGGAACTTCAACGATTGGGGATGAGATAACAATTTTGGGGTTTGCCATAGTGGACCTTGCTCTGTTTAGTGTGTCTCTTTCCACCTTGATGCCAGTGTTTGGATGCCATTTGATTCTGCTTGAAGGACGCAGTGATGGTCTGTTGTTCTGCGTCGTATCTTCATATTTGAGACTTTTTAATTCAGTCTCTGTCAATGGCAAAGCTACACGTTTGATAGAAACAATCAGAACCTTAAAGGCATCGTTGTCCAACTTGTCCAATGAGTGATTGGTAGTTAAAGTTCCCGTATTGATGCTACGTCGCACGGTGGTCGGTAAGGTGACTGCTTCACTGGCAGGGGAAGTTTGTGAAGAATCTGCTGCTGGTGCCGAATGTTTAAGAGCTGCATTTAATGCTTGTTTGGGTGGAGAAACACCCATGTCTTGTGCTGCAGTAGCATTATCCGATTTTCGTTTCGATGCTGTCCGGAGATTATTGGAATTTTCATGACTATCGGTCAATTTCATCGAAATGCGTCTAGTTGTGCGACGTGGCTTCGAAACTGCAGCAACTTCAGACGCCTGCATGATGACATCATTACTGGAGAATGTTTTTGTTAAATCCACTATTTCTGCTATACTTTTCGTTCCGATACTGGACTCGTCTAGATGTATGATCGAATGTGGATCATCAGGAACAATAGTTTTGTTGCTGCTTCGATTTCCAACAAAGGATTCATGTTTTCTAGTGCTCGTTGTTCGCCGTGGATTAGTTCGGCGAGTTACATAGCTGTTCGTTTCTGTTGATTTAAGATTATTCCGTTCGGATGAGGCATGTTTATCGATGATGTCGTTTTTTGCAACACTCTTGATTTGGCTGGCGTTGGTGCCTTCTGAAAGAAGAAAAAATATGTCATAGTAAAGAGCAATTCAACAGCAACCTTAGAAATAGTTTCAAACCTTTCATAAGATGTAGAAATTGTGAGCCTGGCGAAAAAATATCTGATAGCAGTATTTGGCAGTCCATTAAACTACGACGTACATCGGTTGGTTTGTTGCAGTTGTTCACATCTTTTCTTCCGTTAATATCCTTCCGAGATCTACGTGAAGAACGGCGCGCAGTGGTAATAACACTCGACGAACTATCACTGTCCACGGTGAAGATGTTTGCAGCGGTTGACGGCATTTTAAAGTTTTTGTTGACCGTGGACCGCATATACGCACACGCACATCCGCTTCAAAACAACGCTTCGGGGAAGCGCACCCAATTTATCGTAAGAGAACCCGCAAACCCTGCGGCTAAAACACACTCCACTGCTGGTCAAATGGAACCGTTCACTTGTATAAACACGTAAAAATAAAATTATCAAAAATAGATTGTAAATTCTTTGTAAATTGTAAAAAATTACGCAGCACGAACGCTCGCACGGATCGGCGTCTGGTGGTTAGTGACGTTTGAATGAAATTTGACTGCTAATCGTTATGCACATTGAGTTAGAACATTGGAATTACGGACAAATTTTAACAAAATTAAGCACGGAACAGAACTTTTGGACAGTTGAGGTATAAAGTTTCTCTCTTTGTTACAATTGCATACGAATAGGGGTAATGTTCAAGCAACTGTAGCGCCCTCTGTGAACTAAATAGATGTACTATGGTTAACAAAACAAAAAATTAAATGATCCGTTACCATTAGCATATTTTAGGAACAATATGAAGCAAATAATATAAAAATTATTAATTTAATATACACATACTCATTTATTGGTGTATGAGTTGTATTCGTATATGTAGTTGTACAGTGAAAAAATATATTGTTCATCTGCTTCTCAAAATAACATAAATCCTAATCGATTGTGTACAATTATTTAAATAGCTAATATTAATTATGTACATATTGCAGGCCAACAGCGATTCACAGCATATCAACCTTCTCATACAAATGCTCATGTTTGTCCATACATTTCCTTCCATAATTCCGTTGCAGGTTTGGTTCGCAAACGTGAGTGGCACCGGGAAGCTGCACCAGTGACTTTGCCTCGGATTGATGCCTTGCACGTAATACATTCAACATTACCCAGCCTAGCAGAGGAACAATCGCCAATGCAATTGGTATCAGAAACAAAACCATAAGCCCGACGTATCCACCGCCTGTCTCCTGTACTGGCGTCCCGTTGGGATGCACCAGATTGACGTACGCATCGGCCATGCTGACACCGACATAATTAATGCCGACGCACACGTATATGCCGATGTCGCGCTCGGACGCATTGTACAGGATCAACTTGCTCAGATAGATATCGTACGACAGAAGCTTTTCACCGGCGGACGGTAGCAGCTCGTATGAGTTCTCCAAATAGCGGATCGATTTGTTCTGATTGAAGTTGTGCTCCCCGAGCGGTTTGTTGATACGCCGGAACCACTTAATGGTGGGTGGCACCTTGCTGTGTACCCGACACTGTAGTACGATTTGCGTGTCAATAATAGCCGTCGTATTGGCGGGCAGATTGTCCAACAGTTCCGGTGCCGGTATTGACTCATCGAGCGGCCATTCTGCGGAATAGGAAGAAAGGTTCCCCGCACGCGGTATTATTTGGCCACGATTCCCGATCAGGCATTTGTTGAGATTTTATGCTTGCAAACCTACTTGTCACCACCAGTTCGAACGTTCGCACGAGCTGAATGTCTAGCTGCGTATGGTTGTCCGTCCGGTAGGGATGTATCGTGCACCGGTACAGTCCGGCATCCGTTTCCGAAACGTTGTGTATCGCCAGCGTGACCCTGCATGGTTTATTATCGCACTCCAGCGGATGCCACTCGAGCGTGTCCAGGATGGCACGGTTACTGCATGTCATGTGTTGAAAGCCACCACCACACGGCTGAAGGGTGTGAGAAAAATTGACCACCAAGATAGATTATTTTAAAGCATTCAAAAAAAAAAACGAAAAGGAAAAAGTAACCAACCTTAAAGTACCACTGCACGTCGGAGGAATTCATATGATCCGCATGGTGCTCCTTAATACCGCACCTAAGCCGTGTGTCCGCTCCGGCAGAACATTGTTGCAGCTTGGGTACTGGAAAATGGCAAAACAAACGTACAAGAACCAAGTTTAGTAGAAGTAGACCAATTTATTGATTTTCCATTACCTACTTTCAACATCGGCCGACGGTCGGCTATCGACGGTAAACGAATGGTGTAGCGTGCAGGTCAGTAGTAGTAGCATGAAAAACACTGCACTGGGATGCAGCTTGGCGTACGTGGGCAACCACTTCATGACCGCACTCGATGAAACGTTTCCATTCGCAGGTTATACATCTTTCAGCGTGGAAATTCTCCGGTATCGAACGTTACCGGCTTAACTGGAAGCTGTGGTTCACTGTAATGCTAAGAAAAGAAGATAGCGAGATAATAACAAAAACAAAATCCGGAACCAAGCAACCATAGTAGCCAGAGGAAAACTTCATCCTGTATGGATCATTCAACTATTGCCGTTTCATCCGTACGTGGTACAAAAACTGTCAGTCAGTCAAACTGTACGTTCTCCAAGAGCGAAGGAATGTTTTGTTTCGCTCGTGGAAATGGGTTTAAGTTTTATTGTGTGAATTTGTTTTGCCCCTTTTCGCAACCATTCAGCACCTGCTGAGTAATCAAAATATGTGAGAAACATTTATCACTCAATCGTCGTTGGTTCGGAAGGGTAAACATACTAGTTTGGAATTATTTTTTCAACACTGCATGGTTCTTAAAATTTCATTCTCAGGTCATGCAGAAGATAATCTCCGTTTCTCGCTTTCATGTGGTTGTGTGTAGTTTTCTTAACCACTACAACACTACATCGAGCGGGGCGTAGAAACGTTTGCTTTGTCCTTGTCTCTCTCTTCTTGGCTTTAACGACCTTACAGGTCACGCCGGCCATTTCTGGCGTACCAGACTTATTATTTTAACTACGTATAGCCGGATAGTCAGTCCTTGCTACAGGGGGACGGTCCGGATGGGATTTGAACCCGGTCCGGCCGTGTGGACTGGCGCCGTTTATCACATGCACCACCGGGCCGCTTTGTCCTTGTGAAGGGTCTAAAAGAATTTTAAGCGATAGGTTGTCCAATATCATTCCTGTGACGTGATCAATCCATTGAAACCCCGAAGGTTGCCATTAATGCCCAAGAAACGGGTTATTTGGAATAAATTTTGCTTCGCAAATAATTCGCTTAACAACTTGATAAGGATCTCCTGGATACTTTCCCGAGATCATCTTATCCAAGCCAAGAATGGTTCCGATATGTTTCGCCATAATCAACAGAGACAGAGAAATCCAACAAGTTGGATATTTGGTCTGGTTTTATTAATTTTGAAGTTGGTTGAGAAAAGAAAAAGAAATTTATATTCTTAATTTTGTTTTTAGAAACGTAACTTTATAAGCTTATAAAATACGCAATAAATTTTATCGACTAACAAAACAGTCGACAAGACAATATTGTCTTACAGTCCTACAGACAATATTGTGCTATACTTATATTGTGTACTAAAGTCACATGCGTTTGAGCTACTCTGTAATTTAATAAAGGGATTAATTTCGAAATAAACGACCCTCATTAGTTTGGACAAAAATTCATAAACAATAAAAACCTTTAAACCAAGTTTAGCAGCATACTTCATAAAAAAAACAGCAAAGCAGATAAACATTATTAATATTTTCGAGAGCGGAACTTCCGTTAACGAAACGATCCAGAATGGCGTGACAGAAGCGGAAAATAAAAAAAAAAAACACACACACACAGAGGAAAACATAAAAAAACTCAAGACACAACCCGGTCCAGTCTGGACTCTAAAGGAAATCATTCCTTAAGACGTTTCCCGTCCACGAAGCGAAGTAGAAGGTGGGTAAAGTAATCCAAACAGCTCTATAAGCACCATTATTTCTCATTCAAATAATGCGAGTAAATTCATTTGAAACGACATTTTCCGGTTTGCCAGTGCCTTGCCGTACTACCCAACCAAGGGACAAGGTGCACCAAACCAGTCCGCGGACCAGGGGATTTAGTATCTGCCAACCGTAGGGCTAGCATAGAAGATGAACGAAGAAGTGTTCTTGGGTGTTACGTTTCGCATCCTTCTTTTCGCATCCTGGCTTCCGGAACCAGCTGGAGAAAAACGGCCACCAAAAAAAAAAAAACAAAAAAACACCGTCAAGAAGGGGTTATTTTGCTTGCACTTGAACTAGTTGGGACTGTTGGTCCATAAATCAAACACTTGTTTGCTTGGTACACCGTTCCGGACCGGGCAGGCCACCCATTACCGCACGCCCCAGCGGAAAGCTCCATCGGCAAATCATTATTTATATGCGCGATTCGCGCAAGCTTTTCGCGCGTTGGACAGGATTTGCTGCCACGCTTCAACCATCGTCGAAGACGCAGTCTACGCAAGGTCAGCCGCGTGGAAAAGAGCGTAACTAAAGGCAGGGAAAAAACTTGGTCGCACCATTAATCGCAGGAAGACACGGGGGGGGGGGGGGAAACGAGATGGGACATTATGATGAAGATGCGAACAGGAACTACTTTCGTGCACATTATCTTCCCGTTTTGCTAGTTGTTTTCGTTTCTTCAACTTCTACTACTTAGAATACTAATACACTGGCACTGGGTGAAAGTACCATGCGCCACGTGGTTGGGTTGGGACCGGTGGAGTGTTCTGAAGAAGTTGGTCGTCGCATAAATTTAAAGCACAGTACAGTGGTGATGGGGTTTTTCGGGAAGCAGAAAGTCTTACCCGGGGTTCAGGTGCGGCAAACGCTTAAGCATAAAGTGGTTGGATTTTTGAAGTATATTTCATAACTTCACTTCGTATTGTAGCGATTCATTTCGGTGTGGAATGAAGTTGTGGGATGAATGAATGGCCTGGCAAACAGTTTGGTAATTTAAAAAGAAAAGGGACGTAGGTTTTTCCATAGGCTAAACATTGAAACTTACATACAATATGAACTTCACGACTTGTTAGGCTAAATTGTTTTGCTGGGAATTTTTTTGCTTAATTATTCCGTTTTTTGACAAAACTTTCAAACTGAAGCTTTTGGAAACTTAAAAGCAGAAGTAACGGCCAAAGATCCCAAATTTCACCTTCAATTCTATAATTATATACCAATTCTTTTAAAACGACTTAGTGATTAAAAACTATGGAGTTTATTGTAACTCTTCTTTTTGGACTAACAACTCCTTATTTCTGCCAATTATGTGGCTTTTTGTTGTGAGGGATAATTTCGAATTGAAACTAGTTCCAAGAAACCTGTGGATTCTTGCCAATTAGAAGTACCTCTTACTTTTATTATCATTTCAAAATGATTACCGATGATCAACTTACTTACTTATCAGGCGCTACAACCTCTACCGCTACAAGAGTCAACTAAACCGATCGCTGTCGAGCACGGTCGTCTGTCGACCTTCCTGGAGCATTAACTCCATCACGATGTCTAAGTTCGATACCTTTTTTTGTCCATGTGTACGACCTAAAAGGACGTTACGAGTTGAGTCATCCAATGTCTTTCTATTGACATGATGAAACCCACCGGATCCTCCATTGCCCTTCCACACACACACACACGAGGAACATTCTTCTGAGCATATTTCTCTTGATCGCGGCTAAAAGAGTTTCTTCAGTTTTAGACAAAGTCCATGTCCCAGAAGGTTATGTGGCTAGTGGAACTATAATCCCTGCTTCGATCTTCACAACAGCTGTTTTGAGTGGAGTAGTTTCCACAGATTACAAATGTTTTGAAAACTTCAAAAATGTGATGATCTACCCTAACGTCACCCCAACTTAAGTCAAGATTTGTTAGCAGGGCCCGCTGGTTTTGCTTCGTTAATTTCCAACCCGAGTTATTCCGTCGGTTGATCGATCCTTTGATAAACGTCCTCAACAAAGAACAATGCCATAAGCGTATTTGCATTAATTTATAGAAGATTGATAACTGATGATCAATTTGAATATTTATGAATATTACCTTATTGGGCGTTTATTTCTACCGCATAAAAAATACCAAATTGTTGAAGGATCGGTCGAGACAAAACGCGATCCACGATCTCCAGCATATTCGCTCACATCATCCGTTTGCCATGTTGTTGCAATATCGAACATTAATTATGTTTCCATTGCAGCAGTATTAGAATTAAATCTCTTATAATTTTTTCCAAAAACACAATCCAAATATATCGTGCCATGTTTCCCAGTTGCCCGTTTCTAAGACCATGCTCATATCTCAGCTTGCGTCGAATGCTTGTTAGTACGCAGAAGTACAAGGAAACAGTTTCCAGCAAGCTTCTTCATAAAACACTCAACAAATCTTTGCCAGCGATAAGAAACAAAACCTTTGCTTCTTTTTTTCTCTCTCTCTTTTCGGACTTCTGGGCTTCGGACAAAACACACTCCCGGAGCGGAGGAGGAGAAAATTTATTGCAACCTAAACTATTCATCTTAGCATATAGCGGCACACTTGCACAGCATATTTCTTTCTGCCCCTTAAGAATAACGTTTGATGTTATGTTTCCTTGCCCCATTGTCCACCCGTTGGACGGTGGCTGTGTTCGACGGGGGCTGAGGATGAGAAAACTGCGTCAGGAGTTTTGCCATACTTTGAGTTATCGTATGACTCACAAAGCGCACCCATAAATCAGTAACTTCGACGTTTCAATTGACGGGAAACAGCTGGAGATGAAATTTCGACCCCCTTTTTTTTTGGTACGGACACAAGCATGTAAATGCTTTCCTACTGTATCTGTGTGTGCTATATAGTTTTGAGATTGTTTAGAGATGGTTTTTGTTTTACTTAGAATGTTTTGCTTCTGTAAAACTGCATCCAACGAGCAACGAGGCGCTAGGCGAAGGAAAGGAAAGAACTTTCTTCTAAGGTTAGAATCGTGCAATGTTTAAGAAGAAGCATCCATCAAATCTCAAATCAAGAAGGGTTCGAATTCAAGGCAAAACATTCAAATCAAGCTTTGTAAAGGTTATTGCTGAGTAGCAGCACTTTCATTGATTCATTGCCTTATGAAGTGTGGCGCTGAGAGTGGTTTTTTTGTGTTGTGTGTGAGTCGAAAACTCTAAAGTTCGTTCTTTCGGTACGAGCAATAAACTTTTTCTGGAAAATCAAGACCTTTTTTAGTGAGCTTTATGAGACTTTTGCCTGCCGTAACTTTCGTTGTGGTTCAGTGAATTTTGTAGGATTTGAATTAGCTAATTTAACCTGAACGATCAAATGGTATCAAAACAAATGGCATTTTGGGGATGGAGGGCAGTTGTATAAACATTGGGTTAGAATGGAAAGTTTTTGTTAGGACAAGCAACTTTTCGGACGAAAAAAGCAGTTAAGGAAAAAAGAACAGTAAAATCATGCTTTTCCGCACCAGGAACTGTATTCGTCTTCGATGATCACTACTTAAGGGCAATGGAATTTGAATATTGCGCCTCCAAATAATGCCTTCTTCCTTTCCAACCAACAACCATGGTGAACAAATTTGTAAGATTTCTAATCTGTTGCTCTATACTGCTCGGGGGCTCCGTCGGTAAGGACATTTTGATTGCCGATGTTGCGATGTTGCTTTCCATGGTGCTTTCGGGGCACATTAAAGCGCTCGTAGCACGAGAGTTCATCGTAAGCTGCTTATCTATCGGCCGGTGGGCAGGATTTAGCGGTTGCATTCTCGGTATGAATGAGCTAAAACCGACCATAGCTGGCGGGGTCAAGAATTATCGTGAAGATGGCTGGGATGGATGGGTTTTTGGGAATGCTGGTTTAGACGGTAGCGAACCCGGGCCCGGCTATTAGACGGTAGTGTTAGATTAGCAATTTCACCGTACAAAGCTCCCGTTACGATAAATGGAAGTGCTATTTATATTTGCTAGGGCTGTCTTAGCCGGAAATGGCACTTTGTGTGTATAAAAATAGAACCAGAACAAATGTTCTATGTATACTTTTATATTTTTGCTATCGATGTCGGTGGTCAGTGGTACACGGTGCGGGTTACCATTGGCAAAGTAGTTGTCCAATTTTGGAATACAATGATATCGCAACATCGAAGCTAATAATAGAATAAATAGAAGCTGAAATAGAAATAGGATTCTTCCGTTTATCTGAAGCACTTGTCTAGAGGAGTTTAAACAGAATTTTTATCTAGAATAAAAACTTTTTGTATTGAGCAGTTTAGTCATTTCCTTCTTCCAATCTATAGACTTCCAAATTTATAGACAAAAAAATGAGTGGAATTTGGGTATTAAAATTTGAAAAAAATCCTCTGAATTTTCGTCTAGAGGAGCTTAATATCAAGATTAATTATCTTAACATCTTCTTTAAAATCAAGAATATCATGTGATCTCTAGAAACTATGATCCGCTGATTATATGCAGTTCAGAGTTGGGACTAAAGACGGAGTCCATCCTCGAGCTCCAAGATCGGACTTAGGACTTAGTCATCCAGACATCATTGAGTCCCACCTTTCAATTCTAAGAAAGTTCTAAATTTGCTCGTCATTCGATCACCACGACTCAGTACCAAGATTGCCGAAAGGTACTACCTAGATGATTAACATAACATAACATAACACCTAGGTATGGATGGCATACTCATACAACATTTAAATCCGTCAGGTGTAAGAATCCTTAATTAAATTTATACACATTTTTTTGCCCAAACAAATAATCAAGCGTTTAAAAGCGTACCAGAACCAGCAAGGGCTAACAGTTTTAATGGTTTTATAGCTAAACCGCTTCACTGCATTTGGCCTGTGCGGTGGGTGATGGTGAATGGAACGAAAATGTAACATTCCACAACTAAAATGGAACACTTTACAAACGCAAACAAAACGCCTGAAAGTCACAAAGCCATGCTCACTCCCATTTCATTGTTTACCGTTTATCCTAGCAGGGATGAAGTATGAAGTTTACACATTGTAATAACGTCAGCAATTTCAGCCCATCCACTCACCCCCGGGCCAAGAAGAGAATGGAGAAGAAGTAATTAATAATTGATATTAAGAAACTTTCCGCATGCAGTACTGTACTGGCGGATGCACGGCAAGAGCGAGCTGCCATCAAGTGGTGCCCAAGCCCAGGTTTCAAATGTCAGCTGCATAATGGAGGAAGTTAAATAGTTGCTAATATTTTTCTCACCCACAGGCCCTTTTCTTTACTTTGTCGTTTTTCTTTCCGTCGTGTGTGTGTGTGTGAAAGGGTGTTTTTTTTGCTGCTAAAGTTACTTTCCCTCCAGTAGAAATATTTTCATTGCATTGCAGAATCAGGCAAGTTGCATACCGTTTGCATTCCGAAGAAAGTGACTGTTTCGATGGAATGCATTTGTGCAGCGGCACAGATTGCAATGCATCGGAATCCTTTTTAGTAAAGAATGATACAACGTTTTTTTTTTCTTCTTTCCAATGGCCAATGGTGATGTGTAGTGGAGGTCCTTTCTTGTAGAATTATGCCATTTTTTTGCACTTTATCCCTGCGCGCGCTCTCTCTCTCTCTTCTTCTTCTGCTGCTGTTGCAGCAGCTTTTGCAAGCTTTGCTCAAACTTTAATTTATTTAATTATGTACATTTATTGTGCGCATTTGCTGCTGGCAATGGTAAAACCGGCAGTCAGTTGTAACAACCGTAGACAATGGTAGGTTAAGTGTTGTCAGCAGCAGAAGCTATCCCTTGTGCCAATCTGAATCAGACATTCGTGCTTGTAACTCTTCGTTTCCATCACACTTCCCGACAGGAACCTTACTCGCTCGCTATGTGTTCTTTGGTGGGGCGTATCTTATGGTGCTGTAGTGCAACTGGAAACTTAAGTTTCGTGCAAAACCCGGCGTCAGAAGTCGGACGTTGTTTTTGCTGTCTTAGTTTGATCGAATGCTGTTGTGTGTGTGTGTGGGGGTGGAAATAGTTCCTTGGTAGAGCAAAAATTCTAAGAAAGAGCTTTTTATTCCCATTTCATGCGTTACAGAAACGTTTGTGGTAATTTATCGTTTAAGTACATGCAAACGGGATTGTTATAAGGTAGGTAGTTGTTACTTAAAGTTCTTGATAAATCAATTGATTTGTTTTTCCCTTGAAATAATTCTTGAATCCCTTGAAGTAATCCTTAAATTCCTTGAAATCATAAAATAATTTAATGGAATTAAAGATTCCAAAACTTTTGCTGGAAAAATAATAGTTTTATCTCAACATGGATCTTTGGAACATATTGCCAAGTTAACAGCTTTAGTCAACGAGCTAAGCACATCAACAGAGGCATAACTTTTCAAGTAAAAGGAAAGATGTCTTATTACTGAGGAAGTCTGATTAATTAGTTCGGCAGGCTTAACGCGACTCTTTTTGAAGTTATTATATACCAGACTTAAGGGAGCTGATCACCTTAAAGAGTTCTAATTAACTCAACTTTCGCTTTGGACACTGTCACTTTGTGTACAAAAGATGATCTTGAAACCGTCTTGGTATCCTCAGAACTCGGAGGATGACCTTGTAAGAATCTGGGCTATAACTACATGGCTTAGAACGCATGATCTTCATGTTTCGATAGACACCAAAGTGATACGCTAGCGAGTCTAAGTGCTCTACAAAGATGTAACCCAGCAGTTCCGATATTGCTGGAATGGCAACTCTCGTTCTAATGTTTCTCGTATGTTAAAATGAATTCCAGGTTTTTGTGCGATAACAAGAGTAACATAGAAGGTAACTCCAGGTATACGAAGAGTTCCGTTTTGGTTAAGTATTTCTAAGGACTTAAGGACAATGTAGACAGATCTTGGAAGGTCCTCATAACCTTGTATGTATCTTTAAGTTGAGATATGTTTAAGTTAAGAATGTTTACTCAGCCAATTAAACTGTATATTCCAGTAAGCCACTTCTCAAAAAAAGTTGCCCGATCTGTGCAATTTGGTAGATAAAGTCAGACATGATTTGGATAGAGTTCATTAGGGAAATGAATGAAAGTTTTCCGTATAATGATAATTAACATTCAGTTCTTCAGTTTGAAAGCTCTTCCTGCTCAGCCTATTGTACAAATAATCTAATCAAAAATAATTTCAATCATACCTTTCGTTCCCTTTCCAACCCCTTTACACACACACACCCTTTAAAGCGCGATTAAAGCCGCCAGGGGTAATATGATTTGCCATCCATCGGTTATCGATCGGCTTATGGGTAATAAAGAAAGCAAATCAATCCAAACCCGCTGTACAACCGGCCGAGGAGCGTTCAATCGGTACTGTTGGTAATGTAACAAACCCGGGGAAGGCTTATTGCATTGGTTCATTAAATTTTATTGCGCCCAGCTTAGCGCGACTGGCGTTTGTGGACGAAAGCTAAAACCATTATTGTGATATATCGACCACCGTGAAGGGTCCGGTTTTTGTGTGTTCCCGTTTGTTTGATAAGAAGAGCGCGACAAAGACACACACACACCCGCACACACACGGTACTGATAAGCATGTTCGAAAACTAGCTCGTATCAAAAAATCAACACACACCCTGTACACCACCCCGATATTATAACTTACCTTCTTCGCCCATGCTGTTCGGAACTATGCAGTCACGCTCAGGGGGATGTTTTTGCGTGTGTTCTAAGGTTGAAACCCTTACCACACTGTACGATAAGAGTACGAGTTTCGTTATAGAAGCGATGGCCCGTTTTTTTCTCTCCACTGTGGTACAAACAGATCGAATAAAGATACTTTTTCTGTTCGTGGTAATTGCTACACGGAATTGTACTGTTGCTCCCTTATTTAAGGGTTTGGCATCGCTTCCGACCTACATCTGTGATTGCAATTGTACAGGGCTTCCGTTTGATTGTCGATCTTTTCTGTCTGCCTGTTATCGGTGATCGAGTTGTCAAACTTTTTAGATTTTTTTTTGCTAGTCGCTTGATAATTGGAAAAAAGCTACTTGTGCTTCTCCCATCACAATGTCACTTCCACTTGGTGGCACTTAATAATAAACGGTCGATTTAAGTTACACACAGACACATCCTCCATCGGCCATTTTGCAACTATTGGTGAGCCATTTTATCTACTATTCCTTCGTACACTAGTAGCTCGGGCTAGTACTAAGCGATTAGATACAAAACCAGTAAAGGAAAAGAAGCCAAAATGCATCAAACTATACACTTGATTGTGGTGTGAAGCACTCCAGTACGCACTCTAGCACTGGCATCGATCGTTAAAGGTTCAATAAACCGATCCACGAAGCGTAAGGCAAGTGTGCGCTGTGCACTGTAGCGATAGTGTCCATCGTCCGTACGGATCGGCGGTTAAAATTAGACTGGAAAATGTGTAAACACACCGTATCGCGCACTTTATTGTTATTGACTGGGAAACCACCCGCGTTCCGTACCCTTTACTGCCACGCCCTGCCCTACCGTTGGGGTCGTTGTGGTATTGGTGAAACGTAAATTCACCCACCTGTAGCAGGGCGTACGATGGAAAAAGCTGTCCGATATGGCGCGGCTTCTCGGCACCGATGTGTATAAAGGGGGTTTAGGGGTTCTTTTTTTTTCGAGGTATGCTTCAGATAAATAATAAACCTTAATCAAGGGAGGGGTTGATCGAGGGGGTTGATGCGAGAGGGTATGGGGGAAGAAGCGAGCAACTGCAGACATGGCACGCATACACACGGTGAAAGAAAGTGCAAAGGGATGGAATGCGCGTCATCTTTACACGGTGGAAAACGTAAACAACGTGCGATCGCGCACATGTACACGGGACGTTTGCTTACTTATTTCCTACACCTTAACTCAAGGTTTCGTTGTACGATACACAACGGTCACACAATGTTCACGGTTCTAGCTGGATGTAGGGCTGTATGCTTGTGTTTTTTCCTTGTGGTTGTTTTTCGCGCGTAAATGTTATGGCGGCCGTGTTGTGTAGGTGGTCCGCGCTTAGGTCAAGAATGTTTGTTTGTGGGGATGAAATTGGGATATGATTGGAATGCTTTTTCTTCTTTTTCTGTGGGGTTCTGGGGGGGGAAAAACACATGAAGATGAAGCTTATATTTTGCTTTGTTGCATAAACAAAATTAGTAAATTATTTGCTTTTCATACGAATTGTTATGATTCGCTTGGGTGATGTTTGAGTATTTCATGGAGAAGATTCAGTGTTTCTACGTGTGGTAAAAAAAAGTTAGTAAATTATTATTTGAGTTAACGAAAGATTAAATTTTGCTATAAATTATTAGTTTTCTTCTTCAAAAAATTACTCAAAAGTACGACTTTATCTTCGTTTTAATATTTTAGCCGATCTTGATGATCTTAAATTATTTCCTTATTAATTAAATCAGTAGAGGTCAATAAAGGGTTTAACCCCTAGCCCTAGGGAGCTTATTGTAGATTTGTGCATTTGACCAGCTGTACTATTTATCCCCTTTTTGAGTTCTGTACGTTACAAACCATATTTATCTTATTGCCATTCGATAGTACACATTTCCGCTGTTCCGCGTGCCATTCTTGAAAGGTCGTAAACATTCCAAAATGAATCATAAAACGTCATTTACCATAACCGAGCAATGTACATATTTCGGTTGACTGTTCACATCCGGACGGTTAACTGGTGGTGGTGGTGGTGGAGCAAAAACCTGTGCCTGACAGAAGAAAAAAACTCCGGCTGCCGTCAGACAATAATTCTCACCCGAATGGCGTACAATAAAAAGATTAATACTTAAGCGCGGGGCATCGTTATCTTTAAATGGTACGCGTACACTGGATAGTGGGAAGCGGCGTGGTAGAACCAAGACCTCAACAAGAATGATGCGACCGTGAACCGAATGGGGCAAAAAAACCGTCCAACGCTGTCTATCACGACCGCTCATCGGTAGATAAAGGAATGTGGCCCTGATTATCGGACGCTTTCGGATTGCACGGGGAGTTTGATATGGGGTTAAGATAGAAGAGCTTAGCGTGCCTTCTTCCCGCTGGAGGATCCAACGGCGCCACACAATCGGCATGATTACGGGTTTTTGGTGAAATGCCCGATGACCGATGGTATTTTTTGGCCGGGAGAATGGAGGAAGGGAGTGTGGGGATGTGGTCCGGCATCATGTCTGCCGCCAGTTTGAAGATCCTCGAACGGTGTGGTAGCTCTGTCAGTGTCCTTTGTATGCGCTTGGCGACAACCGTTCGTAGAATTAGTCCTCCAAACAAAACCGGTCGGATGTTTCATTAGAAAACCTCAAGGCACTATTCACTGTCATCGTTGAGAGGTAATAATGGCGAGAGCAAACTTTCTGTTTCTGATAACTTTGTTCATTCTAACTCATTCTAACTGGTTTAATTGCATCCATTATTTTGTAAATTATTGGGGAGTTATATTTGGGTTAGGTCAGGAAGAAATATTTTGGATGCATTTTAAACAAAAAAAAAGTTTTAAATTCTTACAGCGCATAATAAGAGACAATTTGTTTAAATTGAATGCTGATCTTTTTAAATGTTTAAGATACTTCAATAAAAAGAACCTTTTCCAATCATTGCACGACAAGTCAACCGAGAAAAGGACTCTCATTAATCAAAAGGATCAAGATTCTGAAATCAAACATCGAACAAGGTTGGAATCCCCGGGAAGTCAGTTGTCTTTTACGTTGTTTGAAGATCAATTTAGATGACATCAATGTCAGGACCGTGAAATTGCGATTCAATCGTCAACAAAAAACCAAAAAACAGATTCCCAAACACCCGTAAAATGTGGTGCGATTGGCTTGGGTTATTCTCAAAGCTACTAAAGATTTAACTGCACCTTATGCAACCTATTAGGTTGATAGAAAAAATCCAGTAGTTTTGGATAAAGTTCGAAACTTTAGTTTTAATTTCACAAATTTAAATCGATTTTCCACCATTTTGGGCTAAAGTCTGAATTAAGGACACCCCATCTCATGGTCACTCATTTGAGTGACTATTTTTCGTGCAGGGTGGTTCGCAATCGTAATTGTGACGGTTGCGTGTTTTTTTATTATGTTTCGAGGCACAGACACCTGAGGGCTTGGAAGTCGAAAAAGAAAATGTAGCAATTGGTGGCATCTGTCGACCACAGGTCAAAGATTGGCGATCCGTTGGATACCGCCCGAGTTATGGGGCAAAGTTGGGCCAAAAATGAGGAAAATTGCACCAAAACCCGAAAAAGTGCAACAGTTGCTTTCGCGAATAGCTTTGGCCACAGACATGGTAACAATTAATGGTGCATGGACGAAATGTAGGCACAAGTGCCATCTAGCCAAACCAGAAGACACATTGGCGGTCCGTTGGGTACGGACCGAGTTATGGGGCAAAGTTGGGCCAAAAATGAGGAAAATTTAAGAGTTTCACAAACAGGGTATGGAACTTGGTTCCTCGATTAATAAACTATTTTGCACTACGTGAAAACCCCCCTGCAATGTATTTGTAATTATTAAAAAAAAAAAACAAATTCAGTCCACATTGCATAGCCTCCGAACCGAATATAGTTTTTATTAATCAGTTCCAACCAAGTTCTCATGATGTAACTCATGATAAACGATTTCTTTCCAGTCCCACCAAATGCACAACTCATGTTTGCATGTTTGACCGTTAGTTTTGGAATTCGTTTGCGATTTCAATTGCTCATCTCCTATCCAAAGTGTCTTATTATTTATCAGTGTTACAGGAGACCGAAAGAGATGAGTTGAACAACGATGAACTGAGATGGACGACTTTACTACACTATACTACGTCTCTCTCTCTCTCTCTCTCTCACTCTTGTTGGCTTAATGACCCTTAAGCTCATACCGGCCATTTCTGGCTTACGAGACTTATTTTACCACGTAGCCCGATAGTCAGTCCTTGCTACGGGGAGTCGGCCCGGATGGGATTTGATTTTTGGAACTAGAGCCGTTCATTACATACACCACAGGGCCACCCCTACACCTACACTACACTATACTATAAATCATATTTTGGTCGATGCAGAATTTAACATAAAAATATTGCGATATAATCGATATAGTGATCATAACATTAAGCCATTCACGGTTAAAAGTATCACTATCGGTACAACATATTGGTTGCTAAACCGAAAGAAAAATGAAAATATCTTTTATTTCCCCAACCCAATATTTCATGCTAGAATAGCACGCTAGTTCCAGTTCACTCTCTATCTTCCGTTAAAGAACGATGCTTAATTTAAAGGAAGCTTTACCCACCGCACAAGTATGATGCCCAGGAAAAGCAGTCATCTCGTCTCATACATAATTGCTTTCCCGGTAGCATCTTTTCCTGCCACGGTGGAATTGAGTTTTTGCGTAGCTACATACGTACAGCAAACGCTAACGAAAATGAACCAGTGGCTTTGGAAATTGCAATTTATCGGGTGGGAAATCGAACAAATCTTCCCAATATCCTTACCGTGTGCGTAGCGTAGCGGTTGAATTGGAAACGATCGAATCGATCGTACCCAAGCAAAATGCCGGGAGCATTAGAAATCTTTTAGTATTTGGCCGGCTAATAAAATCATTCCCATCGGACCGTATACGGTGCTGATGCAAAAAGGGGAAAGTTTTAGCTGGACTGTGTGGCCGGTCAGAATTACATCATCATCATCATCATCATCATCACCATAAGTCGGTTATCGGAGAGGATATGTGTGTAGGGGGGTATAGTTGAATCTTTTCTCTTGTAGTGTCTGCCTTGTCTGTTCAGTTTAGTTGGTAACTGTTTATTGTGGAAGAAGTATATTTATTTGGATTGCTTTTTATTTTAATCACTGCGAGAAAAAGAAAGAAAAAACGTACAAAAATAAATAACACTTATTGTTACAGTAAAAGTCCAGTCAAAAAGGTATGTAACTGCATTTAAACGAAACCCATCATTCCAAACACATGTGAACAAGAACTCATTGTGGCAAAAGCTACGTGTGGTCTTTTCATATCCCTATTGGGTTGTATCCTTTTTTTTGTAAAACGTTAATAGTTTTCTTCGGAAATCAACGAAACCCGGTCGGACAGTAGGTGTGGGTTTTGCTTTCATTCGCGAAACGTTTTCGAAGCTGTTGAATACTAAAAGGCACACACAACAAAACCCCCCCAAAACGGAACAGACGGAACGAAAGTTCCCCATGAGAACTGACCGTACTGGTAGTGAATTTACGAATCCCGTGCTGGTCTCGTTTACCTACGCGCGATTGTCTCGTTGGGAACCGTAGGCTGATGTGGTTCTGACCTGTAATGTAAATTTTTTCGACCATGGTTTACGTATGATTTTTTTTTCGCTCTTTGTTTTTGTGACCACTGTTACAATGTATACGGTGTTGTGGGAACATTTTTGCTAAAATGCCATTCTTTCTACCACCGGAAGCTTCATTCCGGTAGGTTGTTAGTTTTTTGTTTTGGTATTTGCTTGAGACTCATTTTTCGTAGTCGTATGGTGAGATGTTTGTGTTGGTTGTCTTTTTTTGGTGGGTTTATGTTAACATACAGCCTCCATTTTGTGGCTGTTTTGCAACGGTAGCATGAAGCTGGATGGGAATGATTGCCAGAATGGTTCTGCCGTTTGATACGTTTTTTATTTAGCGAAGTGAAAGTGAGCAAGAAACAAGCGGCAAAAACGTGGAGGTAGAATGTAATGGACACCCTGCTGTACAATGCAGGCATGAAAGCTTCTCGGAAAGGGAATTACAAACGTACCGTTTTGGTTAAAGCAAAGCAATTCCAAAGTTCCGATCATTTTTATGGTTTGTTAATCAACCGTTCTTGAATGGGGTTTGATGGTTAACGGAGCGATTAGCATTTTATTCATTGTTCAGCAAACGATTGACTGTTTTTGGGTAATGAAACCTGAAGCGCAGTTAAGTGTATATTTAAAAAAAAATCACATTATTGTCAGATTTATTTATTTAGAAATAGATTTCGTACGATAAATTTTTATGTTATGCTCGGTGCAATGGATGGATGCCAACAAAAAATTTGCAAAAATAGGGGTTTGTTTTGGTTTTGGTTTTTCTTGTCTTGTTGTGATTTTGGACAGGTGCGGCCAGTGAGTTTGCTTTAACAATTGCGGGAAGTGCGTAAAAAAAATAAAAAGAAAAAAAAATAGTTTTCCACCAAGGAACATCAATGTTATTGCGTTGCGTGATGTGTCCAATATATATAGCCTGAGTTTTGTTCATGTTAAAACTGTTAAATGTTTCCTGATAAGTACGTACGTTAAAAGTTTATTTTCACCTTGCGGAAAATCAACGCTAGAAAATTCTTATAAATTAATTACTAGTACCTAGTGGAGGCGCCCGGTGGTATATGTATGTGATAAATAGCACCGGGAATCAAATCATGACCTCTAAAGTCGTTAAGGCAAGAAAAGACCTAGTACTTAATTTCCAGTTTAAAAATGTGTATTTAAAGGATCGGTTTTCGTTTTATTGAACTACCATATATTGCATTATTTAAAAAAATAATATACTTTCAAAAAAAATGTAGGCACAAACCTATTCCAAATTAATTCGAAAAAAGGATTTCGCATGTAGAATGAAAAAACGTGTCCATCAATTAAAAAAAACACATCACTCATCGTATCGTTCCACTCAGTGGGTTTTAATTTCATTCAGCTCGATCACATTCTCCGTCAGCAGATCGACCAGCACGTCGAGCTTCACCTGCAGCATGTTGTTCTCCTGTTCGAGCGTTTTCATACGCCGCTTCATGCGCAGCAAATCGTCCGTCAGGTTGACGCCAGGCCCGGACGCTGTCGAGCCGCCCGGCTTCAACCCATTCAGCCAGACGCCATCGATGAAGCAGAGCTGCTTATCGACCAGATTCAGCGTAATGGTACGGAAATCGTCCAAATCTTCGGCCGGCGGTGGACAGCCAATGTTTAGGCGCTGGCTGCGTGGTGGTGCAACTTTCGGTGCAAATTTCTTTTGAAAAATAGGCATCGTTGTGTCGTTCCGTACGTCCGCGTAAGGTAGATAGATGGCCTGCAAAATGGTCTACGACGAAAAAACGGTACTGAAGGATTGTTGTTTTGCAGAAGGTGCGTGTGAAGTTACCTGTGGTGTTAATCCTTTGTCGCTATAATCTGTTGGACGCGTACGCTTTTGCCAGCTGTCAATAGGGCCATCGGTTTGACGTTATACGAACGAAAAAGGGTTGGCTTTCTCCTGCTGTCAAACGCATAGTAGCGAAACTGTTTGTAGCACGGCGCTTAGCAACCGTCGCTACACGACATACTTCCGTTGCCATGGTGACGTTTGTACAAACACAAACAAAAAAGCGATATTGAGCATACGATGCTTTCTACCCCAAAACCAGTGCTAGTTTGATATTCCGCGATGGTGGTGTTGTTTTTTAAAGAAATATTTCATTAATAAATTAAAATTTAAATAAAAAAAAACCAATATTATCACACCACCGATTGGGTGTCGTTTGTTCTGTAATGTCGGTTGCGATTCCCGCACCACACACAAAAAGAAGTGGTGAAAAATGTGATTTACTGACACAATTTAACGAACTTTATCGCAGCATCGAACAGGAGGTACGTTCCCATCGTCACGAGCACGAACGGATCCGTACGGATCTGCAGAAGCAGCTTGAAGCATTAGGTCCGGTGTACGGGCACGACACGGAACCGGTTACCGAACCGGATTACAAACGTGTCAGCGATGAAGTGATCCGGAACCAGCAGAATCAAATTCAGCTGATCAAAGAGGTTCGTTTCCTGGTGGCTTTACGTGGTGCTCCGGTATCAATATAAATGCATATACCCGTACTGTTCAACATAAACATTCGGGATTGGTTCATGGCTTTTTTTCTCGCCCTCTTCTCGCTATCGCTATCAATGCAAATACAGGAAAAAGAAACATTCGAGAAGCTGTGGCAAAGCTCTCAGCGTACCATCCGTATATTGGAGCTCGAAATTCACGAGTACCGAAGGCAGCTGAAGCAGCCCAAAGGTGTGCTTGACGCACGGCAACAGTACGCGGCAGCCGTACAGCTGCTGGAACAAAATCTGACGGGCGTTCGGGCGGCTTTGGATGAAAAAATTGCCGAAAACCGACACCTGCAGCGTGAACAGCAGGCGGCAACGGAACGGGTGAAGGTTTTGCAGGAAGACGTGCAAGGTAGGTATGCTGAAGGGGAGGAAAATGGGGGATCCGTATGTAAATGATGTGCGACGGCAACCATCGCGGGACGGGGATTAGAGTTTGCGATCCGGTTACGGCATGACACAAGCCGTAAGAGCTGCTGTCATTCCCGGGGATTTGCACCGTAAACTGTTCGTGTTCACCCCGCTAACGTCTCTTTTCATTTTTCCTTCTTTTCCACTGTTTTTGGGGAATGGTGATTTTTTTCTCTCTCTCTATTTCTCTCTCTCTGTCTTACTATTGTTGGCGTTTGTGTGTTTATTCAAATCACACTGGATGCGGAATTTTCACACCCCTTGGCGTGCAGCGCAACAGCGAGAAACGGAAGCGCTAACGAAGGCAATCGACGAGCTGCGGACAAGCGAGTGTCAGCTGCGCACCAATCTCGACCGTACGATGCGGGATAAGTCCGAGCTCGAGACGCTGCTCGATACGGCTGCCGCACTGGCCCGGCAGCACATGAGCCGTGAAAATCTTGCCCTCGCCAAGGTCCAGGAAGCACTTCAGCTGGCGGACAGTGCGATCGAGGAGAAAAATTGTATCGTACGGCGTGAGCAGGATGCTCGCGAAGAATGTGACTTTCTGGCCTCGACAATCGGCCAGGTAATGGAGGAAGCGGCACGCAAGGTAGAACACGAGCTCGGCGGACTACGGAGTGGGTACGAGCGGCGAATAAGCGAACTGGAGCAAACGCTTGATCAAACCCGGAACGCGCTCGAGGTACAGACGCAACGGACCGGCCAGGCCGAAACAAGGGCCCGTACCGTGGAGGAAAAGTTCCGTACGTTGCTAAAAACGAACCAAAATCTCGACACCGATCTGCGGGCAGCTTCAAAGATGATTGTAAGAGAAAGCTTCTGGTAGATATATTCAATGCTGACCGTTATTGTGTCGCATTTCCTGTAGCATTTGTGAGTGGAATTTCCCATTTTTTTGTTCGTCTTCTGTTCACCTCCACCAGTAAGCAATATCGGGCAATACCACCGATATGCGGATCGGTGCGATAATGCTGAGCAGAGCTTATGCATCTTCCCAAATGCTTATGGTACCGTAATAACGGAAAGCAATTCTAGACTACCGACACACCGAGCGGGTGGGGTGTCGTTGAATTTGTAGGGAGTTTTATTTTTAGTAAAAAAAAACAAACGCAACTACATCTCGATTTTATTTTGCAGATCGAAATGGAACTCAAGCTGGAAGCACTTCAAAAAACGATGGCCAAAGAGAAGGAAACAAATCGGTAAGTAGTGGAAGAGGAAATTGGTGTTCGCTAGTGTTCACTTTTTTTTGCTCGATTTTCCATCGCAAACACACGAACCAGCCAGGTTTGTGTTGGAGGATGGAATTGTCGTTCTTGCTTTCGGTACCGTTACCTCATATTTTCCATTATCGTTTATTAATGAGCAAATCTAGAGTGAATGGAGTATGCTCGAAATGGAATGTGGAATTTTTCGCTACCAAGCACTGATTTGTGGTTAGTTCCGATTGGTTCTCGAAGCAGTACGATGCTCACGATGGATTGAGCTAGAAAAGAAATTAAATTATCGTCAATATGGAAGAAGCGAATCTTTACGCGAAGTGATGCAGAACTTTGATCAGTAGTTGAATGTTTTGTAAAAAGTTTTTTTTATTAATAATTTGTATAAAAGTAATTTCTTTTGCTAATTATCGTTTATAATACACATGTTTCATTGAATTAAATGCTCTTTAAACGCTAGAATCAAGAGATTTAAGCGTTTTTTTATCATAATAAATAATCAAAAGTTTTATTTTGAATATTAATTTGATTGTTACTAATGGCTGATATAGTAGTTCTAATATTAAAACACTTTTCAAAGCAATTTTATGTTTTATTTTTACACTTTCAAATGGTTTCAAATTCAAGTTCAAATGGTTATAAAATATGATTGAAAAGAAACTTCATTCAATTACATCGTTCACCCTCGATGTGATGCACTTCAACAATCATATTTATTACACGTTCGAATTATTACCCATAAAACAGTATGAATGATAATTAAAAGCAAATACAGTTGTTTGCAAGAAACGAAGTTTGCAATAACTCCTGCCTCTAGTACCATTTCCTTTTCGCAAAGGCCAATAAAGTCCGATAAGGAAGGCACATATAAATTATCGAAACGAAAAGCGATCTTCCCGACAATTGTTGAGATTGTACGGTTCTGTTGTAACGCTTGCTGAAAGGCACACATCCTTTTGCATTGTGTCGTACGGGAAGAGATACTCCCGTCTGCTAAATGTGGAACAGACCGAGTGCATCTCGGCGTATGTGTAAGTGTTCGTTTTTTTACTGTGTCCGATACGGGTTTCGCTCGTGGAAGCATGCAGCTACATATCTCTTACTTTATATTGTTTACTTTTCTTTTGTTCCGTTATCCTTTTTTGTTCCATCCACTACATCTATCGTCGTCCATTCTTGAAGACCCTTGTGTGAACGTTGGGCAGGAAGTGGGGGACGATGCATCCGCAACGCAAAACCCTTAACGTCCTCGATGCTCGATGCGTTGCAGAAGCTTACAAACCGACTGCACTTGGCCTTGATCGTTACAAATTCTTGTTATCTTGTTTTTTTTGTTCCATTTCTAATTATCACTTCCCGTCCCCGGTGCGGCAAAAAAAAACCCCTAGAGCGTGCAGTGCCCGGGAGGAAGACCTGCAGCGTCTGCTGGCCAACAGTGACCAGCTGAAGGAGCGCTGGAAGCGCGAGATGCTTTTGGTAACTGACGAGTTGCGGCGTAAGATAGAAACGATGCAGCGAGAGAATTGCAAGCTGACAGCGGAAAACAATCAATTAAAGGATCAGCTATTAATGGCATCGTCACCGATGGAGGCGCCCAGTCGTTTGGATGGAGGCGCCCAGTCAGTGATCATCGCTAGTACTGGACCAACGACGAACGGTCGGCCCTGAGAGATACTTAGTAATAGAGAGACAGACAGAGAGAGAGGTATAATTGGTGGGATACGGCTTTTGCGGTGAAACTTCCGTCCACCGTCCGACAGTAAAGTCCTTCAACGGAGCTGAGAAGGATGAATTCCATTAGCGTGAGAGGGGCCGGCTGGTTTCTATTACCAGGCTGGATACGCACGCAACTAGGACAAACAAAACCTCGCGGGAGTTGTAATGATGTCAAGTTTACTGAAGGAGGTTACGTTCTATTCGTAAACACAATTGATCAACAAACACGTAATTGATGCAGCGTACCATTGTACTGTCCCGGTATCTGACCGAAAGGGTGATACTTACATACCGTGTGTCTATGGGACGCTTTCCATCATCAATAGCGAGCCGGAAAGGCGGGGGGAAGCGGGGGAGGGAGGGAATTTGCTTTATTTTGGAAGGAAAAAGTTTTCCCGTATCTATGTCAGTGATATTGAACCCTATCTGTATCTTTTATTGAATCTCGCACGGTCGTAATTAGGCGTAATCAGAGCCGTAATGAGGTTTTCTCTTCCCACATGGAGAAAACTTGCCGTTTATGGGATGGTAATTTTTGGAAACATTTCTCTTAGTACTAAAAAGATGTATTAAACGAAACGTGTAATAAAGTTAAACTTTTTGGATAAAGTTTTTTTTCTATGAAAGTGATCGTTTTCATATTCGATTAGCATCGTACATTTAAATAAGATGATAAACATTAGTTTCTTTAGCGATTTGTTCTGAATATAGCAGACTTAATATACAATAAATTACATTTCTTGTTGTGTTTCCTAAATGTAAATAAAACCAGATGACCTTATGGAAGAAAGAACATTTTTATACAAAATTTGTAACTTGCAACTAATTTTTTTTTCTAGAATATTATCTAAAAACACTCAATTGGTATAGAATATGACGAGAACCGGTGTGTTCAACATGGTATGGTCGTTGACATGTCTTGTGAAAAATGTACTTCTTCAGCTTCAGAGGCTGACAATACGGCCGAAGCCGTAATAATTAATTGTAAATAAATAAAAATAAATAGAATATGAGAATAAAAATGTTGAAGTAATATTAATTGGATTATGCTGTTTTTTTGACACACCTTTCTGAAAAAAAATTATTAAAATCTTTCTGTTGATATATTTTTTTGCTATTGGAAAACAATTAAAACCCGCTTTAAAACTCTTAAAAACAAGATAAATTTCTTGAAGTAAACTGTTTGAATTATAAATGTAAAACTTTCCACCGTTGGAAACATTTGCGCGAAAACAGCATTACGAGTTTAACTACTGTTTTGCGCCAACAGTTTTTCTATGGTACATTAATTTCTTTTCCCAAAAAAAAAACAAACTTCTACCATCACTGCACTAGGATAGAATTTATGAGATCGTTTAATCTTAACCGATTTTACCGCCAGTTAGGGGAATGAATAATAATGTCTTTGGTGCAAAGAAAGTTTCACGCCACCAGTATCAACCACACTGGAGATTATGTGGAATGCAGTCGGTGCATCGTGCAGCATAAGACTCATGGAAACTTTCCTTACACTGTGTGCCGTTTTTGGTGGCACCAGAACGATGAGACCTGTTTGACTTTGGCGTCACATTCCTTACGATACGGTAGCAGACGCGGCTTAAGACGTATCCTATTGCGTCCGGAGCACCCAGTTTCGAAACTCACACAGTAACTGCCGTCAGTTAGCTAGGCAGGCAGTCAATTTAATTGTTTCCAAGACGTGTGCGACCGTGTGCTGTTGGGTGGTCTGTATGTGCATGTGCTTTTGGGGACGGTCGGTGACACACGGGAAGTTAGTTTACGAAAGGCTGCTGTCTGCACGTTTTGTGCTGATGTGCGGGCTTTGGGAGTTGGTTGAGTATAATCGTATTTGTAATCTTGCCATCGTAGCTTTATCGTTTAGATGCAACTTTTTGGTGTTTGATAAAGTGCATCCTTCGGCATGGAGTCGGAGAGTTCCAATTGGAAGTGAACGTTGTTGTTAATTGCATTGTTGTGCTGTACGGGGTAAAGATATAGACGAAATTTGTATACAGAACAACGTACGGTAGAAACACAAGATGATAATAATAAAAATGATAGTAATTGTCGTCTTTGAAACCTTGAAAAATTGGAATTGGATTGCGCTTTAAAACAACGAATTGAATAGTATATTTCGAATGAGTAGAATGTCTTTTTTTTCGACCACATTTCAGTGTCAATTTGCACTTGTTCACAGTTTTAACTCCTTTCAAAACACTTGAACATCCTTGCAGCGAAACGAGTGAAGTGTTCTCTGGAATGGAATGGTGCAACATGACACCGGGCTTTGTACCATTTTTAACCAAAAATTGTGATACGCCAGTGCTTCATGTCTTTACATGCTTATACCACAACGAATCAGTACGTACGTGTTTTGTGTTGAGAGCAGTTTCTAAAAAGTGTAAAGTTTTTTTTTCTTCTACCCAAAAAAAAAGCACAAAACAACAATTGAACAAAAGCATGTTTGAAATAGTTGCTGTAAAACAATGCTTTAGGGGAAAATAAAAGATACCATTCGGGTGGCCAGGTAGACAGATTCTTGCTTTTGGTAATCAGAAGCTATTTTTTGTTTGGCAGATAGATAGATGAATATAGCGCTAAAGCAAAGAGAGAGAGAGAGGGGAAAGGAAATTGGCAAAGAAAAGTGTCATCACATCGTAAAACCTTTACTGCAACGGATAACGAATGTCACGTACACTAGCACCGGACAATTCTTTAGCAAAACGGGTCGTGGGTTTTATTCCTTTTGTTTTATTTTTTCGCTACTTGCCTGGCCACTTCAAGGGCATGGCAGGTTAGTTGTGAATGGTGAAAAATAAAGCAAAAAGAAATCGAACTCGTATGGAGGTTTCAGCAAAATGGTACGATTCTAAATGTATTTCATTACAAACGTGTGCGGGAATTAAGATTAAATGAAACAAATTTGTAGTAATTTGTCGTTTTGGAAAGTCTTCTTGCTCTGCTTTTGACCCTCACGAGAGATCTTGTCCTGGCATTTCTGGTACTCCTTGACCTTATTTTCCCGTTTAGTGAGATAGTCAGACCTTGTGCTACTGGGGGGGACGATCCGAATGGGAATTGATACGCGATCGTATCGTGTAGAGATCGGCGCCGCTACCAACTCTACCTCTGGGCCGGTCTGGAATAATCTCACTCTTAGTCTTATTTTCTTCTACATTATCTGCTGTCAAAATACGTTGCTTAACATTATTTTAATATGATTAAAATTGGTGTGTTGAGTTTTGGGAAAACGAAGAAATTTAATTACTTTCAACGAAGTGATATAGAAGAAACTTTTAGTATATTTAGCGGTAGACTAAACTTATGCATATTAATCGATGAAGGCTGAACGGTGCATCAGGATCCGAATTCCAATTTCATGCTAATAAAAACGAACTTTTCTTGATATTTATCACCGGGCGTAAGTTCTATCGCTAAAGATCAATCATATACCACGGCGTGTTTCTCCCCTCACTTGTTTTATGGAAGCAAGTCTCTGGTTTACAACTTCCAAAAGTCATAAACAGTAGCTCGAAACTAATTAAAACTTAAGACAGCGTGTTGCTCACACTGACGGACGTGTCATTGGACAATTTGACCAGGCGTCCCAGGCATAAGAGAACGGGGAGCCTTGATAGATGGGAAAAGGTTTTCACCGAGGTGGTTGGTTATATTATACAGTTGAGCTGTTTTGGTGTAGAAGATTTTTGGTGGTAATCGATTTTACCGGGTGCTAGCAGCATCTGGCGTACCAATGGGACAGCAATTCCAGTAAGCCTGCTGGTACAAAATGTATCACGGCGACGACGATGGCAAGAGGATGGGTTAAGCTGATACGTTATGCAGCTGGGAAAGTTTTCCCGACATTGGTGTATGGAAAACATTCGTCACCACCAAAATAGACGCAACGTTGATCAGGACGGCAGAAGGCTCCCAACCAGAAATGCTGCAAAAAGGAAGAAGTTTTCCACCAGCAACGCTTTCTAAGGGAAAAGTGCTTCACAAAGTGCTACACCGTTGTCGTTCGTGTCACCGGGGACACTGCATTGATGCGTTTTTCACGCGCGTTCAAGATTCAGCATGAGGAAGCGGATGTTTGGCTGTATGCGGGTTTATACGTTCGTTCGATAGGATGCTTCACAAAGAAGCTGCAACCGATGTGGGAGGCAAAAGGAACGAAAATGGAAGGAACAATATTCCTTACAATCATGCCGAGTATCCTGCTGGTAACAGAAGCAATGGAACGAACAAAATTGCGGTCGATAAATTTCTGTCTAGTGCACTTTTAATGCACGCCCCGTGGTTCCATAAATTCGATCGGGTGCTTTTTTGTTCTTGCTGTTGCTATTATTTTTCACGATCTTTGTGTTTTATGTTTCCAATAGTTTTTCTTTTCACGATTGGTCGTCGACAGAAGGTACGTTCTATCGGTGTGGATGCATCGTACGGAACCGGAGCAAAGCAAAGGAATCAGTAGCAGGTAATGATGTTAGAGACAGTTGTGGGACAGTAGTATCATGGGAATGTGAAGTAAAGTAAGGGAGGGAAAAAAGACAACGTCTTTGTAACAGTTTTTGTAAAAGGTTTAAATCTTTGTTTGTTTGTTCCTCTTTTCACGATTTACTATGAGAAGAATATTTTCGTTTCTTGTAATAAAAATTGCTTAGATCTTTTGTTTAGTGTTGTTGAATTCTAATATGATTAATTAATATCATTCCGTTAAATCTAGCCATTACACTCATAGTTACCACTTGTTATCTCTAGTCTTATCCCGTCACTAAACGCGTAGCAATTGCCGCGCGTTTGCGAACGCGATTCAGAAAATATTTGCGAAACTTCATATAAAAAAATTCGAAAAGTCGCTATACGTGTATTTTCAGTGAAAAATCGCTATTCCAAGCGCGACTTGACGCCATGACAGTTATCTGTAACGGCAGCCAGGTTAGCTCGATTTTGCTGGCAATAACAAGGCAAACAAATACAACTTCAAAAATTAGATCGGTTAAGTGTCAATAAATATTGTAAAGTTTAAAAAAAATCCAGTGCCTTTTTATTTTCAAAAGTACGTACGTGTTGTAGGTAATTATTGTGAATGTAGATACTATTTTTAAAACAGAAGAATGGTTTTTAATTCGAAGAAAACCTCATCTCGCGTACATTTCCCAAAAAATCTATAAATTTGCCAACCTTATAAGGCTATAGCCTTAGTCTTTTTTGAGTAAATTAGAAAAAAGGGTGCATTTGAATGCACATAGGTTGAAATAATTTTTTTTTCACTGAAATAAAGCTGTAAACAAAAAAAGAATCAAAAATAATAAAAAATTTAAAAAAATTATAAAAATTTGAAAATTTGAAAAGCCTTAGCTGTTTTGGAAAATTTTAGAAATATTTTATAAATTGATGTATGTTAATGCAAATTTGTTGAAATAAGTTTCTTTTCACTCAAATAATGCTTTCAATCAAAAAAATATTAAAAAGATAAAAACAATTGTATAAATTTGAAAATCTCTTAAGGTTGTAGCCTTCACTTTTTTGGGAAATTTGGCAAAATTTAAAAATTGATGTATTTTAATGCGATTTTGTTGAAATAAGTTTCTTTTCACTCATATACTGTTTTAATTTAGAGAAAAAAATAATATAAAATTAAAAATATTTTTAAATTTGAAAATTATCTAATTTCGACAATCTTGAAGTCGCGCCAGAATCGCAAATTGTTTTTTGGAAAATTGAGCTTTTTTTGTCCCGTTCGCAAACGCGACAATTGCTGAGCATGTAGTGCTTGCTTGGTAACATAAATACATTTCTCATGGTTTCTCAATTTTTGCTCAATTTTGTCAATCAACGATCACAGCAGTTAAGATCAATGCGATGCAAAAGTGCAAACATCGTACATTTGATCCAAATTCCATTGAAACTTGCTCAAACCCCCGTTGTGGGCGTTATGTTTAAAAATAAGTTTGGTCGTACCAACGGCTGGTCCCAGCCTAACCGGGATGATGGGTCGGTGGTGCATACACCAGGTCCCAAAGTGCGGATTGATGATGCATCGATGAAATGCAATCGCTTCGTCCCTTCTCAGCAGCGCATCGATCTGAAGATCCTTCGGGGCATTGGGAATTCTTAGCTCATGCTGTACCTTCACATGGGCCTATTGCTATCAACCCGACCAGTGTGGTAGGGTCGGCAGCGAACGTACGTACTGATAGCAGACCAAATTGCCATCTTCTTGGTGCATTCGTGCACCACATCTTCGGTCGGTAGAAATATTCCACCCAGGGTGCACACCGGGCCGGAAGTCTTGTGGGAGCGAAAGTAAAATGAATTGCACTCGAAGGTAATCTATGTTTGTTTGGGCTTCTGGCTTCTGGTTCCACCAGCTCCCATCGATCCACTTCCTGCATCGCCGATTGTGCGGTGAGCTCACTTGTTGGCTTCCATCCGTATCCGTTGGTTCGAAAGTTCGCAAAAGTTTCAGTGTAATGTTACACATACCAATATAAGGCCCCTATCACGTAAGGATGTGGAAGAGACAGAACGCAGGATATGAGCGTCCTTCCCGCTCGGGGCTAACGTTACGTAAAGGGAATCAACTGGTATCTAAAAAGGAACCCCATCAGTGCTTCCACGGCACTCTGTGCTTCCACGGCACTCTGTGCTTCCACGGCACTGTATCTTCGGGTGGACGTGTGATCCAACCGGGTAACCCAATTGTCGGCAGGGTTTGGTGAGTAAGTGATCGAAGCTTCCGGTGCCGGGAGAAAACATTCTCCGTAAGTCGCAAACTTTCGTACGAGCGGGCTTCGCTGAATCTACAATCAGGTCGTGGTGCGAGATGCGAAATAGAACCCTTTACCTCGTTCAACGCGAGGCTGACCATGAGAGGGCGTTTTTCCGACCGGGGTGTGTGTGTGGTAACTATTACTTTCCACCCTTGCGGGGAAGGCGAATGGGATGGAAAGTTTACAGATTATGTGCATTGAATTAACAATCATTGGACGACGTTTTGAAAGCGAACCTGAGGGTATAGGACAACATACAAAAAAAAATGGACCAAAACCAGAGGAAAGAAGAAGGAAAAAAGTGGTAAGTTCCAATATATTATATCAGTAGTTCAACCGACTATTTGATGGCACACGGTGAATGCAACAATATACATGAGGTGATGCGGAGGAAAGTTTTTACTAAATCTCTTCTTCCTAGAGCTTGACCGTTCGACCTGGGAATAGTCGAACTGCCGCACCGCAGCAGTGGGTCGATCAGTCTGTAGCCATTCTGCACAACTTGAAAAGTAAGCGATCGGTATGTATGTGTGCTAAATTGGCTATTAAATTGTAATGATGGTACCGAGCGTGGTCGTGAGTGTGTTCGAAGTCCGATCGAAAGGGTGATAGAGTTTCGAATCAAATTACTTCTAGGTACGTTTTAATTGGAAACGGTCGCTTTGATAGAATGGATGTCCGGATATTGGATGGGCAGGTATACTCAGCTATTGCTATGCCCCCATTATAAGACTGATATTATGTGCAAACATTGTACAGCAGGGGAATTTGTTGGTGGATAAATTTTCCCATCAGTTTTCGTACTGTTGTGATGTGGCAACAAGTGGCTCTTTAAAGTAGCTGCAATTTGTTTTGCAGTGGAAAGAAAAGATTCCATTTTTTTTTTGCTGTAAGTATCAAAATCATAACATGGTTGTAAATCCCATTAAAAGCAATGTAACAACTGGTACGCAACTTATAATGCTACCTACGTACGATCAGCTCGAACACATGCAAAAACACACTGTTTTATAGAAACTTTCTACGGGCCACAGTTTCTCTGCACGCGAAATGCATCCCGCAAAGTGCAACCAGTATGGTACCCCGAAAAAAGCATGAATTTCTTTCATGAATTTTAAAAAAATGCAAGTGCACCACCCCTACCACTCCTACCACCAGACGCTTTTGATAAACGACGCAAAACGTCGTCGGGCAGAGATGGAAGATGGCAAAATGGATCCCACCTGGGGGGTCTGCGCCCGTACAAGAAGCGCAAATACCGCGAAATTGATAAACTTTTTGTAACCATGCGCTACGTTCGAATAGTGAGTGTAGTTTTTTTCTCTCTATCTCTCTCTCTCTTCATTTCATTACGAAAAGGAAGAATAGTTTTTGGTAAGAATCACAACACCCGGCAGTACTACTACGCTGCAGCTCGATGAATGATGTTTTATAGTTAGAAAACAGAAAAAGGCGAACAAGTACTAAGTTGTGTAAAAGTACAACCAAGCGTTAGTGTTCGTGCTACGGGTGGAGGATATTTCAAGCATCAGCAGAACGTAACAGAAAGGTGCCTTTACCAGTGCAGATTGGTAATGATGATGGAGGAACGTGTTTTGCAGAACGTATTGTTTTTGTCAAATCTTTTTACCTGCCAAAGTGATGTAATGAATAGTAGTTTTTGGTAGCAGGATGCACCATTGTGTTGCTGGAGTGATGCATTCTGGAATGGAATTATGATTGAAAAATTTTTGGGAGGATTTTTGTTTTACAAGGTGCACTTCACATTAAAGCTTATTAGGGTATAAAGGAAAAATTCATTTATTGTTTTTTGTTTATTATTTCTTAATTTAGTTACCTGCTTATTACAATGTTTGTGGAACATATTCTACGTTGAATATATTTTCAGTATTCACATGGATGATTCTGAGACATGAATTTTGTTTAAAACTTTTCCAAATAGATTTAGTTAAGGAAATGTTTTAATTACTTTGTAATTTTTTTGACTAAATCGCCCTTTATGCTCCTTTTTATATGTTTGTAAAATAAATTTCCACTTCGATAATATTTCCCGGCAAAGGTTTCCACATCCGCACCCTCTTTTAAGCATTGCATACATTTAGGCGTAAACATTTTCTCGCGATGAGATTGCGAAACAGACTTTGGCGGTGCGGCTAAAAATGGCTTGTCGTGATATTATTTTCACCAAATGTAAACAAAAACATCTCAACCATCACTGCAGCAGATTGTAAATTCTTTTCTGGTTTCTTTTTTTTTGGGTGTTCATTGCTGGCAACGCCTTAAGAGCCTATAAATAAGAACGTCGCCTTAAAGGACCTTTAGATTTTGTGGGGTTAAAGAGTCCCATCCCCCAAAAAAAAAAGGATGAAAAGGAGGTGATAAAAAATGAAACAACGCACGTCAATGGCAGCGAAAGTGATCCATCCATCAATCATAATCAACCGATGCTATCAAACGATAACAATGTGTACTTCGCCCAGAGCGTTTGGTTGTTTGTGCGACCGAAACAGAAAGTGGGTTTTGGATGCTGCGCCAGTATATTGAAGGTGGGGACAGAAGTGTACGACGTCATCGTCACCGTCGTACACAAAACATCTTCGGGAGCCATTTCGGTTTGAATCCACCGTCTCCTTTCCTCTTCTCCTTCTCCAGTAAGCAAGTAAACCAGAAAAAAACGTAATAAAATATGAAAGCAATCAGTTGACGGAGCAACAGAGGGAACCGAACAAGCTGGCAGGCTTCACATTAGACCGCGAAGAGATTAAATGCATTATTGATGAGATTGTGTGTTTTTTTCTGTGTGTGTATGCGTGTTCCGTCTTTCATCTTACACCCTACACCATATCATCCCTTTCATATCATTGTCTGGGCGTATGTTGGGGATGATTATTTGCGTGTGCGTGTGTTTTTCGCTGACATACGTCTACATAGTTCGACCATTTCGTTCGGGTTAAGCAGCATTTATCACGACCATTTATCATGGGTGAGCGGCGAAAATTAGATTATTAGAACCACAGACTCGATGCCGCAGCATGTGTGACATGATTTGCAAGAAAAATTGAAGCGTAGAAGAGTGCATAAAGCATTGGTAGTGTGGTGGACATCGCTTCCACAAGAAGGTTCTATGATAGTTAAGGGTGTTGCAGTTATAATAGTTTTTATATTTTTTTCTGATATTCCTAAAGTAGGTGTAGCACTGCTTCATACACGTTTTCCTGTTTTGTTTCTTTAGTGCATAGAATATTACGAAAGAGCTCAAAGCTCCGACAGACAGAGGGCATAATATTGAATTATAATGACTTTTTAGAATAATAACTATAAAGGTGAAAGCTAACAAGTTGCAAACTTATGAAGATTGTATGGTTTAATTTAGTTAAATTCATTATTAAACTTAGGTAAATTTTCAGAACTTAATTCATTCGCTTCATTTTAATTACTTAATTTAGGAATTAGAATTTAGAATTAAATTTTTAAATTCATTTTAATTTTAAAATCACAGTTTAAAGAAGGAAGGTAATTGAACAGTTTTTTTTCTCAAAATTATCTTAAAAACTTATTCAGTAACTTAAACTAGAAATTAGATTTTTAATATAAAACATACAGCTGACGAACGAGAAAGAGGTGTAAATGGTATAATAAATAAAAAAACAGAAGAGAAGAAAAGTAAACAACAAATTAACCAACAAATAAAGTACTTCACGCCAATACAACATTCACCTTCAACTTCCGCATCTTCTCATCTAAGCATGGCGCTCGCATTCACTTGTTTGTGTTTCTTTTCCGTAGTTTTTGAAATGAGAAAACTTTACGCATCCCAAAATGTGAGTTTGACGAGTTTTTTTATGTGTATGTGTGTGGCTTTATTTCATCATAATTGCAATATTTTTGTCCATTTTTATGATGCACATTATTACGACACATTGGATTGCCAGTAATCGACTTAGCGAGATTTTATTGAGAGCTTCGCGCCAAGTAACCAGTGTGCCAAAAAACTTAATAAATCGTATTAAGTATTAATCGTTGTAAGTTAGGAAAACACTGAAGAAATGCTAATAACAAAGATGGAGAAATAATTCCATTTGTAGTACGCAAAAAGTAGTTAAAAGGAACTATCGAAAACAAAGAACAGCGCAACAGTCGATGAAGTAATGAGGTGGTAGTAGATAGTAGCATAAACAAACAGTACAAACTGAACGATTAAATCGAAAGTTCATTAAAATTGACAAGGTTGATTGGTGTAGTACATCGAAATCTCGAATCGCTCAAGGAAATGTGTGGCAGGCAGCCGTGTTGGAAGCTGGATAGGTAAGTGGACCAATAATTAAACCAACTTCAACATTGCCAAACACACAAATTGGCTAACATGGTTCGTGATGGACAGCAGACAACACTCGACCTGATGTTTATCGATCGGTTCGGTTCGCCTTCCTCGGCAACTACCGGAAGTTAGGGCACCACCGTGAGCACCAAAAAACCGGCCGAAAGCGCCAATAGATGGTGAAGAAAAATTGGCAACAGGCGACAAATTGACAGACCACAATCTGTACGGCAAAGACAGATCGTTAAGAGATCGAACATGAGCTGACAAATTGTTCTTCGAGCGAATCAATAAACAAATAATAGCGAAAGCGAACGTATTCACGGCGTATTTGTTGTGCCACCGTACCAACGCCATGTTAAAGTTGTATGTTTTATGTGCTTTAAATGTTTTACCTGTATCGAATAAATCTATGTAGAAGGGCATTAGCTTCTTCAGCAGCTAAGTTTTGTTCATGTTCTCGTTCGAAAAAAAAATGAGAAGATAAAATAGACAACTGTGTTGTGTTAGGATTCAAAAAAAAAAAGAAGGAAAAATCATGCAAACCACCAGTGTAACTTATCGCATCACAACCATTTCCATTCCCACCGTGCCCGAGATGGATTTTCGGGGTAAAAATAACCTCTTCAACCTTCTTTCCCATTAAAACGAATTATGGTCTACCGTAGGTAGCCGGTGTGCTCTCCGATACGTCTAGGCACATTAATGTTTCACTTTGAAGCCGACCACGTATGTTACTATCGAGTGTTATGGTTAGGCTGTCCAGCTTTATGCAGTGCACCATCCATGGAGCGAGAAAGCGTTTCATCCAACGCGCAGCAGATATAAAAGAAACCACACAGAAAATGAAGAAATATTCCAATACGGTTTGATTCGAGAAGAATTTGCCTCAGCAAGGGAACGAATGGAAACATCGAGTAGACGCGAAAGAAGGGATTCAAATGAAGGAGATAAATCGTTGTGTGATGGTGGTGGTGGTGGTGGTGGTGGTGGTGGTGGTGGGTACTGATCCAACCGAACCGGTGGCATACATGCAGGTTACCCAGAACTGGCGGGAAAACAATGCTGCATAAGATATTTTCTCAGCTCACCCGTTTATTTTCTTTAGTACCTTAAGGAAACGTTGTGCAAAAAACCCTCTCCACCCGACCCCGAGGGCGTACTCCGGGTCTTTGGTTGGTGCTTGGCTGAACCACCGCAAAGATCGATGGATGTCTTGCGTTGCGTTGTCGGTGTCGGCATAAAGATGGATGATGCGGCCGGTAAAAGGTGCACCGGGAAGCACCGGGAAAATGGTGTTCGGTAAGGGTTTGGCACTCGAGAACCATGTACCATGGTTGGTTTTTCGACCTGAGCTGCTTTTGCTTAAGAGCACGAGTTTCAAGCAGCATCTGGTTTTTGTAAAAAGGATTGCATACTGCTGGCTGCTCACTAGCGAAGAAGTGGTTTAGAAGCAATAGAATCGAATGGATCGTTTGACCTCGTGCGTGCGCACAGAACGCTGGTGTAGTTCTTCACGGACCTAGGTTAACAATAAATCTAAAGAAAATATATGCGTACCGCTTTCTGAAGGATAATGGAATCGATACATTTATAAACGATAAACGATTGTATCATAACCAGGGTTAAGGTTTGTTTTGCTTCAGGAGGGAATTAATGTACCTTGAACGAGTGCGGAAAATTTAGGCAAAAATGATCTATTGTGTATAAATATTAGCAAATTAAATATGCTTCATTTTTGGGGTATCTCAAGATCAGAAAAATAAACCCTTTTATTTGAGACAATTTAAACCTTTTTTGGATTTTTCTCACACTATTTACCTTGCATAGTGAGAAGCGCTCAGCTGTCGTATTACTCAGAATTTTCTTCTTACACTCATTTCCACACGCACCACACTCTCTTTCTCAGGCTGGTGAGAAAATGAGTAGCGAGTGAGATTGTTCCTAGTGTGTCGATATGTTTTCTCACTAACGGTGGCTCTCACACGCGCGTTCATCGTGCGTATTGAGTGACCACTACTACTACTGCTGCTGCTGTGTGTGTGTGACTGTGTGTTTTTATTTTACCTTCGGAAGAGAAGTGAACCCATCGCTGCGATTGCGGAAACAAGCTTTCCGTGTCTGTCTCGTGGCGAACCGAGTTTTTCCACCGCGTTTTCATCTCAGTTATCGTTTGCTCTCGTTGCTAGACGAAAGTCGCTTCCCTCGCAGCAGGCACGTGCGTGCGTGATCTCGACTAGAGCGTACCGCTTGTTTCGGAGTAAGAGAATTTAAATTAAAGAAAAAAAAAAACAAAATGGTAGGTTTGCAACGGAAGGGATGCGCGTCAAAGGGGTTGAATTGAAAGGGACAAACCTTTACCCTTCGACAAGTGCAACATGCGTTTGATAGCTGTAGTGCAGTGGAAATTGCAAGCCAAACACACACATGCCGTAACAGTGGCCAGCCCAAGGTGTGAATGCGAGTATTGCGAAGCAATTTAGCGAAAGTGCAAACCATCAAAGGATGTGCCATATGTGAACAAATGTGAAGCAAAACCTATGTGAGTGTGTGTGTGAGTGAATGACGAATGGGTTTTTGTGGATATGGGATGAGAAGCAAAAGCAATAGCAAGCAAGCAAGCAAGCAAAAAAAAATCCGTGAGAAAAGCCCTTAGTGTGAAATACACGCTGCACACTGCATAGCAGGGCGAGCAGGATCGAAATCAGCGCTAGATGGGATTAAGTGCGAGTGGAAAGTAGTGTGAATTTCTTTTCAGTGGTTTTACGCTATTTACTATATTTTTGCTTCGAGCGAGAGCAAAAAGGTGTGCAAAAAAAAAAGGTTTAAACCGCGTACGGTGGGTGAGCTGAAGAAAAAAAACCGCCAGCTCACCACGGCGAGCATTTAGCGGTGTTTGCGGAGATTTCCTTAAATGCTTTTCCTTTCTCCATTCTTCCCGGGTATGCAAAAACCCGTTGTCGACCACATTGGCCGTGTGAACAGTATACTGAAGGATGGAAAAGTTGGGAAAAGTACGGAGCACAAATAGTATTGATTGAAAACGGGCTGGAAAGATACCACCAGGATTCCTGGCTGGTTAGGACGATTTTTTTGTTATTGCCTCGGGGTCGTGTAGGGGGAGCAAGAAGGAGGGTTGGTTGGTTCGGAATTTTTCAAATTGTTTCGAGCGTGAAATCGCGCCCAAGAGGAACATTTCCATTTCCGCTTAGCGTTAACATTCGCTGACCGGTGGCCGGTGTATTGAGGTTATTGTGTAATTTTTTTTTTTATTTTGGTTTACCATTTCTGGTTTTTTTTTCTGCTTGTAGGCTGCCACAGCTGAAATCATCGCCGGGAGGTGTATAAATTAATAGGCAAATCCGTTGGGAACTTGCCCTTAAGCGGGAAATTCAGTATTGTGTCCCGTTCGGTGAGAGTGAATGGGAAAGATTTCTTTTATTGCAGACGTAAAGACAGTGAGAGAGTATACTTATTCTAAAAAGCCAACCATTTAGTGGTGTTAATATAATGGAGGTGTAATTAATCGAAGGATTGTGAGTTTATGCTGCTACCATAAGGCAGGTAAGAACATTTTCTTTAGTTTATTGTTTAAAAATAAAACAAAAAGCCGATTGATAATGTTCCCGATTAACACAAATTGAGTAAAACATTTACAATGCTTCCTGGTTAACTACTTTTTCTACCCACTAATGTCCAGATAATGGTCTCCCGGTGTGACTATAACCTTGCGACATTTCGTAATCATAGGGTTATAGATGGATGGAGGTAGTACCGCGCGTATTACTACGACGTGTACGCCACTTTTACCTTACTAAACACCCGTTAGTTCTCATGCTTAACGGCACGGTTTCCCAAAAAACCCTTCTGTTGGTAGGCGGGATAATAGTTTGTGTCACGATCGCCGCTTATAAATTGCATCCATTTTCGTATCCATGTTCAACCGAACCGAACGACCGATACGTGCAGACATTATTCAGCATGTTTGTGCGGCAGATGCAGGTCGGTGATTTGAACGACATAAAACTTGGTGTAAGACCCGGGCCCCCCGGCACAAGAGCGAGTACAAAAAATAATACATCATCCTGAAATGACATTGCACGCTAACCCACGGGGGGCGGTGTTGTAGCGCAAATAATTGTGAAGCGTACTGGTGGAAGCATGTGCAGTTCGGTAAGTTATTTATGTTGGCACGGGAAATTCTCGGAAATTCTAGAGATCTTTCTTGTTTGCTGAGGTAAAACCCATAAATCATATAAATTACTTGAGATTGTTTACCCAGCATGGCTGCTCGTTACGACTGGGAAGTGAATGTAGTTGTGTTATTTTTGTGCTTGTAACGTTGATTAGGAATTAGGGACATTAGTATACAATTGATCGAATCGATTGAACTAAATTAATTTAACATAAAATTAATATAATTATATTAATATACGATTTGAATCGAATCGATCCATCTAAATGCTCACTTAAATTTTCCGAATCGATTACGATTTCCTTTTCGATTTCCGTTCAGTCTTAAAGCTCTATACACAGCCTTAAAGCTTGTAGACTGCCTTCCGTAGGAACAGATTTTTCTCCATAGTTTCGAATATTTGTGTGTTCTTTTTACCGTGCCAGATGAATATTTTATTGCCACTTCAGTATTTGAACTGTGGCCTCTGCAACACACAAGAATGGACACTTTTAAGGACACACACACATAACCTTATAAGTGGTTTGCATGACACACCTCTTTAATAGTAGAAAAGATTATCTTTAATACACTTCATCTTTTTTTTAATAAACCAATTGAAGATGCATAAGATATTAATATTTTAAAAGATAAATTCATGGATGGAAATAACTCATTAAAAGTTAAGAGAGAAAATAAAAACAAATCCGAATAATATTTGGAACTTATTTATTTTCCAATACCAGGAAGTGCACAAAAAATAGACAAGTATTCAGATACAGCATAGTTAGTGAAAACTGTACAGCTGTGCATCACAGCAATGACGTTTCGGAAACCATTCCATTCCGAACCCCAAAAACGGTGTCGACGTCTGGGCTCGTAAACTTTCGAACGTTCTTTAATGGAAGTTTTAGCTAAATTTTTACACAACACTTAAGTTGAGATGCATCAGTACTCGTGATACTGTCAGCACTACGAAGAACATGCATTGGAAAGTTGTACGAATGCAACGTACCAAACGTTGATTGTCGACTTTGAGGGGTACTTCTGATTGTTCTCGAACATGTTCGGAACACACTCAAGGCAGTGGAAAAGTTTTCCATTCCTTCCCAGTGCCGGTTTATTGCATTTAGCACTGGAAAAAGTGTGCAAGAAAAGTTGTTTGTTTCAACAAAAATGTTATTGTATGTGTACGAGGCTATGAGAATTTAAGTTAAAACTAAACTTTAAAATATTTGTAATTAAAATGATTTTTTTTTCATACAAAAAAAATCACGTAACAGAATATCATTCGGTAAGTTAAGTTTAATCAATGATCAAAAGGAAGGATATATCATGATTACATGGTGATTATTAAAGCGGTGTTAATTCTTTTCACCTGACCATAGGACTCCGGATGTGGAACGATAATTAAATGCGACCAGGTATGCCGGATCGGAGGGAAAGAAAACAAAAACATTTGCGTACCGTCGCGTGTTATCGTTTCATGTTGGAACTGCAACTACCACCAACACATGTACCGTTGGCACGGAACAGGTTGGTCGCACTTCCGGCAAAGGAATGATTTTCGGGAGCTCAGCTTTCCGGAAGCTTTTCCGGATTCCGTGCACATGACAAACGACCTGGAGTACAGGCGAATCGATTTTCCTACAAGTGCGCATGTGTTCTGCCGGTGTTTGCCGGGATTCTAGATCATCCCCGGGAACCGGCCAGCAAAGCCCGTTTTGTGAAATGGTTGATAAATAAATGATCGAATTTCATTATAATTAATATTCACCGAACGCACACACACACACACGGGTGGTTGCACACCTGGATGAAGTCGGGTGCGTTGATTAAGCGACTGAATATTGGTTGAGAAAGCGGCGAGCGGGCTATCGGGGAATAAGTTCCGCATTTCGGGTGTGACATACTTTTCCAATCGAGCCGACAGACAGTATGCCTGCCCGCATGATCGATTTTCCAACACTCACACACATAGCCACATCATTCCAACGGGCAGTGTTGTGGAAAAGTCCGTCCGTTGACCGTCCGGACGATGATTGCACAGGAGGGGAGTCTGTAATTATGTTGTCACACTGGCCAGTTTGCAGCCGAGCCTGGGATAGATGCACTTCCACGCTGAATGCCACGATTCGTGTGGATTAATAATGAAGTTGTTAATAGGTATGTTCGGCCCCGAACGTGTGGACATGGGTGCGGTTTGTGCATATGTTTTTTTTGGTTGTTGTGAAATTGAAAATGCATATCACCATAATACGGAAGCGTGTCATCCACGTGCAACGGGCATGGATGCGACGCACAGTTATGATTCGGCTAATTATAAATGTGTGCGTAGGTCAATGATTTCTGTTTTTGCTAAATTTCATGAATAATGGATGATAGAATTTGATTTCTCTTTCAGGATATTTTATTTTTAAATTTCAACCATAACTAACAGGCCGTTTTTTGTTGGCTAGATTATAATTATGTAGAAATTGGAGGATGGTAATTTAAACTAACATCATGTACTGAGTTGTGTATTAAATTTGAATTCTGTTATCAAAATGTCTACCCTGTGTAGCGTCATAAATATGTTGATAACTAAAGCTTACCAAATGAGGAACAAATTTTAGTAATATTTTTTTTACATAATTTTCTCCCTTTAACACTAGAACTACCAAGCGCTCTGTGTGTTCTTCGTTCGTGATTAATTTTTAAACAATTTCGAAGAGTTGGAAGGGTTACAGATCGTATTATAAGTATGTAAAACTCATGTTTCACATACCTTATGATCGTTTAACCCCAAAAAATAATGTGATGAAAATCAAGCGTTCCATTTAAAATGACTGGTCTGATAGTTCTAGTTATTCTAGTTAATTTTCAGGTTATTTTATTGTTTAATGTTAATTTCTTTAGTTAAACATAGCTAAGGTATTGATGAGTATCAAAAATATGGTATTCTTTTTATATTATTTTTATATTTAATATTAAAATATTATTAAAATATTTTATTGTTCAAGTTGTATAATTTTTGAAATTACAAAAATATTCTAATCTTATAAAGAAGAATTTCTTAACAACAACAAAATAACAATCACAAAATAATTGATTATTGATATTAAAATCATATAAAGGAACTGGACTCATTCTACATGACCGTGGCGCATAATAAGATGTAGAGCAAAGGGTGTAGAGATTAGAAATAGCAAAGACCCTGGCGCTGGAAGAGATTTCAGCACAAAGATAATGATGATGAAAGCACGGATTATGATAAGCGAACGAACCCATTACCCATGGACGTGTTAGCAATGGGAGAGGCGTCGGGTGTTGGGATAATGGTGATTGCTCGAAACGTCCAACCGGCTACTACGGCAGCTGTCATGATGTGGGTTTTTGAAGCCTCAGCGCTTCATCATCTGCCGTCAGAGTTTGGGATTTTCCCCGTCCGACCGTTGACAGTTTTCGGGGCCAGGTTTGATCGAAGTGAACCGGCAAGTGAATAATCACTCGGTCGCACAAAACGGAAAGGATCATATTTTTCCACCAAGCCACACTAAACGCCACACACCAAATGGTGTTTGCCTCGAATGTTAAAGCAGCGGTAAGTAGGGTAGTATAAATGCAAAAATGGAGCAACACTTTACAAAACCGTGGCCACAGTTCGGAGCCATTTTATCACCGGACGTGATTTGTCACCGCAGCAGCATTGGGTGAAACAGTGAAGTAGATCTCACCAGTTTTTGGGGCAGCAGATCGGTCGTGGTTGATAAATGGCAGACAGGGACTCGGTTTGGTTTTTGGTCGGTGCGTGTTCTTTGTGACTAGTTTTACGAACTGGAGAAAATCCGGGTTTTGCTTGAAATTCATTCCAAAAGCTCGCTTCCTTTTTTTGTTGGCGGAAAATTGTGGGAGCTTTCGCTAATGGGTGTAATTATCGTCGCGTTACTGTCCATTAACTGGCTGACCCCTGATGGGCCGAGTGTGTCCCATGCCTCCGGAAGTGTCTTTCTTACCGTGAGGCTACTCGAAAATCTGCCACAAAGCGACAGAGAATGCAGTGCTAATGGTTTTGCCGGATTGACTAAGGAGTGTAGCGCACATTTTTTTCTTCGTTTTATCGTTTTTCTGCGGATCGGAAAAGTAATGAAATGAATAAGTAAAATAAATGTCCTTTCGAGCATTCGGTGTGGATGATAAATTTTGTCTTGGCCAGAAGTTTTGCCTTTGCAAATGATGTTTGGTGTGTGTGTTTTTTTTTGTACAGCAATGCCGGGTGATTAAACACACTTTCTGACGTTTTGGTGACAACCAGACACTAAGATTACAAATTGTTTCCAAATGAACTGTGAAAACGATAATCTTGTGGTGGATTGTTTTTTGGTTTTGTTTCACTATCTAACCTGAACGGGACAGTGATTTTGTGGCTAACAGCCGTTAGTGACGATCGTGCGGTTTATGGGTAACGCTGGTTAAGATGCGTTATGTACTGTCATTGGTAAAAATCAACAGCAGCCATATAATGACACCATTTGCGGTTCGCTGAAATGTCCACACATGATGCTAGAGCTATTGCCACGAATAATGGTCACTATTCTATAAATAATGGATTGTATTAGTGTTGGATAAAGTTGATAGAGCTTCATTAATCTGTGTGAAACAATCTGTGTTTAATCGTATTGATGGCTCTGTGTCACAGGTATGAACATTCGAGAATCATCAAATACTAGCAATTCAGAATTCAGCTATCTCTAAACCTTTTTCAAACGCAACATAAATCGGAAATATTGTAAAGTTTTTTTTGTATTCCCTTTTTAAATTCACATCAATTTGCAATTTAAATTACGCTAAGAAAAAACATGAATTTTTATCTAAATTATCTCCACAGTTTAACGGATCTGTCGAGAGTTGTCTCTCGATTCGAATGACTCCACACTGAGGATTGTTAAGGATGACTCTTCACAAAAGAAAACTAGTTTGTATGTTTCGGTGAAGATACTTTTTCCTTTAAATCAATTGAATGTTGCCATCTCAAAAGTTTGATCAGTGCTGAGAGATCTGTTCATCCTCACTACCACTTCCAATGTTTTCCATTCCAAAGAAGAAAAAATAACATCCAATAAAAGCTCAACGGAAAGTAAAGCAAGATGCAAATTTCCTTGCTTCGGATATACATTTAAAGGTACCGATATTGCTGGTCGCCTTAGTACACACCATTGTTATATATTATTTCAATCCATTATCTCGGCAAAAACCTGTCTATATTTAGATCCGACTTCATTATCATTTCATATTCCGTTTCCCTGGACGCATGGGCTTATTCCGTTCCGCACCGGTTGCCGGTGATAATCGATTTAACCTCATCAGCATTCAGCACTTTCACGTTTTTCGGTGGAATGGATGCGGATTTAAATAATTAATCTCCCTCCGAGATGGAATTATCAAATCTCCATCGAACGATAACCGGCTGCTTTGGTTGTGCTAGACAAACTTGTGCTTTTCGCTGGAAGCTGGAGTACGGTACGGGACCGTTCGTGGAAGGAAGCCCTGCGTAGCGAAGTACCATTGATGCGCAATCACATTTTATAGCTTTATTAAGGGAATGGAGTTGAATGATGAGTAAATTCTTTAACATTTATCAGTTATCAAAATCGTATTATAAATCTTATCTGTACTGGTTTATATTGCTATTTTTTTGGAGGAAATTCCATACTAGAAAATAATTTGTAATTAGCATTCAAATAAATTCAAATAAAATACTTTCTGGATTGAGCAACTTCTCGTCCGAAGTGTCCCCCGCGTAATATCCGGCTACGTGGTAAAAATAAGTCTTATAAGCCATAAATGGCCGGGCATGACCTTAGAGGTAGTAAAGCCATGAAGTGAGAGAGATTTTCTGGAATCATTCAATCCGAAAACAACGTGTTGTACGTAAGCTAAGTGAAACAGTATTATACATTCCTGTCATGCTTTTGGTTACAAAAAATATGATTGACATTACCATAGCANAATCTCCATCGAACGATAACCGGCTGCTTTGGTTGTGCTAGACAAACTTGTGCTTTTCGCTGGAAGCTGGAGTACGGTACGGGACCGTTCGTGGAAGGAAGCCCTGCGTAGCGAAGTACCATTGATGCGCAATCACATTTTATAGCTTTATTAAGGGAATGGAGTTGAATGATGAGTAAATTCTTTAACATTTATCAGTTATCAAAATCGTATTATAAATCTTATCTGTACTGGTTTATATTGCTATTTTTTTGGAGGAAATTCCATACTAGAAAATAATTTATAATTCGCATTCAAATAAATTCAAATAAAATACTTTCTGGAATGAGCAACTTCTCGTCCGAATTGTACCCCCCGTACTATCCGGCTACGTGGTAAAAATAAGTCTTATAAGCCATAAATGGCCGGCATGACCTTAGAGGTAGTAAAGCCATGAGGTGAGAGAGATTTTCTGGAATCATTCAATCCGAAAACAACGTGTTGTACGTAAGCTAAGTGAAACAGTATTATACATTCCTGTCATGCTTTTGGTTACAAAAAATATGATTGACATTACCATAGCAAGGTACAAACACGTATCGATTACATGCTGTGCAGAAAAAAAGGAAAGTTCAAGCAATAAATTTGATCCCCGTCTCGGTCAACGGACTGCGTGATGTTTAGAAATTAAAAATAATCCTTACAAATAGGGTCTACGAATAGATTTCAACGAATTGGAAACAACAGAAAAAAGGCCTAAAACAAAACAAGGAAAAAATAATAACTCTAAGCGATACAGGGCTGTGGCAAAAAAAAAAAGTACGAAACACTCGACAGCAAACGACTAACAACAAACAGCGTTCGCTGGCAGTCAAAAATTCTGTTTCGACGCAGCCGCAGATCCTTAAATTGAATTAACGATGAATTGAATGTTCCCGGAATCGATGAAATTGGAATTGGGTGTACCGAGCCCGATTTCATATCGCTGCCGTTACGCACAGCTTGAGTGGCAAGGTTACTTTTGTTGGGTGGTTTTCCTTTTTGTTTGTTTGTTTTGTTTCGTCCAGCAATATTGCTTATGCGCCTAGCTTTGTGTCTTCGATTGGTTCGATTGCTGCCCACGCAGCAGCGTTCGGTTTCGCATCACCTTTTGGTAACTACTACTAGTACGTCCGACCACTCATCCACTTAATGTGGGCTTTAGCCCAAAGACTCGATAGGTGGTACGAGAATAATTTGCCTTTTGTCAGGCAGGTGTCACTTTCACTGCTGGCTAGTGGCTAGCGAAGTGGTTGATGGTTGCCGTCACAGGGTGGTGGCCACATCCTAGCAGGGAACCTTCGGTTGATTGGAAATTGATTTGCGGTCCCCACCCACCGGGAGGTGTTTCACGCACCGCGCGACTGTAGTGCTTAACGTGCTACACTTTATTGATTGAAAACTCGCTGCCAGTAAGCTGTTCATTTATTTGACTCCACCAAAAAAACATTAGAACGTTGGGACGTGTTTGGATAAATTTAAAGACTTAATGGAAAAATTGTTAAAGAGCAACAAGAAGGTGTAAATTTACATCAATCGTGATAAATGTTTTTCATATCCGCAAAAGGGAAATATTTTTTACGACAAACAATATTGGAAAGAACGAATGAATAGTTATCAACATTATATCGGATGCTGTACTGCATTAATATGTATCACTTTTCTTTTTATTATGATACAATCTGGCAACGATGCTATTGATGGAATGTACACAATGTGTCGCATAAATATAAATGAAAACAAAAAAAAATAGAAAACCTTTCACAATCACTCTCCCGGTACGGAGCGATTTATCGATATCTGTTTATTTGAAAATATGAATTCCCCTTGCAAATGATTCAATATTTTGCACTTCACTCGATGGGGGTTATGCATTATTTGCACTGCTTCGGTGTACGGATTTACACTTGCAAACACTTAATTGCAACCCGGTACGTGTCGTTTTGCTCAGCAGCAAACCGGGATTGAAGCGGGATAAAACCACTAATAGAAGTGCGTGTTCGTGTATATTAATTCTTTACCTTGTTTTTTCTTTTGTTTGCTTTCAAACGACCGATATGAATGATTGCACTGTCGTGTTGTTTGGTGTACTCTGGTACATTTATTGCTTATTGGGATATTGATTTTATGTTGATTAAAATACCAAAAAAAAAAACGATGGGAGCGAAAATTGTTAGTTCTCCGAACGACATCTGCTCAAAATTCAGTATAATTGTTTTTTGTGGAACATATTAATTTATGCTTTGCAGTGGTCCTTGTTTGTCATGCCTATTTTAAAAAATCAAACTCAGTAGATAGCCTTTTTATATGGACACAAAAAAAAAATACGTTAAATGTTGTGTGAATGCAGGAAAGCAAAGCGGCATATCATTTTTTTATTTTAGTATTTATATTCGATCTATTTTGTTAATTTTATTTAAAAAATAAATAGTACAACCACTTTCCCCACAATTTGGAATAAAATGGAAAGGATTTTTATCTTTTTTTATGAAATTTGATCATAGTTGACTAACATCTTTCAATATGAATTTTTTTGTTGATTCTTCCGAAAAATAAATAAATTCATATCGAAATAAGTTATTAAACTATAATCAAAGTTCATAGAAAAAAATTCTCTTCATATGAATTTATATTAACAAACATTAACATTAACAATAAATCTCTTGTATACAGATTTATTTATTTTCATTTATTATTCAATCATGTATGACCAGTAGGACTAAAGGACATTCTAATTTGAGCGCAATGGAGCAGTCTTGATGTGCAGAAATATTCGTAAGATTAAAATATACGGCCTTGACGTTCTCTCTACAGTTAAAAATTGATGCATAAGAAGCACGAATTTAATTGTTTAATGGCATCACTTCAATAAACTAATTATTCATAAATTAAAAAAAAAACACCCAAAACATTCCAATATTCTGCTCCGGCATCCACTTATGGTTTGGTATGTTCATTTTTCCATACAGAATTTTCCATCCAACGAGTCCACTTCGCACTTATAATTCCCGTATACAGTCTACAGGGGAATGTTGGATAAAATTTGTCGGAAACCAAGCTGAATGTACTGCTGGCTATGCGGTCGTTGATACGCAAAAAACTGTTTCCACAACGTTAACCGACAGATAATAATTGCATTGGAAAAGTAGGACAATTGGGCTGACACTAGCAAAGGGTACGTACAACGGTTCGAACCTTTTCCGGTATCTGCTACGGGTGGGTTTTATATGTTTCGCAGGGGCCAGCTGTGAAATGGCGATGAACAAAAAAAAAAGAATGGCACTTCAAGAGCACCACGAGAATGCGCGTATGCACGTATGGCCGTCACTTGCTTTCAACTAACACAACCATGATGGTAGGTGAAATGGTATTTTCATGGGGCTGATGGAACTGTGCTAGTGTGCCACTGTGCCTCGGTCATCTCGGGGAGGAAACACACCCGGAACAATAGAACGGTGCATGGGAAGGAAGATGGAATTGCCATTCGGTGCCAGGTATGCAAAGCGGCAAACAAAATGCATCCGAATGCAACCGTACGGTTTGATTTCCATTGAATTAATGTGCCATTGTGTGTGAAGGTTTTGCGCACGGTGTTTGATGGATGCGGGCAGCACTGCAGCGGATGGGAAGTGGATCAATCAAAGTAGTGACACGGTTGGGTAAACAGCCGAGAAGGAAACGATTTATTCTCTTACTGTTTGTGATTTTCTTAGCTTTATTGGTTTATAAATGCAAATAATCTTTCCAGTGTGGTGGGTTCTGCTGTGGTATTTCACTTTTTACAACTGGTTTCTGTTATAATATAGACGTAAGACCGTTCTGTTTAACGTGACTTGTCATTCGTTACGAATGCATTGACTAGGTTGAGTTTGTTTATGTTTCTTCTTAATGCATTATGATTATATTTCTTTTGCTTTTTTTTACTATTGAGCTATTCATTATTTTAATGATACTTTTATAAAAAAAAATCAAATATTGCATTAGTACAATATTGTTTATAGCTCTTATATCAGACAGAATTATGCCCCAGAATTATGTTACCTAAAATCTGCTACAACAAAGAAGCGAAATAGTAATGTAAATCAAAATCAAGAATGAAGTAATTTTTAAGAAAATACTCTGAAAGCTTAAAACAAACCGATAGAACAATTACATAAAGTTCTTTGGTTTATCCATTCCAGATGCATTAGATATTGGATAGCAATTGGATGATGAGGTAAACAGATAATAGTTCAGAACGATGTACATCACCCTGTCCATCATCGTCACAATTGCAGTGAGCTGTTTAGAACATGAGCACGAACTGTTTCGCCTGTATGATTAAACGATTACGATCTATGAAACCTTGCAAAAACCACCAATTACCCGATCATGCAACTTAATGCACTACACCCAGAATGAAGCGAACCAATCACGTGAACGATGACATTGCAGGAAGTGGCAACACTGCAGCCAGATCAAAAGCAATCATGTTTAAAGCGATTGGCTGTAACCGGAATCCCCGAACGGATGCGTTTTGATAAGAAAAGCAGAGAGCAACAACGAGCTGTTTCGTTTGTTTTGTTTGTTTTCTCACTTTAAACTAGTTATTTTCGCTGCTAGCCAGTATGTGGGACCCAACTCGTTGAGTAAATAGTCTACCGAGATGCCATTCATGGGTAAGGTTGGAAGGTTTAATTGCATAGCGATTGCACACGACACCTGCACGCCAATTGCATTGGACATTCCATGCGAACCTTGGATGGTTTTTATCGTTTTATCATGAAATCGCTTTCGAAAACTCGGACTGTAGCATTGTTGGAATTTGAAGTTAAACACATTTAATGGGGAAGGTTAGTTTCGGTTTGACTGGTAGACATTGTAAAATAGACATTACAGGTAATAAAATCGCTTTGTTATTGCAACGACTAATGGCTAAAACTGATAGAAAACATTCGATTTTGTTTGGTTATCTATGCAACAAAAGAATATCATCAACTGAAATTTAATCAACATAAAATTGAAAGCGGTTTCTTAGAAGTAATATTTTGGTATAAATGGCAAAGCAGATAACATTTGAAATAAGAAAAAATAATCTCATAGAAAGTAGTAAAAATGTAGAAATTGAAGAGAACTTCGAACTTCTTCGCAAACGGTCAACTATTATGTTTTCATCTTCATGTTCCTGAGAGGTAACGATATAGTTTGCAGAACAGAATAATGAGAAAAGAGAACAGAATTAAGAGAATTTCGATTGGGATTCCTAGCAACTATTCTAGAGAGAAATATAGAAGCTCAATTATACATTGATATCTAACTCGAATGTTGAATAAAGAGTGAATCATTTTACATTACATGCAGACGGTAGTAGAGATCCTTTTTTTCTGGGAAATTCAATCGCATAACAAGATGCCAAGAGAAACTGCACAGGCCACTAGTTTGCGTTCAGAAAGGTAACCGCATTTTTGAAGTCGTTAAAAACATCACTTATTTTGGGTCAAAGGTTAGCTCTGTTAACAGCAATGATGTTGAGATATGCGCTAGAGTGCTGGCTGCCACTTCCTTCTACAATCTGAGATAACTTCTCCACTGAAAATACCCGAGCTGAAAAAGCTGAGAATATATAGGACCTATATATGTAGTGTCAGTACTCACAGAAGCCTCTGCGACATGGGCTTTGTCCAAAACTGACGAAACCCTGTTGGCCACATTCGGGAGTATATGTTCAGAAGGATATTTGGTTTTATATGTGTAGATGGTCTATGAAGGATGTATCTTGTCATTCGTATGACACCGGACGTCCCGGCCTGCTAAGTCCTATTAAGCCATCCATATGGGTAGAGTTGGTATCGAACTGCGACAGTGTAATGGAGTTGATGCGCCAGAAAGGCCGACAGAAGCCGATGCTCAACCGAGAGAGGTTTGGAGGACTCTAGCAGCAGGCCAAAATCGCGAAGCGATTAGAAGTCAATTTGAGTCTTGTTGATTGTTTTTTTAATTCATATTTTATAGATTATTTAATCGTCCTTTTCAAATCTAAACCATGATAAATAGTTAAACTTCATCATCATTATCATCATCGTATAACAAAAACTTTTTCTTTTAAAAGTCATGCAATAAAACTTATAGAAATCAACCGTAATGAGCTTCTGGTTACGTTGAGGTTCATATCGAATCGTTAGAAAAGAAAAAAAAACACGAAGTGAAATGTGTTTCCTTCTCATGGGGCTACAGTTTACTTTCAATTTAGCTCCATCATTTTCCCGAACCGGCCTGCTCGTTCCGTTGGGATGGGTGATCATGCCTACGAATTGCACCACGCTATTGGGTGTTGTTTGCTAGTGCATGTAACTGCACTAAACTGCACGTCTGGCTATGCTGCCATGGTACCACCGTTTTCGTTACGTTTTATTGAAACTTCTCACGCAAAAGGGGAATGTGTAATTTTGGTCTCGATCTCGGGTTGTTGTTCTGTTGTTGGACATGGTACCGTGTATCGCTCTTGTGTCGTTATGTCGATGTGGTGCCGATCCGGCTGTCACACCACCATTGTTAGCTTTCGACCGAAGGTAAAATGTTTCCTTTTTGTCCCACATGCTGGTCATTGGATGTTTTTGTTGCTGTTGTTGTTGATAGTCTCATGGCTAGTGTGGCTATGGTTAGGGTGTTATTGTTTGAAAACACACCGTTTCGTTGGGCCATTGTTACCACTGGGTAGCGTACGGCCGTATAATCTTCCGTAGGGTGCATCCTTTCCGGTGTAAAGATCCGGGAAACCATACCGTACCCAGGCCCACTAGCGCAGAAGGTTCAACGACCAACCCGAAATGATGCAGTGTTTGATGATTGTTTGAAAAACTAGCCAACACACATATTCGGTAATTTGCAGGAACCGCAAACTTTCCACCGAATTGGGTCACGCGCTGAGTGTTTTCCGGGAGGGCAAAAAGAACATACCCTGGAAGGAGGATTGGAGGTGGATTGGCATCATCCACGTACGCGTTCCACGTTGGAGTGCAGTTTGGTGCACGATGCAATTAAGGATGCATTAAAGTGCCATCGTATGCGTCCGATGGTTTGAAAAGTTTTTATCTATCGTTAGTATCAAGGGGGACCTTACCTGGCAAACATGGACGGCACCAGTGGTGTGTGCGTTTGCTCGTAACGTTCGGTACACTATCGGATCACCGTTTGTTAAGTGTGGTAGGATGTGCATTACCACGTTTCCTAGGCGTAGTTTTCGGCTACTACTTTCCAGTGGCGTTAGCATGGAAATGTTCACTCCAGTACCATCGTCCAAACGGCAGTTAATGTGTGGAGAGAAGAAGCGTACGGAAGTGCATGATTATGATCGAGCGTTTCGAAAAATGGCAATTAGTATCGGACCGGACGGATAGAGTTCTTATGATGGTAGGGAAAAGTTTTCAATAACGATATGCTGCACTTTAGTAAACTCATCAACTCGTATCGGGGGCTGAGTGAAAAGAGTTGCAGGGAAGGAACTAGTTAGTGTTGTTCGTTGGATGTGGATGAGGCAAACAGATGATGGCAAACAGTGGGATGAATTCAATTGAATGATATTATGATTTAAGAATTTTTAAGGAAGAAGTTCGCATCAGAAGTGAATTTAATGATTAAACTTTTTTATGTTGGGTAAAGTTGTGACGTCTTTAAATAATATTCTTGGAAGCGAGACGAGATTTTAGTACTGATAAAACTGAAAATGATGATAAAATAGATATTTTCACCGCTGGCAAAGATATGAATGACTGTCAGTCTGTTTCAACGCGAGTTTAGTCTATTTGGAACAGGTACTTTCAAAAGCTCCGGACTGCGAAATGAAACAAACATAACATTAGGTAGAGTTAATAGAGGATTGTATTAACATGTTCGAGTTGAATAGATCACTAAAATCAAATTTTCATTGATGTTCTGATCTAAATGTCCATAATATCCTGAAAATTTGTAGTTTTAAATTTGTCTACATCTGTGTTTATTAGTATTAATTTTAGAAGTCTAGATGGACCGCACAGTTTATCCGCCTTTGTGCAGAAGCTAAAGCTACTCCATGCTCGTGATTTTTAATTTCGTTGTTTATGGTACTCGGTGAAGCATGTGATGATAAGGGAAGATATTTTTTTCTCACCAATGTTACTTCATTTTTCGTTATCTCTTCCAGCTGAACTTGTAACGAAGACCCGAAGTAGAAGAAAAAAAAGGATAACCAAAGTGATGCTCAATGAAGCAAAATGTGCCACAAGAAAATGGGGAAAAAAACTCTTCTATACGGAAATACTCTAGCGAATTGAACCTAACAGAACGGAATTCCATCGAATAAAAGTCTAAAATCCTTTACCCTGTTTTTTTTTAAACTCCTCTTTCTTACTGTTACAATTCGTCCGGATAGCGGAAAGCGGGGAAACGATCATGTAACGCTTTTGCGACCCGAGGCGTACGAAAGTTTTCGTTTTTCAATTTTTATCTCCTCACTGCATCGAGGGATTCGGTGACAGGGATCGATGGTATTTGGGGCATTTGTTAGTGAAAATATGAAAAGTGGAAGTTGCCACCATCAATCGCTTTCTGTGTTGGAGTCGTGAGCTGGGATGGGTTTGCTTTTTTTTTTTATTCGTCTCCATCCAAGCTTACGGCGGCCAATTGAAGCCGTGCCGTAGTATTGAGGTCGATAAGCGAAAAAGAAGGGATCGAAAGTGAATAAAGTAGATTTTTGCTTGCCGGGTTATCGTTTTTTCTTGTCTCTTTGTCATTTCGGTGAAGGCACAGCCTGGGCGAAAAAAGGCTTCGGTAGGCTAGCAAAAAGGTAGTGTGCGTGGTACCATGGTAGTATAATTTTCTTCCAGACACACTGAAGCTCTTTGCAAATGATTGCTTTGAAGGTGAAATGCTTTGCCACTTATAATGACTATTGGAAGGATAGCGATGGAATGAAATTGGAATTTCACAAAAAAGAAGGTAGTTTTTCTTTGCGAAATAGAAAGGGGGAAAACGGTGGATGTGCTTTCCACTTTCGTACCGATAAAGGACGGAACACAATTTGTCAACAGGAGTAACAAAATGCCATTCATGAAAACTCGTCGACGAAGATAAGAAGAATTTCTTCTTTTTTTGTATTCTATTACGTCTCCATTGAAAGAAAATTATAATCTTGTCCTGGTTCATCATGAAAAATGTGAAATGTTACATTAGGCCGATTGAATACTTTTTCGAGAACAAATCGTGAAATTAATTCAATAAACAAACATTTCTCACAAAGGAATAAAAAGAGATTGGTAAATTGGTAGAACTGGTGGAAAATAATTTAAAATTTGTATTTGAAGTAAGCTAAATGAAAACAAAAACTTCTTTTTTTAGTTCACAAAAAAACCTGTCCTTTTTATAAATAGGTCACTATTGTTATTAATTATAAATGAGACGGTTTTCATCAACTTCATTTGCATATTCGTTTTCCAGTTTTCAGTTCTATCTTCTAAACTTTTTTTTACCCCCCGATTTGTGTTCTTCCAAAAGGGAAAAGGGATAAAATAAATTGTTGTTTTCTTCTGTCTATAAACAATATAAAGAATAAATTTCGTCCAGAAGCAAAACGAGCCACATGGCGAAATTAATAGCTTTCACGATTAATTCGAGTAATGTCCGGTTTCGCCAGTGAAATTCGTTCGGTCGCCGGTGAACTTTTACGGTAAACGTTTTTCGCACCCCCAGTTTCCATCCAGCGCTAACACGCGGATGTCATTTATTTTGTGCATTATGACAGTCCCGTTGCCCTGTCGGATTTGGCATTTTTCGTATTTCGTGTACTTTAGCACAAAAATGGGTCGCCATGGCTAGGGCTTTATTTTCCATTATCCATATTCGGTGAATGATTAAAAATTATTGCATTATCCTTTGTTCAGTTTATTCACTTTCGGCATTTCTGCTAAGTATGCTTTCTGCCTGGTGTTGCTTCTTTTGTTATTCATCATTTTGTTATATTTTTTTTCGCCTTACTTTCGCGTTTAAATTTAAACTGACGAATAAATTTCGTGTGTACGAAAAGAAAAACAGGTTGAACTTGCGTGTTGCGTTCGTTTTGAATCCTTTTTGTTTGTCATTCGTCTGCCATACCTTCCATCATAAGCCGCCGACGGGTTTATGATATCGTCTCAGTTGACTGCTTTCGGTTGTGGATTATCCTTTCGGATGGGTTGGTAAGTTTCGACCCTAAAAGAAAAAAGAAAACAAAACTTTTTTATGTTTGTATATCTTTACCGGGTTTGCGTTTGGATCCGGAAGGGGAAGGAGTATCCGGTGCAGCTGTCATCGTATCTTCGGTATACTCATTTGCACAATTTTACAAGCGTGGTAAAGACCCCGTCCGCAGAATTCTTGTGGCCGCACATTTGATTGACGAGTGCGAAGAGCTTGATTGTGAAGTAGCGAAGAGCGAATAAAATTTTATTTCTTCCATCATCGTTGTTAGGAGTGTAAATTTGAATTAACGATGATGGATATTTTGACAAATGACAGAGGCACATTAATGCAACGAGTCGAAGCAAAATGTAAAGCCAACTATAAACGGTCTCACGTAAGCTGGTCATCATCAGCAGTAGGACGTTCTTTTAGACATTTAATCTAAACACCGTGTTTGATTATAAATGAACAAATGCAATGAACAAATTAAGCAAATGTATTCATCCTTCATACTGAGATCTTGTATTATATTTTATAATATTTATATTCTTATCCTGACGGAACTTTTCAACAAGGACGTATGCCTAGAAATAATTTTAGTGTAAGCCATATATTACGTTATAACGTGTATAAACAATCGGCTACAAAACTTGCTGAACACTAAAACTACTAAGGATAAAATGTTTTAATAAAATTTTATTGATTATGCATATTAATGCTGATAAATTGAATTCATTTGTTATTTTACGGGTTTGATTAACAATAATATCAAAAATGTAATGCATGCTATATCAAGAACCCGCTAGTTTCGGTTCGACAATAATGTCAATAGAGTAAGTAACACTAGACAAATCTGAGGCAGAATTAAAACTTTCACTACCAATTTTCGATTGCAAAGGGCTTGATAAGCAGGATGCATCTTTCACTATTTTTCTTCATCATGTCATCTATTTTGATGTTTAACAACTGGGGAGGATTTTTTATGGATTCTAGATATATTTTTTATGAAGTTAAACAGGTTTTTATTTCTTTTACATACCTTTATTTGAGTATCCACACTGGTGCCTATTTAGCTTTAAATTAGTATTCTATTTTTAATTCTTAAAATATATATTTTTTTATAATTTACTCTACCCTCCATACCTCGCGTCAGGCGCTGGTAATTTTTTTATAATTTTAATCTTCAATTTAATTTTCATAAAAGAATCTCATACTTCGCAAAAAAATATTTTGTTTGATAAAAAATAATTAAAACTGTATAAACATAGATCAATCAACACGAAAGCACAACCTTCTACGTGCATGTAGTCTTCAGACGAGTGTCATAAATATTCATCATCTATACAGCGTATTTATGAAGACACTGGTGCCGTTGTCAATTTCTTTAGTCCCCGGTACAAGGATGCCATTCGATATGTATAACCCTTTGGGTGTTTGTAAGACCGGAGGAAGCAAACATGGTCATTCACCGAACGCGCAAGGATACCACATTGGAGAGCACCCTTTGGACGGGGTCGTTCTTTCACGGTGTAGTTCTACTTTTGCCTTGACTGACCAGGTGTATAGGCCTCCATTTTACTTTTCAACGCTCTAGTGCTGGAATGCCACCAACGGGTGGGATGAGAAAAAAAAGAGATTAGCTTTCACTGCACGTACTTGCTCTTACCGCAGGAAGTCGCTACGGTGGGGGACAAAGTTTTTCAATTTATTACCGGAAGGCATACCTTGAGCTTTTCGCGTTTGTCTCCCATCCCATTCTTTACAGTACCACCGTTTGGATCTTTCATTTTTTTGTGTGTCGTGGTTCGTTTTCTTTTTTTTTTTGTTGCACCATCGTTAACTCGTGTCTATTTCATACTTTTACGATGTTCTCATTCTTATGACACTGGATCGAGTTCCTAACGAAGCTTTCTGGTTTACATTTTTTACTCACATTTTTTGTTTTGTTATCGCTTGTGAGCTTACTCCGATTATTAATTTTTATAATCGTGCTCAACATCAACACCGGCTGGAAGGTATTGTGGTATTGGTGTGGGTTGAAGTACATTATTTCTTTTTTTTGCTATCGCAGGTTTTGCTGCAAAGTCTATACCGTTTCCCATTTTCTTTCGGCTGCTTCGGTGTCAGTAAGTTGCGGGTGTTTTTTTTTTGGGGGACGAAATTGCACACAGACTGGTAGGGATGCCGATGATATGGTGATGAATTCACTGTTGACACATTTTCTAGCCGTTTTCCAAAGGGAAAACAAGTAAAGTCCAGCGCTCAGACAGTAGGCAATACCAAGCATAACTTAATGACTGCGGTATCGTAAGCATTTTTTCCCCTCTTTCGTTTTTGTAGGTATTTAAAAACTCTCCCGTTTTTAATAACACTCTCACGGGCAGTTTTACAGTATTAATATCTCCAGTCCCTTTTCGTGTGCGGAGTTCCGTAGGGATGGTGGAGAAGCTGCAATTTTTCCTTATTACGTCGGTTATTAATCTGGCTCGAAACGGATTGGCTTTGATTTAATTTTAATGAGACCGATTGAAAGCGAACGATGCTGTAAATTTGTTGTGCAAAGTTTTACGATGCATTGGTGGGCAGGGTGAGACATTATGAGCAATAAAAATGTACAATGTTGGGTAAGGTTTTGTAGCGCTTACGATGACCGTTTATAACGAGGTGCTAAGGCATAGGTGTTAAATGGAATGGAAAGATGTGTAGGTTATGTACAATGAACTAGTGATAGTTTATGAGCTATCAACGGAACAGTATAGAGGGTAGAAAGTGATGAACTACAAGCAATAACCGCAAGGAAGACATTTATGATCGATTCAGTTGTAATTTATAGTGAAGCTTGCAAGCTGTTTTTCTCATATATTTTTTATTAATTCACATTATTAGCATATTTTAAATATAATATAATATGTCTTCTTAAATATTATCTACTATTTAATCAATTTAATAGTTTTTTTTTTCTATTTTTGCAGAATTATCTCCAACATACTCCATTCCATGTAAGTGTTTGTTTAACTTTTAAAAGTGTTTTTTCCCCGTTCCATGAAGAGAATTATGGTTTCCCGATCAATTCAAATGCTCGGTAGCATGTCGTAACCTTACACAACGGAAAAGGATTGTTAGAGGCAAAACATCAACAACTTCTATCACCTTCAGTTCGAATGTCTCCACCAGTAAAATATATGCAGCTACCTGCCTGCTTTCTTGCCACCGTATTCCGGTACGTTCCGTTCACAGGGTATATTGAACTTTAAGGAAAAAAGCTTGAAACGGAACGGGTGGTACTGGTGGAAAAACATAACTTCACTGTTGAGCCTCATAAAAGCCTTTCGTACCGATGCGGTCGCATACATCATCGAATCAGCGGCAAAAGGGTTCCGTCTGCCAGCGTTGGCAACCCGATCGCAATCAGTGTTGCCGTGTACGTTAGAAAATATCACGCCACCTGGGACGGTCCCGGCCAGAGTTTTGGAGTCGTGTTCATATTTTCCAAACAGCTCCGTGGAATAAAATAGCACCGACCGGGGGGGTGCCTATTGCCATTGGCACCGGCTAATGTATTCAAACTCTGATTTGCATGACATTACAAGGTGGTAAAATTCTCATAAACCAACAAATTGCCTATTCATCGACTGCTCTGTATCTGGTACACGCACCGCTACTAGGCGTATTTCGCAACAAAAAGACATCCCGAGAACAGTGCCGTACAAATTGGGTGAGAAATTAGTCGGAAAAGTATTTTTTTAACGAGGTTAGCAAAAGTTTTACTGCGTGAAGTTTAGCACAATTTGGAGTTGTTGAGTAGTTATTAAAAAAAAGCTTCAAATATTTATGGAAAAATTGGAAAAGGATGCTTTCAACTTTCCCAAAAATACTTTTCACACTTACCAACATAAATGAACATTTGAATTACTTTAATTATAACAAAATTCTTCCGATGGAATTGTGCAACTCGTTGATGTGGCACTGTACCACTCCTTAGCAGCTTAAGTTATGTACCGTTCCGTTCGTTTTCTACGACCAGGCATTGAACGATGTACATTTGCATAACGCGTTTATGGCGTCCCACATTTAAGGGCTTACGGGGCCTGGGCGTTTTGGTGAAACGGTTGAGCGACCAAACATGGTCGCTTCCTCATTGTGAGTGTGTTTGGTTTGAGGATGCAAAACGAGAAAAAAACATGGCAAAAATATTCTGAAAACATCATGAAAACAAGTTCATAATTGAATTTTTCTTTTGTGGCGGCCCCCAAACAAAAGCGGCATACTTTTCATGCTGTCGTGATTCGAGTTCGAGTTACGATTTCGGGTTGTATTCGTACATCTTTCTCACCGACCTTTGCTTACCGCATCCATCAACATGTAAAGAATTACTGTGATGAAAGGAAAGCTCGCTCAACAAAGCGAAAGAAAAATGGTTTGGTTCTCTTCCAGGAAAGGATGGAACGATCGTGAACAATTGGACCATGGTTTTCCGTATTTCTTACAGCTCATCCACCACTGATGATTGATCGATGATGGATCGGTGAAAAACATTTCCCTTACCCGGTTTCGTTTGCTGTCCGTTTTGCAGTGCCAAATCGAAAATGTCGGGAGTTAAGTGACAAATCGGTTCTTTCGGATGGTAATAACGTACTTATCGATTGAAAACATCGTTCATCTATCGTTCGAACCGTTTGCAAAAGTGTCTTCTTTCCACCGGAAACATTGAAACGGGTGCAGCGTTCGGATGTGTCGCTGTGTCAGTAATTGAATTCGCATAAATTATGTCCCAAACATGCGCACCGATTTTCCAACGGATGGAAGGATCCTGGAACGCAATAGAATAAATGCGTGCGGGAGTGGGAAAAAGGTGAAAGCACGAAAACAAACTGCACGATGCGCGATAATCCACCATTTGGGGCACGGAAGCGTAACATGAATGATGAACAGTGCGCACGAGTGTATTTTGTTTTTATCATCAAACAGATGAAACAGACTGGTGATAAATTCAATTAGTATCGGTTGCCGCGTGAACACAGCCCACGGCTTGATCGTCGAACGTGATCATTATGATTGGGTAAGTTGGGTTCCAATGTTGGGACGGTGATGAGGAAGTAATTGAGATAAACGGCTTATGATGTTTGCCGATCGGGCATCGATGATGGATTGATGAATTATGATGATCGGCAAATCTGTCGGTAGCAATCGAGCATTTTGTTCTTTCGCTATTGCATGCCCGGGGGGAAGTTTTGTCTGTGTTTTTTGTGTTAAAATTTGATTGAAATTCTATTACATTTATTATTCGGAACCTATGCTATCAAAAAGATCATCTCGTTAAGAGGGTAGAAAGGATTTTACAAGCATTTGTATTGGAAAAAAAGAAACCAATTTTAAATGGCGATGAAAACAAAACTAAATGAAAGATATTTGAATGAAACGAAATTTATTTGCGTCCCATAATTATTAAATCTTCTCGAAACATACATCCATTTAGTTTTGGCCAGTCTTGCGTCAACATTCTGGACAGTTAGCAAAGGCCGATAAATACATCTATTTTAGTATCTGATGCTTCTTTTGCAAGGCATTGTTGGCAATTTGTCTTTTTAATTTAAGATTCTTAATATTAGAGGAAGTTTGTGCAAACAGTTCTATCATTTGCATCAACCCAAAATCTTCAGTTGGTATAAAGGGGGAGTTGAAGTCAACCTCAACGATCTTGTACTTCTTCGAGTAATACTAAACTCAAAGGAAGCCAGCGGATTTGAAGAGATTTTTCATAAACTTCGTTAGTTCTGAACGTAAACACATTTGCTTTTCGATAAAAAACCGAACAGACTTTTCCAGAAGCATGGTGTGAAAGACGCCTAGGTACGAAACCCGGTGAAGTATTCGGCCTCCAGATATTTACTGTGAAGGAAGTCTCATCATCCATTAACCTTAACCTTCAATCTCATTCTCTAAGTGGCGTTGAAAGCTCACATATGGTCTACGTGGATTGACACTTTTGGGTCACAATGTGTTCACAATTTTTCCGAGTATTTTTTCCCCATTAGGCCTTCTGGTAAACACAATTCATTCGTGTAAAAAATCGTTTTACTATTTCTCCCTGCTTTGGATCCAACATCAGCAACTAAATAACTCACAAAAAGACGGCTTTCAGCATCAGTAAACTACATACTAAATCAATGAAACCAAAATAACTCAGCGCCGAGCATTGCTACAAACCATTCCTCATGTTTTGCTGTATACCTTTAGTACATTGTTTTAGTCAGTGATGCTTCGTATCCGAGCACATTCACTCCATTGTAAACAAACATCAGTAATGTAAACTTCGCACCAGTATTGGGGGCCGCCTGCCTATCGCCAATGCTCTCAGCCCACGTGACATATTGTGCGATGCGGTAGGTATGGGATCATAGCTACGAAATCATTGCACTAGAAGAGATTGTAGCTGGGCGTTGTTGAATTTTTCTCCTCTTTTTTTTCCATTCGTCCACTGGAATCCGCCAATAATCGCTGGCCAATGAAAACATTAGTCAAACCGACCGCTCAATACAGTCGGATCGGATCCGGATTTCGCATGTAAGCTGTCACTGCAAGTGGTGGTGGTGCAGGGACGCTGTACAGTTCCCGCCAAAGGGTGCAATAAAATCGATAAATAAACACGAGAGCACGAGTACATATCCCGCGACCGTGCGTTAACGCGACGGACGTGTGCGCGATGGTGCGCGGTGAAGTGTGATTTCGTGTGTCAGATTATTTATTTAATTCTGTTTCCGATGCTTTCGTTTGGTGGCACTTTCGTGCAGCAGGCCCGCTGCAGGCAATGGCATTCGGTTTAAAAGTGGAAAATATAAAAAAAAAAACAAAAAGTTGAGCAGATTTGTGGTGAAATTGCTTACCGCTCCGTACATTGCAGCGGGTGATGAAAGTTTGATAAAACAACCCTAGCGCATTGGAGAGCAGGAAATCGGTCGAGCATGAGGGAATTGGGTCAATGTGATGCAGGAGAAGCAAAAGGAAAGGATATGTGCCAGTCGAGTTGTGCGATATGTTAGTCCGCGGTTGAGAACGATGGTCTAATTTTAGCTAAAGCTACACTGTGTTACAAAGCAATAGCTTAATCTAGGTTTTTCTTACGTGTGTCTCTGTTAAGGATAAGGAATTTCGTAAATATTTTTATAATTGTTTGCATTCAATGAAAACAGCTAAAATATTATTCGAAAGAACCAAAATTATAAGGGTGTTGCTTGAATACTTCCTAAGAAGAGGTCTTAATCGATTAATAAGCCTTAGATGTAGTAATATGAAGATCTTGCGTTACGATCAATTCGAATTTTTGAGGCGTATTATTGGAAATTTCATTGGAAGTTTAATCAAGCTAGGATCAGCTACCTTACTTGAGTAATCCTCCTGTAAAATAAGGTGTTGAAGGTTCAAATACGGCTTCAAATTGTTTTCTAAAAAGGCGTGGCACATATCTCAATTGCTGTGTGTCGAAACAATTGCTAAATTATCTTGCCAGTGTTGAGTATAATTTTCTGAAAATTTGGGTCTTTTGATTTATCGTTTATCATCTCCCTAAACCTTTTCATATACGGTTGACTTTTATAATCTTTTTTAATGTTTGATTTTGATAGTTTACCTCATTAATCTCTTTCTTCCATTTAATAACATTGGAATCAAAATCCCTTCCGGAGACTTTACGATGTTATTTGAAAATTAGAAGTTTCAACATTTTAACACATATATTAACACATATTCTTCTCTTTTCATCTAATTCCGAATAGTTCCTTATAATCTTGTATAACTATTTGATAAAAAGGAATCTATTTTTGTTAAACGAGGAACATTTCTGTGACGGCATTATTTTGGAACACAGTGTTAAATTAGCTCAGCTAACAAAGTGAAGAAAACCAAACAGGAAGGAGTTTTCCAGTACGATTGAATGAAATTAGCTGTATGTGGCGTGATTAGGTGGTCAATTCAAATCTTGTTATTACGCACTAAAGGATGTTTTAATTCAATTCAAGGATATTTCCTGTAAGATTCAACCGGAGATAAGATTATGAAATTTAAGGAATCATTTAAAGTCACCTATATTTCAGATTGTTCTACTGCGTATAACCATTGCCTAACATTTCAACAATGTTAAAAATGTGTACAATTCATCTGATTTCTTCAGCTCCCATCAGTATGACATGCCGCCAAGCGTTCGTTCAAGCATCGCAATCCCTTGTCGTTTTTCAATCTCATCCAAGCTTCAGGACAATGTTTCCTTAAAGGAATGCAAAACATGGCATGCGATGGGTTCCGCTAACCATTCCGTGCGTTCTCTCTAGCCAGCGCGTGTGACTGAAGCAAAACAGTACAAGCAACTTGCATTATCACACGCAACGATCGTAACAACTCAACACACGAGTTAGAATTTGCTTACCAGAAAATAAAGAAAAGATAGAGAGAGAAAAAAAGACACTGCTTCCGTTTAGGATGTGTCTTCGTCTACCTGTTCAGTGGATCCATTATCGATTAAACAGTGCATAACATTCGTACTAAAGAATGGTGCGTTCTATCTTTAAAGTTTTACACAGCAAAGAAAAAAATACCAAACCAGCGCCGGTAACTAGGCCACTTTAGAAATGTGGATGAAACGCAATAAAAAACTGGGACGGGGAAGAAAAAAAAGGGCGGAATAGAACACAGGGAAGGAAAGGGAAAAGTGGAAGAAAACTAATTATTCACCGATAAATTGGCCCGTGGCAAATTAAGATGCAGTGCTGTTCCCCGTCGGTTAATGAAATCAGTGCACCGGAACGAACCGGCGAAATGACTCAACCTCAACTACAAAACCCGCGATGCCTGGAGGCCGGGCAACCTTCGCGTGTGTTGGCGTTCGCTTTCATTCGCGGCGGCTCGCTCGAACCGTTCCGATTGCAACGGGGTGAAGTGTATGCAAATCGTTAGCCCAATGCACGTTGCATGCTAGCAAATTTACAATTGCATTTTGCAACCGTCCGGACGACTGAATTGGAAAGCCGGTCGGTGCATCGATACAGCAAAGGGAGAGAGTAGATGATCGTGGTGTAGGGTAGGGTGAATTAGATTAGATGTAGTAACTTTCCATCTCCTGGCCAAATCGGGTCAACCACTCGCCCGGTCAACACGGTTCGCTAGTGCCGAATCGCGTGTTGTGGTCGGGGTGGTTAGGTCAGGTTTCGTCCCCTACCGCTGAATACGTTGGGCCGGTATTACGTAAATGGATGCGATTCGCGTGACGGGAATCCGTGGAGGTCGAACCTGACTGGGCAGTTACTGCCAAACTTATGGGTAGTCTAATTGTGGATATATTATTTGAGTGCTTCACCTGGGGAGGGGTTTAAAGGGGTGGAGAGGAATGGCATGTATGGGACGCAGTATAAATGGAGCTTAATTTGTGGCAAGACACATTAGCTTCTGTGTTCTGTTTCGAATGTAATGTTGATGTTTGATTTTCATTCCATCGTCTACACACGTTTACGGTGATAAAATTACACCGTTTCAAAAATAAATAAATAATGGCAAAAAGAGTTTTAAAATCACACACGGTATTCTAGGAAAAAGTATGGAAACATGGAAAATATCCTCTACCCCATTTAATGGAACGATAAAATTGGGCGTAGAAATTGTTATTGAAAAACCCATATTACTTGACCGGCATAATTAATGCTAATAGCGGGGCGAAGGGATGCGGTTTTTTTCTCTCTTTCTGCCTTCATTTTCCATTTTCCTCTATAAAGGTCAGCCCCGGTTCAATTTAGCGCAAAAGCATATCAACGGTTAAACGCGGCCCCGAAAACGGTTAAAGGGTAGTTGGCAGCAAAACAACGAAAGGTCAGCACGCCATTCCGGTTTGAATGGGATGGTCAACGGTTCGTTTTTGAAGTGCGAAGTAATTAACAAAGAATTCTAGGCACGGGCCGGGTTTGTTTGCCATTCGCCCATTCCGGCACAACATCGCGTTTTGCGCTGATCGCATAATCGCCAGTTTAGCAGCATTTGCCATAGCGTAGATAGCGAAGGAATGGTTGGCTTGGGAAAATGGTGTTTTTCGTAAGTGGTGTCCATTATTTTGTTATGTTAAAAGCCATTCTCGAGTGCTAAAAAAATGTTGCAAAAATCAAGGTTCTTAATGCATGTGAAAATATACGTGAACATGTGAAAGCTCTTTTACAAATGAATTGGCTTTTCTAAAAGATCGCTTTTAGTGCTTCAAGCACTGTTGTTATTACTGTTTTTTTTGTAAGGCCAAGTTCTTGTTTTGTTTTGCTTCTTAAATTGTTGGGTTGGGCCTTATCTACTTGATCAGCTGGTGGAATATCTGTGCTATCTGTAGCAAACGATGTACTGACTGGTCCATATCGTCAGTACACATAAGATATAGAATTAATTTTTTTTCAGAAAGAAGAAACTATCTCACTAAGAGAGTGATTATTACGGTAATTGCAAGGAACAAAAGGGACGAACATAAGAAAAAATAAAGCTACAATAGTCCCTTGGCATGAAAAACTCTGCTTAAAGTAAAGCGAAGCGATAGTTGCTTCATGATAACGTTCTCAATATTTGAATACCATTTAAAACCACACCCAATTAAGCAGTCCCTTATGAATGGTTAAATGGCGTTTGCTTAGTTCTTTCCCAGTCCAATGCGGGTTAGAATTTCTTCCAAAGGCATGGAGCGATTGCTTCATTATCGCTCAAGATGGAAAAGCAACGGAGAGTGCGGATCGTTTAGAGTATGATGAACTGGTGGTCACTGAGATTTTCCAGCTTTTACTTCAGCACACACACCGAGACCGAGGCAGCTTAGATTGGTTTCGCTTGCCGATGCCATCGACAGGCTGGGCCAGGTTTCTTCGTTTTGCGCTCTTAATTAATTTCGTAAGAAAATTCATTACAAGTTATTAACGACTGTCCAAGCGGTCTGGGCAACAAGCTACACGCTACCCACTTTTTTGCCGTTGCTTATCAAACCGACGGCGTGATGTCCTGCACAAAGATTATCGTTAAATTCCCTAGGTTAAACGCAATTGCTAACGGTTGTATTCTTCATTTTACCCGGCCGGTGTTGGACTATCCGTGAACTTGGCGGATGGTTGGAGTTTAACGCTAGTGTCGGTTAGCTTCTTTAACGGACCCGGGAACTCGTTTCTCATTGCGACGAGTGCGAATATGGCGAGTGTACAGAAAACTCGCTTAATCCACTGTTGATTATTCCATTAGTGTGTACTACGATGGTAGGTGTGTGCGAAACGGGCGGCAATAGTATTTGGGTTTTTTGCCGGTTGCCTAGCATAATTATGTCCAGAGAATTTCATTCACTGATTGCTGTTTGCTGCCAGCGGAGCATTTGTTGATGGGCAAAACTGATGGCGGACGGCAAAGGATGGGAGGTTTTTTTTTCGTGATGGTTATCTTTAACGAGAAAGTTTTCTGGGAAAACTGGAACTTTTCTGTTGTGATGGTTAGTAAATGAACGTTAGCGATGCTTTGGTTTTGCTAAACCTGATAACTGGTTGGTTTATTTTTCCACACTCAATAACAGTTAGATGGAAAGATTTATAGCTAAGAATGCATTTGAAGCAAAGATTAGCATACAAATGGTTATCATATGTTTTTTTTGTCGAGGATATTAAACGAGAAATCGCTTGTGAAAAAAGCTCTTTTTACATCTTCTTTTATTTTTTATTTTGCTAGAATTTTTTTTGATTAAGAAATAAAGATTATCGCTTATGTATTTTAATTAAAAGTCTACGATTGTGTCGTAACCTTGATGGAATAAATTTGCTCTCATGTGCAAGGAACATATGCTGACATTAACAATGAATGTGGTAAGGATGGGAAAAATTCTAGGTGGTATTTTTGCTTTTTCAAAACACAGTTTATTTTCATCTTCTGATAGAATTTGAAGAGCAATTTATGTTCCACAGGAAATGGAGCACAAAATCGACGACTTTGATTTTGATGAAAACTGACCAAAAACCTGCGCTTGAGTATTGAATATTTAATTTCACCAGCATCGATGTTGGGCAGAGTTTTCCTACCCTGAAGGTGTTGCCTTTGCTGCATTCCATTTGATAACCGAAAACCCGATCGACCCGATGTCACAGAAACCCACACGATACACAAAGAGAGTGAGTGCAATGATAAACCGCATTTCACGACATCCCCACGTACATACACTGAAGCTGTACGAACACATTAAACAAGTATCGTTACGAAGAACAGGCCTCTAGGTGGCTTTCGATACCGCACATTATGGTAGAGAATTTAATGAAATGAAAATTGAAAATGATTGATTTTTCTTTCGGTGTACCACGAACGGTTCGTTTGGGTTGCTATTTTTCCGTCTAGATGTTTAAATTGCTTCCGCCACTTGACCTTACAGGGACGGATACAAATTTTTTGACAAAAAAACCCCCGCAAGCATATTTCTGTTTTGAACGATTTTGTGGACATGATAAGAAGAAGCATTATGAATTGGTATTTAAACTCACTTTTCATGTTCATACAAGTCATTGGAAACAATTGCTTGAAGTACGATGAGCGATGATGCAATGGAGAAAATAAATGCCATAATAATGGCCGCATCACAAAAGTAATACAGACATCAATCATTGTTGTGCCAAGTACTTTCAGCAGACAAGATTGTGTTGGTTTCGGGAGCAAATTGGTTGAAAATGAGATTTAATATTCAGAATAATGTACATCCTGAACAATTTACCACAACGCTACATTGGATTTGAATTGTTCGCTTGTTTGCATGATTCGGTTTTGATGAAAGCGATAATAAATTAGTGTGTTCTTTTCAATTTGTTATTAAAGATGTTTATTTATATTTATAAAGTATAAAATAAATAAAATTGATTAAAAATTCTCAATTGATGAAAGTCTTCCTAATCGCATAAAGATATTTTTAGCATACTGCTTGGTTAATGGTTACGGTTGTATTCAAACAGGATGGACCGAAAATAGTCCGATAAAATATCATTAATCAGTACACCTTTCTTGACAAAAAAAAATCAAATCATCAGCAAAAGGACTGTCTTATCGATCCGCTTCGTAAATTTACAATTTCGCTCGAAATCGTTTTCCCGAGCGATAAATTACATTTGCACCAACAGAGGCCGGTCGTTCTTCGCTTCATTTCGAAACCATTTGAACCTGCTGGACAATTGCACTGGCCAGGCCGCGGAATGTTGGCGGGATCGGTTTCGGTGTGGCCCTCCCTGGTGTACGAAACGCATTCCCGGCTCCATTTCCGGGCTGAAAAACACGGTTTGATGACTTTCAAAACACGAAATAAAACTATAGCCGAAGCGTGTTTGTAAATGCGTGACGAAAAGTTTTCCTTCCGAAAAGACGACCACGAACCACTTGTCTGTTTTTCCTGTTTTCTCTTTTTGCTTTGCGATCCCTCTCGGATCGCACCGTTATCACCGTCGGTCGTGTCTAGGTGCTTTTTGTTATTGCCAATTTGGTTCATTACTTAACTTTTCCTAAATTACCTGCGGCCGGCAAATGAATGGGATCCGAACGATGGATTGTTTTTTGATAATGACTTTTACAGCTGATGGTGGAAAACAGTGAAAAGCGCAAACAAAAACATGCAACAACAAAAAATACACGAAAACTCACACCATTTGCAAAAAGGTTAGTAAAAAGGTGCTTTGGTTTCGCGTTTGGAAACGGAAGCTACCGGTACAAATTACATTATGCCTTGATTTTCCGTTAAAAGTCGGTCCTGGTGTGTCGGCTTATTGGGCATAATATTTCCTTCCACAAAAGTTGTTTGTGTGTTTTTCTTCAACGTCTTCTTCGTCTGTAGTGATTTTTTTTAGCTAATAACATGTATACATCTTGTTGCTGTTGTAGAGTGATCCAAATTTAAAAAAAACAATATCATCAATCAGTGATATTTTAATACCATTTCCAATTTCGAAAAGGGTGGAACATTTCGAGCTACAAAGTATGGAATGAAATTTTTTCACAATTCTCTAGGCAAGATAAGGAAGAATGAGAAACAATTCAATCCGTCCATTACGGCCACGTAGAAGACACAAAAGAAAATATGTGAAATCTCATACAATTTTTTCGAATACAGGAAAAGAAATTCTATAGTTGACAGTATGGTAAGAATAATACTGTTTTAAAAAAATGAAACGAAAAAGGAAAAATTCAATTGCCGAGTTGGCCTATCAGTAGGAGTCAGTAGGAGTCAGTAGGATAAAAAACTGAAGAATCATTGTGCGACAAGTCTACGTTAGTAAAATGGCTAAATAATTCTTCTTGAAGAAACTTTAAAAAAATCACTTCTCCTTTTCACATATTTTAAAGTCTTCAATGAATTTAATTTCTATTTAAAACGCGATGTAGATATATATTTCTTATGAGAATAAAACAAAAGTGATTATGGTTATATACTCACTTCATTAATTAATCTAAAAACTGAGGATTTAAGAAATTATGAGAGTAAATAAAAAAGCGTTTTTGTCTGACTCTCTGTCTGATGACTTTTATATTCCCAAATAAAATATAGGAAAATTGAAAGGGATATATTTCAAAAAGAAAAAAATCTATGTTTATAGACGACTGCACTTTTTGAGGATTTAAAACAATTAAAAATTAAACAATTTTTCTATTTTCAAGGTTTGTCCTGGTGAGAGTAAACACTTTTACATATGCCATCTCAGTAAGAAAGTAAACCATTCCACAGGCGTGAAATAACGTAATGGTTTCATATACACGCGGTGGGTAAATTTTGTGGTGACGATTAATAAGTTTACGGTCCATTTGCAGTCCATTAAAATAGGTGAGTGGCAAATGCTTTAGCACACAGGGACGATGTACCCACAATGTACAGGATTTGCATCCATTACAACCCACCCGGCAGATGGCTTGGATTTGCTGAAAGTACCAATTTGTGACTAATTAAATTTGCACACCTGAATGCATCGGTTGCCGTTTCTGCTGAACACGGTACACGGGTGCACAAATAGTGAACTAGCAAACGAAGGTACGATGCACTTAGGATTTTGCAAAAGATTTATTTGTATCGTCAACGAAGCGCAGTTGAGTAGCTTCCAGCAGTTAAGCGGTCGGTACGTTTATCATATAAATGGTACGTCAAAGGTCATTGCACCGAAGCTTGGTTGCATCAAAATGCACCCCAATGCAAGTTGTTAATGCATTTTTTTCCCTAACACATCGTCACACCAAGTGACGAAACAAGCTCGTAACGATTTAGTCGAACAAAAATGCCAGGTGTGAACGGTGAATGGTTCTATCGAATTTTTTGTTGCACCATCAAGAACATGAGCGAGAAAAAAGAAATGTTAAAGGCCACGCGGTATGTTTAGCTTGCGTGTGTTTAAAATTAGAGCACTTGCGGATGCAAACATCTCCGATCTTGGTGGCCTTTTGCATATGAAGGACGGATGATTTCGTAGCCGTTTGTTTGGGGGCGAAGGAAAAGTAGCTATTTATTTAGCGTACATTCATTAAATAGAACCAGCTATTTAAAGACAAGTGGCCCAACTGAATGCAAAATGAAGAACTGCATGAACCCGTTCATGATGACTTATGGAATTTTGCATTGCGTTGAACGTGGATTTTGTGGTACAATTTAATTAAAATGTAACGAACAGTTGGCATTTGCATTACGTTGGGCAGCTGTTTCTCATGAACGATTTTGCGGACGTGGTTCGATTTCTTGTAGTTCCTGTTTATTTTGTGTGCAGTAGCATCATGTCTATTTCCTGTTGGTGCGATCCGACCTGGGGACCCCCGCGGGTGAAGGTATTAAAGCGGAAGTTTATTTTCAAAGAGTCGATCTTGCAGTCCGTTGAAGTATGGTAGATGTAATGGTTTAAAAGTTTATTTTTAAAATATTCACTTTAATAGAAAAAGGATTTTTTTCTCTCGTTAGTTAGCAACTTTGGATGATCAATCATCATCAGGCGAAAGAGAACACCGGTGCGAAGTATAATCCAACAGGACGGTATAACTTTTTTTTAATTGATGCATCCATTATAAAAGTGAGACGTTCATCCTACCCGGTTCCATGCCAAAAATGATAGAGAATTGGGATTTCCTATTACCCAGACTTATCAATCTTCAAGTCCCGCGTGACGGGTGCATGATGCGTTGCAAACTGCCAACTGCAGTTTAGTGTTTTCTTTCGCGTTTTTTTTTTCACCCCAGTTTGCAGCGAGAACGAAAGCAACCACAGAGAATGGTGACGTTGGAGTATTTTTAGAAGTGCATTAATATTTCAATGGCACCCGTTGTCGTCGTCGTCGTCGCCGGATAGGGTTATGGGCTTTCGGATGGTTGCCGTGCGAGCGAGGGTCATATCTCAAGGGAAACCAGACAAAAATTTCCCTCAGTCTCAGAGGCATCAATATTTCGCCGCCATCATGCTGTCCTGATGCTGTCAAATGATACCTTCCCTGTGGACGGTAGGGAGAGAGGGAGAGAGAGTTATCGCCAGACCTGAAGAGTGATGAATATTGTGTGTGTGCGCGCCATTTTTTTTTGTTTATTACTTATGAGTTTTCATGAAAAAATGATCGATTGCTAGTTTACGTCAACTTTATGCAAACTAGCACCGAAACCGAGCAGGTGGACACCAATGGTTGAGTGTTACGTTTTCTATTCATATAAACATTTTGATGAATATTTTTATAGCATGTTTTTACTATGGTGTGTAACATAACCTTCACTGGGCGGGGGGAAATATTTTTGGATGGTTTCGGATGAAAACATAACAAATCGTATAAGTTTAGCTTTTTGCATCGCGTCATTTTGCTGCTGATTAATTTCGTACTAATTTAAATACACTCTAGTGTATATCAGCCACTTGCGCTGTGTTAGTACACTACTACTTCTGCTACTATCACGCTGATTAATGTCACCGTAAATCCGATGACGCTTATTTGGCAAGCTAATGTGCCAAGTGCGATTTAAAAGTAAGATAGGGTATGAAGGAAAGGAAAAACAAATCTTTTACCAAAACCATACCCAGCTAGCATTCATTTTCAGCACGCAAGTAATGAGCATTTGCATTAATCAGACACTGTACTTAGACCGTGGACAAGTGTTGTGTGCGTGCACGCTCCTGTAGTTGTGTGACGGAGAGTTGAATTTCTGCTAACGATTGAAGATTGACACGCAAACCGGGTACGTCCTTCCAAGATGTTACGCATTCCTTGCCATGCTGCTGTTCACCGGTACACGACGGGTTGCCGGATGCCTTGACGACGGATGGAATTTATTTTAATTTATTCATAATCTCTTTTAATTAAATTATGTCAGTTTAATTGGTCGAACCGAAATGAATTTTCCTGTTGCACGGTACCCTGTGGGTACAGACGGGAAAGGTGACGATATATTTGTAAACCCGCTCATGTCCTCATTCATGTCACTGTTCACATGTGTAGCTGTGTGTTTGTCCGTGAGAATTACACCGACCAGAAGGACTGGACTGCACACGTCTCGGTGCAGAATTTGGCGCGGCTGCAAGCAAATGCAGTGTATAAGCATGGTTTCTCTCCCATGGTGTGTCTTATGGCAGCTGCCGGCAGCTCATGTTTACAAGTTAAGACATATTTCACGCTACGATGAATTTCGGTAAAAGCCGAAGGGCATTTTTCACGTTACGCCTGTAGTGGCGGTAGTAGTTTTCCCCACAGCCACTGGGTTGACGGTTCCGTTCGCTAGCGAAACACTGTCATTTTGGTTGGTTTGTGCAAAGTGAAAAATTAATGACCCATCGTTTTGGGAGGTCGTTGCGCGTAATTAATCAGCGCCAGTCAGCTGAAGGAGCGTTTCAGGCTCCAGGCTGTTTTGGCTCTGGTGCAAGGTTTGCTAATCGTCAGGCGCAAGCGACGTGCTCGTCGATGATGTTAATGACAATGATAATGATGATGTCATTTTTGGCAAAAGGGTTGCAAAATATTGATTTGGCTGGATGGTTCGTGGGGTGACAATATTTTAATGTTTCAATTTTCTGGACTATTTGAATTGATAATTGATTTTTGGCCGATTTTATCGTTATGACCATTGTTATAAACTATACCACTTGCTGTATTTACCAAATGATGTTGAAAATCCAACATAACTTAAGTCTGATTTTGATAATCCTAACACAACAAAGGAGAGGCCAGATTTCGGAATTCTTGGGAAGGTTACGGAAATGAGACAAGAGTAGATTAAGTTATACTCAACGGATATAACTTCTGTGTGAATCTAACGTATCAGAATTGAAGGTACATTTTCACAATCAAGAAGAATGAAAGTGATCTTGGAGCGAAAACTTGGAAATGATATATGTGACATCTAACAGCCAGAACAAGGATCTTCTATTCCTCTGAGTAACCTTGATCGCTTGATGTGATCAATACGGATCTTAGACGAGAGGTACTAGATCACCGAATAATAGTAAAGAAATGATATTCCCAATGTCCAATAACGCACTTGTATACCACAATTGCTGAAATACAACAGTAGTGTGGAGACTTGAACCCACAAAAATCTTGGAATAAACGACGGAATGTCGACTCATCCATGCACATAGCTTAAAATTAAGACTTGAATACTTCCAAAAAAGGAATGTGCAACGTCCGAACTTTCAAGTCCCATGAATATGGAAAACAAAGAACATGGAACTACTTTACTTACAGAATTTAGAATATCCTTAAACTTAATTTCTCTCCTAATACAAATGTGTACACCAGCGCCTTTGCTTAACCCCAAAAAGGAATGAGNTTTTTTTCTTCGTTTTATCGTTTTTCTGCGGATCGGAAAAGTAATGAAATGAATAAGTAAAATAAATGTCCTTTCGAGCATTCGGTGTGGATGATAAATTTTGTCTTGGCCAGAAGTTTTGCCTTTGCAAATGATGTTTGGTGTGTGTGTTTTTTTTGTACAGCAATGCCGGGTGATTAAACACACTTTCTGACGTTTTGGTGACAATCAGACACTAAGATTACAAATTGTTTCCAAATGAACTGTGAAAACGATAATCTTGTGGTGGATTGTTTTTTGGTTTTGTTTCACTATCTAACCTGCACGGGACAGTGATTTTGTGGCTAACAGCCGTTAGTGACGATCGTGCGGTTTATGGGTAACGCTGGTTAAGATGCGTTACGTACTGTCAGTGGTAAAAATCAACAGCAGCCATATAATGACACCATTTGCGGTTCGCTGAAATGTCCACACATGATGCTAGAGCTATTGCCACGAATAATGGTCACTATTCTATAAATAAAGGATTGTATTAGTGTTGGATAAAGTTGATAGAGCTTCATTAATCTGTGTGAAACAATCTGTGTTTAATCGTATTGATGGCTCTGTGTCACAGGTATGAACATTCGAGAATCGTCAAATTCGAGCAATTCAGAATTTAGTAATCTCTGAACCTTTTTAAAACGTAGCATAAATCGGAAATATTGTAAAGTTTTTTTGTATTCCCTTTTTAAATTCAGATCAATTTGCAATTTAAATTACGCTAAGAAAAAACATGGATTTTTACCTAAATTATCTTCACAGATTAACGAATCTGCCCAGAGTTGTCTCTAGATTCGAATGACTCCATACTGAGGATTGTTAAGGATGACTCTTCAAAACAGCAAGCTAGTTTGTATCTTTCGGTGAAGATACTTTTTCCTTTAAATCAATTGAATGTCGCCATCTCAAAAGTTTGAACAGTGTTGAGAGATCAGTTCATCCTCACTACCACTTCCAATGTTTTCCATTCCAAAGAAGAAAATAGAATATTCAATAAAAGCTCAACGGAAAGTAAAGCAAGATGCAAATTTCCTTGCTTCGGATATACATTTAAAGGTACCGATATTGCTGGTCGCCTTAGTACACACCATTGTTACATATTATTTCAATCCATTATCTCGGCAAAAACCTGTCTATATTTAGATCCGACTTCATTATCATTTCATATTCCGTTTCCCTGGACGCATGGGCTTATTCCGTTCTGCACCGGTTGCCGGTGATAATCGATTTAACCTCATCAGCATTCAGCACTTTCACGTTTTTCGGTGGAATGGATGCGGATTTAAATAATTAATCTCCCTCCGAGATGGAATTATCAAATCTCCATCGAACGATAACCGGCTGCTTTGGTTGTGCTAGACAAACTTGTGCTTTTCGCTGGAAGCTGGAGTACGGTACGGGACCGTTCGTGGAAGGAAGCCCTGCGTAGCGAAGTACCATTGATGCGCAATCACATTTTATAGCTTTATTAAGGGAATGGAGTTGAATGATGAGTAAATTCTTTAACATTTATCAGTTATCAAAATCGTATTATAAATCTTATCTGTACTGGTTTATATTGGTTAT
>CM028125.1:23290036-23318153 GCA_016254315.1 Anopheles parensis
CGATCGTTACCGAAGGAAGGCACTTTGGGTTTTTTTTCTTTCGTATCGACCCCGTTTGGCAGAAAACAGAATCCGTGCCAAAAACTTTTACGATTGGTGTTTTTTTGATTTTTTATATGCTTGGGTCGCTCTTCTACCCCTTCTTAAACAATGTCCAGAATGTATGTGAAGATACGAGGGTATTGAAAGGTAATTCGATGGAAGGTGGTATACAAGGAAAAAGAAAACACCAAAAACCCACGAAACCGACCAGTGTGGAATGAGATTTTCGAATCCCCCGTGCCTGGTGCAAAATAACTCATGTCTCGACGTTGTCGACAGGCATATAACAAAGGCATGCGATATATTTTATATTTGTGGCGTGGAGCGTTTTTCAACACAACCTTTATGGCGCTGAATGAAACAAAAACAAAACCCCGAAGAAAATAATGCCGCTACCAAACTAATCATACGCTATTTTCAGCACACTGTAAAGAAGGTTAAAAATGAAAAGAAATGGTAAGATGTGCAAAAAAAATTAAGAACAACGGCCACACGACACGTTGATTGCACGTACGAAACGCTGCGCCGTGAAATGATCGAGTGCTTTCTGTGAGAGAATTATGAAAAATCGATTGATTGTAAAAGCAATACATGTATTTACCTTTCACCGAAACTAGTTGGTTGAGTTCTATTTTTTTACTCGGTGAAATATTTTCCTTTTGCAAATATTTTCCCAATTATTTTTTGTGCATTCAAACAAAAGGAAACTTTTTACATTCCTTCTAAGAAAGGAAATAAAATTTTACTGTTTTATGTGAGAGTAAGCTTACAACTTTTGTAGATGAGAGATTTATAAGATACTTATCAAATTTATTACTTCAATTTCAAATATTGAAATATTTAAGTTTTCTTTAGTGCAATATTTTGAGGATAGAGGACAATATGCTTGATTATACATGTATAAGTAATTCTGAGGTTATTTATTCTCCAATTTCTTCTCTAAAATACTTTTTAAGTTAAGTAGAGTAGTTTTTAAATCGATTCCAGTATGTTGGATTATATGTAATTTTGAGGTAATTTATTCAACTTAAATCCTAATTAACCAAAAGATGTGAGGGTTGTAACTGCTTAAAATCAATACAAATTACCAATTATTTCTTGTAAGGCGAAGAATATATCCTACCAGGTAGTTTTAGCTACATTACTCTTCCGTTAAATTGTTCGTAAAAAGAAACATTCTAGTGTACAGCCCTTAAATAACACTCATCACCCGAATTGCCCTAAATAAGTTCACCATTGAACGAACTTAACTGTCTGAGTGGCATACTCAGGTTTCAGTTTTCTTGCGGCTGATCGAAGAATTGATTACTTCGTGAAGATTGTCGAGAGTTGTCGGGAAATGATTATCAGCTCATTATGCGCTACGCGAATAGGTCTTACCAGCAGCATTCGTTTTACCTCCTACCCACAGTGAGTCTTTATCCCAGGCCCATTATCCCGAAAGGTAAAGCCTGGCGTCGATAATCACATTATCTACCGGTGGGCGATAGTATCGAAATACTTAATTTCTCGGTCGTATGTATTTTTACTACCCGCTTTGTGGTGAGTTGCTAGGGAGGAAACCGTGGTGAGAACATGTTTTGGGCGTGGTGTGTTTCAGCCGCAGGTAATTCGTTTTTAATTGCCACAGTGCGTACGGTGCGTAGGTTCGTGCGTGCCACAGCTGAGTTGGAAGGCGCTGGTAGGCTTTGGATCGAATGGAACTGAAACCTTCCCAGCGTTGATGTGGTGTAGTGATATTATTTGGAGTTAATCGATAATTCTTCTCTCATCATCAGAGCCAGCTTTAACATCATTAATAACGTATATCCACCTACTGGTTGAATTGACTTCCCTTAAAGCATTTCCCAGAATTTGTTCGGTGCGTATTTTGTGTGTGTGAGTTTTTTCCCTTACTTTTGCAGGAAAACATTAATCTATTTGAATGGTTTTCCCATCGAAACAATCCATTAGCCATAGTAGACATGGGCATATGGTGATGCACGTGTTCGATCATCATCGAATCATTGGCAATCGCATTTTAATGGCATCATCGCTGATCAACCTAGTGAGCGCAGCACGCGAAAGCGCAATTTTCCATGCTGCTTTACGCTGATGCTTCTGTATCGGTTTGCGTACCGCGAGATAGATACGGTTGCATCCAGCAACAATCAATCCACCCCAACGGCAGGACCGTTGAAATGTGCTTTCAAAGATTTCTTTGGTGCATTGTTTTAGGTAAAGAATGTTTTTTTTTAGTTCCTTTGTTTGAAATGTGTTAGAAAAAAGAGGGAAAAGTTTTATTTTAAGGTAAGGCCAATGGGTGGGTTAAAAATTTCCACTACCACAAGCTGCATCGTTCGCCTCTTTCGGTGACGGTACGCTTTGTGAACTTGGGAGTGAAGTTTTTGGTTTCTTGTGGCATGCATTAACCAGTACGCCATTTGCTGGAGGAAGTCGGCAACATGGGCTAGAAATGCGTTGAACTGTGTGCCCTTAGGTTGTGAGTGGTAGCATAAAGAATGGAATGAGAATGCAATTTGCGGGTTTATCGTTTTTTTTTGTTTGTTCAAGCTAAAGGAATGCTGCTTTCCATTGGCTGCAGATACTAGACTTTGGGCTTTCTGGGTTTAACACATCGTTGGCAGGAATTTAAAGCTACCCTTACTTGGTGCGGGTGGAATTTAAAGTGAATAAAGTTTGGTGAAATTGAGAATAAATTCAGCATCCGCACGACGCACCATTCGTAAAGTGGGTCGTACGAACGAAAAGTTTACCGCCGTCGATACTGCCGGCACTTGGATGGAATAGTACCGAACGTACGACATCAACTCGCTGGATTGTGTTAAGCAGTAGGCTTTGCTCACGAACTGTCACTCATGCGTTTACGCTTCAAGTACACTCGTTGCACGAGCCGAGCCCGACGTGAGCGCAGGACGTGAAGGTAAATTTGATCAAAAATGTCCGCACCGGAACTATCGTGGCAAGTGGTCCGGGACATTGGAGTGCACCGGTTACGGTTCGGTCAGGTGGGCGGCGCTATTGACAATTTCACCGAGGCAGCCCCCAGGCTCAGTGAAGACGATGAATCGGTGCTGGTGTTGAAGGCAAACGCACAGCTCGAGTATCTCGTACCGAACGCAGCACTGGAAACGATACGAAGGGCACGAAAATATGCCGGAAATTTGCTGCACTGCCGGTCGCTGTACGAAACCGGTGATCTCGAGGGGCATCTGCTCGCATCGGCAAACGGGGAGCGTCGTCAACGGCCCGCAGCCGGACATCGGCAGCAGGACTTTACCACCGAACTCGATCTCGGCCTATCCACATTCGACTGTACGTTGGGCGAGCGTACTGGAGCATCGTTGCTCGAGTATCGGCATCGCTTTCCGGAAATTGCCGCCGAGCGGCAGGAACTACGCAAACGTTCTGCTGATCGACCCCGGTGGAAGGTGCTGGCCGAGGCAAACGAGTGCGATGTGATCAGTGTGCTGGAAACGGTCCGCAAGGAACCACCGTTACGGGAGCAAGTGCGGCGCAAGAAAAACAAGCAAATTCTTGGCCAAATCCATCTCGGACGTGGTTGGGAAGATTGGATGTTTATCGAAGATTTGTTACCCACGGGACGGTACGGTTCAGTCGTTCGATTGCCACAAACAAAGCCAACCTCCCAGGCAATGGACCGGCTGGTGAACGAATGCTACACGAAAGTATCGGCAAGGGTACACCAGTCGCAGGCCTGCTTCCCGATGTACAGCCTGCGGCATGGTCGCTTCGGACCACAATCGAACCACCGGCGTGAGGTTTGCGAAATGGATGAGCTTTTCAAATTCCGTTACCGTGCGTACCGTGCCGTGTACAATCAGTTCGATCGTATGTACGCGTTACGTGCGCAGGGCAAGACAGCTGAACTACTCCGGTACGGTGGTGATATTTTGCACGAATTCTACAAAACCACCACCGTCCGGGTACTTCCCGAGAAGGGTAAACTGGTGCGCGAACTGTGCAATTTGATCGGTTTGACCGTGCTGGATGGGTTGCGTATTCCACCGGGTCTAATGGATGTACGGCCAGAGCATCGGTTGCTGCTGCTATTCGCCGTACCACCGGCCAAGGAAGCGAAGGTTGTAGTACCCGTGTTTGGTGACATTTCCACTTACCGCGATCCTACCGAACCGGATCACGAGTACTTACGCTACAAGTAGGTGCTCCACATTCCGATCCTAGCCGACGGCTGACAATGCTTTTCCCATCCACAGGGGCAAGATTGCGGAACTGGAGCGCCGCTATCAACGGGTACAGTATCCCATCGAGCGTTGCCTGCTCGACTACCAGATGGCAAGGCAGCATCTGCTGAACGGTTGGCTGGACGATGTGAAGGTGATGGGTAATCGGATGATCGACGAAGCGATCGGTTGCGGTAGCCACTTGTGGCAACTCATCGGGCAGCTCACCATCGCCAAAGCCTTATGTGCCCAGCATAATCTCGAGCAGCTGGCCGTACTGTTACGGTCGGCGGCGAAACTCGTGCAAAGCCGTCTGCCCGACGAGCGGATTGCTTTTTTCATCGAAGTATCGCAGAAGCTAAACCAGGATTTGCTAATGAAAAAGCTGGGCCAATCGGTGGAGCTGGAACGAACGCTGCTGGTTTAGTAGCAGCACTCTTTTTTCTGATGTTGTGGGCAGTTTCAAGTGGAACTGGTTGAACGGTGAAGTTTGGTGCTTTGGTGCAAAAAACTTTAACCCAGCTGGGTGCATGCAGAGACAGAGTGCAAAGGGATTTTAGGATACCGTTTTTGTTGCTTTCAATGCTCCAATGCCTGGTTGTAATGGGTTGAAGAGAAACTGAGAAAAAAGTCCCTCATACACACACACACACACGCAGACATTACACCATTGTGATGGGTGTGCAAAAATGAACTGTTACGAAATAGTTCGGTTGCGGCCATTTATCATAGTTAAATTCGACTTTCATTTCTCTCACTTTCGCGCGTCTCATAGTATCCCTCTGTTTTGCTACAAAATTCAGCTTTATCGGTGAATAAATTTCATTACTTGTTTGCTCCCCCTTTTTTCCCCCTGCCTTACCTTGAGTGCTATCAATTCAAAAAGGGTTTGTTAATAAGCGCTATGGTGGGTGGCAAAAAAACAAAAATTAAAATCGTTCCGCATTACAAGGCGAAACATTTTTGTACGGTAAAAAGTTTTGCTCTACCCATCGGTCAGCTGAGCGATAGAGCGACAGAGACACCGTGTTTCCGTGTTGGGAAAAGGTGAGAAAATTAAACAACGGCAAAAAAAAAACAGAACCTCGATGATTAGCAGCGGGGAACAGGGCAAGCGAAACAAAACACCGAACGAAAGGAAGCAAAAAATAATTTAAAAATTTTGTACGAAACCAGCATGAAATGGAACCAGGTGAGCAGTTTTGTTGTTTTCCTGGTTTGTTTGGGCTTTTTGGATTTTTGCTCGGTTTCCGGACACAGGAAAAGCAGTGTACCAGAAGAAAGTTTCATGGGGTTGGTTGGGTGCGAAGGAGGTGTAAAGATTGGTGTGAAACTGGAGGAAATTCATAGCATTACTAAAGGAAATAGCAAAAAAAGGTGGAAATAAAACAAACCCAAACCATGCTTTATGCGCTAGAGAGATAATGGACATTTTGTTTTTGCAGCATGAGTTCCGCAGTAGCTGAGTTCCGGCTAGGGTATGAGAATTATTCTGTTTGGAAGCTGTGCATGATATATAACAGCGTTTCATTCTTTTTGTTTTCGAAACTATTGTTCCGTAGAATTGTATAAACTGTTATAATTGTAAACGATATTATTCTACATCAATAAAACACCTTTCTTGTTTGTTTAACATATTTTAATGCAGAATATTGTGATTGATGCCACTTCGGTGGGTCGAAATAGGAATCGTTTTTAAATGGGTGAGTTATCAGTTCATGGGCGGTTGAATGGCGATTATGGTAATAGCTACAAGCGTAGACAACCGAACAGGAACCCGGGTTCTCATCAATCGGTGCGTGAAAGATTGCGTGGATTGCGAGGCGTTAGTGTAATGAGCTAACATTCCGATTCCGGTGATGATTTATGCGATGCGAGGGTTGTTTTCGTAAACGGTACAAACCACTGATTTATGACTATTGGTGGCAGACAAGTGGAAATATATTGATAAAAGCGTCCGTTTACGATCATTAGCATGTCAGCGTGGATGAGCAAATGGTTCGAAATGGTAGAATTAAATTGCTGATAGCTTTATCCGTTTGGTGATGCTAATGCTAAGACTGTTAGATCATCCAATATAGCATTTAGGCTGTATTTATTATTAGAAAAAGGAATCAAAGAGAGAGAAAGAGAGAGAGAGAGAGAGAGAGAGAGAGAGAAAGAGAGAGATATTGGGTAGAGTTCTATACCTTTTCTTCACTTTTCAAACAAATAGTAAGAGAGTTGATAAATCTCAAACTCCACTTACTTCCAATTAGTGTTGAGTCAAGTAGCTCTTTTTCAAGAGCGGAGCGCACCGCTCTCGCTCTCTAAAATGTGCGATGCGCTTGAGGTAGATCCACACGGAGCGCTGCACGCAGGAGCGATTGTGCGATGCGCTCCCAGGAGCGAAGTTTCGCACCACAAGGAGCGCTGCACGCAGGAGCGATTTCCTACCTCTTTTGGGCGTGGGCTGTGCGGGAGCGCGCACAATAAGATGAGCGGAGTGATTGAGGTACCTCTTTCGCTCTTGACTCGACACTACTTCCAATATTATAAAACGACTTTCAATTACTTGACGTTCGAGTTGCTCATAGCAGATGGCTTTCCAATTGCTGTTTTACCATCTAAACACTGCAGCAATTGAAGTTGAAGAAACTTGATATTTACTGCCCACCGTACAGCCATCAATAGGTAAACAAGCGAAAACTGTAATGTGTACGGGTGTGAGATGACTCCACTTTCATGTGGAGTTTTGATTGAAAATAAGGATCTTTACACGCAACTTCGCCGCGTACTTTAACCGTGTTACCATGATTGACCGTAAGTGCGACCCTGGGGGGGTGGGAAATAAATGGGAATCGGATTACCTGTATCGATGGGCAACTTTGCTGTTTACCCTTCCGATCCGATTCCGGTGAAGTTTTTAAGTATGTTACCGCTGTTACGTGGGTGTGTCCGGTTCAGCCGGTTATGGAAAGGGGGTGTGTAAAAGTTTTCCTTCCGTGCTTAAGTATGCTCGATCGTTACTGAAGGGTACTTAGAGTTTCTCGAGCCCTCGAGTTTTGCCATGTGTTGAAAGCCGAAGGCAAAATGGTTAATTCATCGATAGTTTAACATTATCAGGCCGTTTTGTTTGATTTAGCGTTTAAAAAAAAAGCTCGAGCAAAGTGTTGCCTGAATGTTTTTGGTAATGTTTATTCTGTTCGAATGTAATCGTTGTCTAGGTCCGGAGGTGTCAGCATTTACCAAGTTCTTTCACTTACACATGTTTTTTCTTCTTTCTTTGTGTGCTTTTTCCTCCATTTCATTTCAGATGGCACCAATCAATCTAACGCAACGTCTCAGCAGCAGCATCGGACGGACACGGACGACAAGGACGCAACGACCCATTTCAATCTGAAGTTGTCAGGTCACGCATCGTCCGGGGTGTACCCAAAAACCCCAACACCACACCGGTACCTACAGCTGATGTGGCAATCAATCATTTTAAAACCTGTGACCGGAACATCGTACCCGAATCCGGCAGATTCGAAGTTTCGAGTATGTAGCGCAACGGATTAAATCATTACTGTGTGTGTGCGTGCGAACGTTCGTGTGTGAGCCGATGTAAGATCGTCCCTTTTTTGTTGTTGTTGGTAATCAAGTTTTATAAACAGAAGTCGTAAAAAAAAATCCTGCCATTTGCTGCTCACAAAAAGCTGCTTGCTACATGGAGGGCATGTCACAGCGGTTGACTTGCACGATTTGAAGCTGAAACGATTGGTGGCAATAAATGTCCAGCCATGCCTGTCGGTGACAGAACCTGCGTCAAAGTTGTGGCTATAGTGGTGACTGTGGTCGGTGGAGTGGTTTTTCCGTATCGTCCCGTACCCGGTGGTTTGTGGCTGGGACAGTAATTAGCTTAGAGATTTAGTGTACAAGAATTTGGAGAAGAAAAAAAAACGCGCAAGAGGGAAGCAAGCATTAAAGAAGGCAAAAGAAAAGTCAACATACATATCAGGGAGTGGTAAAGAGAAAGGGGAGAAAATAGGTTGAAAACGAAGGTCATTTGTGTGCACGTGTCCTAACGATGTTAAACGTGTGCATGCATAAACTGTTACGAGCGGAAATGATGAAACGAATGAAAGATGAACATTTACATCGTACCGTGAAATCGGCAGGCGGAAGTGTAACTACTTGTTGGAATTTAATGCTGTCGCCATATGTGTGAGTGAATGTAAATCGGTCGGAAGTCGGACCATTCCATCATTCCGGACACTGCTGTTCCTGGTAGGTGTATGGAAGGGCTAATTCTTTCCATGCTAGTAGACGACATCGGTGTATCACGACAGCAAGCGCACAACTCACCACATCTAGAGGCTCACTCATCCACGGCAGTGTTGCCAGCTACGATCGTAACGGAACGATCTACCAACGGTCGGGTTTCGTATACAACACCTTCAACACTCTTGGCCACGGTGGTGAGCGGCGGTACGAGTCTTGGGCCGGGCAGCATACCGACCCCGTTCGCAGTGTTGCTGGCGCACAATCAGACTACCGGTGACCATGGCTTCGGCCACGGTTACACCGGAAGCGGTGGTACCGAGGTTGGTGAAGCGGGCGGTACTGGAAGCGGCGAAACCATCGTTGGTCCGGCCGCTTCGATCGGGTTCGGTGGTGCGCTCGGTGTATCCGTTACCGGTGGTACGACGGTAGCCACGATCGTGTCCTCGACCCTGGCGAACGCCACCCTGTCCGAGCACGAGCTGGACCTGGACACGATCCGCAAGGTGATCATCTGCATCGTACTGTTAGCTGTGATATTCGGCACGATCGTCGGCAACATACTGGTGTGTGTGGCCGTGTGTCTGGTGCGGAAGCTGCGCCGACCCTGCAACTATCTGCTGGTGTCCCTCGCCGTGTCGGACCTGTGCGTTGCCTGCCTGGTAATGCCACCCGCCCTCATGTACGAGGTGCTGGGCGAGTGGAACTTTGGTCGCGTGTTCTGTGATATCTGGGTGTCGTTCGATGTGCTGTCGTGTACCGCTTCCATCCTCAATCTGTGCGCCATCTCCGTGGATCGGTACTGGGCGATAACGAAACCGCTCGAGTACGGTGTGAAGCGAACGCCGCGCCGTATGATGCTGTGTGTCGCACTGGTGTGGTTAGCGGCCGCATGCATCTCTCTGCCGCCGCTACTCATTCTCGGCAACAAGCACACGATCGGTGAAGGGTCCGATCAGCGGCCGTTCTGTGCGGTGTGCGAAGACGTCGGTTATCAGATCTACGCGACGCTCGGTTCGTTCTACATTCCGCTCGCCGTAATGCTGTTCGTGTACTATCAAATCTTTCGTGCCGCCCGGCGAATAGTGAAGGATGAAAAGCGTGCCCAGACACGGTTGGAGAATAGCTTGGCGGTGGATAAACTGAGCGCCACCGCCAATGCAACCACGACGACGGCCATGAGCTTGAAGCCGCCCGATTCGATCGTACCGGCGATGGGTGCCGGTGCGGCCTTAGGTGCGGGCGGTGGATCACCGCACCAGAAGAAGCTTCGCTTTCAGCTCGCGAAGGAGCGGAAAGCATCGACCACGCTCGGGATCATCATGTCCGCGTTTACGATCTGCTGGTTGCCGTTCTTCATACTGGCGCTGGTGCGACCGCTCATGGACGATGACTATCCGACGCTGTCGTCGTTCTTCCTGTGGCTCGGGTACGCCAACTCGCTGCTCAATCCCATCATTTATGCGACGCTGAACCGTGACTTCCGGAAACCGTTCCAGGAGATCCTGTACTTCCGCTGCTCGAACCTAAACATCCTGATGCGGGAGGATTTCTACCACAGCCAGTACGGTGAGCCCGGTTCGCAGCGGTTCGTGCTGGAAAATGAAGGTCAACATACGGCACGGGAAAGCTTTCTCTAACTTGTGTGGATGGTGACGTCAACAGACCGGCCGATAATGATGTGGTGCGTGATGGGAAGAGAGAAAAAAACAGCTTTGCACGGCCCGTTTTGTGGTTTTGTCCATTCGAAGGACGTAGGATTGTTCCTCGCAAAAGTGCTTTCACACGAACTGAAGATGCTTTCCCCCTGTTGCGTACGGATCACCCTTTGCTGGTTGTACTTTTGGTATGTTTTTTGTTTCGTGTGTGTATGTATCTGTCCTAATCCCGCCATTGCGCCATTCCTGAGCAGCTGTGGATTATGCGGGTGTGTGTGTGTGTGTGCGTTGGTTTAGTACGGATGCTTCTAGCAGCCATAGTAGTATTAAATGTTTTCAAGCACCTTCCTGTAGCTGCTGCTGTACGTAAGAGAAGCGAAAAACTCGATACGTTTAAAAAGATAAGGCTAAACCGTGTAAGCGTAGCGTAGTACTTTACAAAATCAAACGATGGCCACTGTCAGTCAGGCAGAGGGTCAGATGTCGTTAGGTTTCCATGAGACAATTATTGGTGGAGCTGTATAGTAATTATTAAATTAATAATTATTCACCACCACACCGTACATATGTAGATCGTCTAAAGGAAGGCATAATGGTAGCAAATGGAAGAATGATTACAAATAATGCAAACATAACACAATGCACAACAAAACGAAGAGAAGGAAAAAAAACACACAACAAAAGCCGATACAATCACGCTGTCTAATTAGAAGGTATGGTAAACCCAACAATCCAATCCATTTATATAACCGTTTGGCACAAGCAGTAGTGAGCTTGGTCATTACCAAAAAAAAAAAGTAAAACTTAACACACACAAAAAAGATAGAAAGTTTTTTTTAAAGCAAAACCATTTGAAGATAAAGCAAGACACAAATTTAGTTTAGTAGTATACATATACTAGCGCACGTAGTAAAGTATTGGACTAGTTTTTTCCCAAGGTAGCAAATGTATGTATTCGGCCGACTATCTACAGAATGAAGGTGGAACAGATACTGTCCAAGCAATGGGATAGTGGTTCTAGATCTCACACTCTATCGAATGAGTAGAATTCGTTTGTTGCGTTGTGTAACAATAGATGTTCAGAATTGGTTGAACTGTTTACCGTCTAAGTTCACCAAAATAAATCCAGAACACTTCGTTTAATCGTGAGAGATCACGATTTAAAACCACTGAAAATGATGGCATATTTCTTCATTTGCTAATCGCGTAAAAAAAACGGAGCAATATACGTTAGGTATCCTTGTTCCACTATGAGACAAAAGTGTATTACTACCAGTGAACAGAACATAAGACTTTAAACGCGAACAATTACTAATATCGTAAGCGCTCTGAAGCCGTAATTGAGAAGATTAGATGCATATTTGAAGAATTTACTCGTAAAACGAAAAAAAACGAAAACTCTTTTAGTATGTAAATGTAATGTTGTAAGTGATATACGATCGAACTGTATGTGTGTGTGTGTGCGTGTATGTCTGGGAAAGGGTGTTAGAAGGGCAAGGTGTCTAGTGTTATACTGCTAGGCATATATTTTCCGTAGGCTCTAAAGAAAGAAAAAAGGAAAACCGATTGCGGCATTCGGCCACAGGTGTCCGTGTGTAGAAAGACCGAAAGGAGTAGATGTTTTTTGTTTTGGTTTTTGAACGTGTATACTAGAGTAAAATGGTGGGCAGTAAAGCACACTCGTAAAGCTACAGGAACAACAAGCAGGTGTATCAATGGAAAGGAAAGCAAAACAAAAAAAACAACCCCGAAACTAAGTCAAATGCTGCACCAGCTGTGTAACATGATGGAAAACATTCGATGCATGTACTATTTACAAATTTTGCTCTCTACTACCTACTACCACTTTAAGGCATTGGGCGGGCAAAACAAAAAATAAAAAACACCCCGCGCGTGTGAGCGTACGCACGCAAAATCGATTATTTACAAGCAGGCGGGCATGAGTTGTTGCGTTGTTTTCGACTGTTTTTATTGTTTTCTATCGATAAATTAAATATCTCTTCTACAGAACGTATTTATAGCTGAAAATCTGACGTAGACTTACACTAAGATGCGTGGTGCGAACCGTTTCGAACGCTACTCGTATACCTTTAACTGAGCTTTTTTGGAATATGTTACCGGAGAACTATTTTTACGAAGGAAAATAAACCAGAGGCTCATAAGAAGAAGAAGAAGAAGAAAAAAGAAACAACTGAATCATTCTCCAAATGTCATCAAATTCTCTCGATAGATGTATGCTTCAGTAGGGATGAATGATGTTAGGTGGTGTTAAGCGTATAGCAAAAAACCATATAATCTGGCCGTGGTGCACTGACTTGGCAGATAAAGAAAGGGCTAATAGAAACACTATTTCCGAAATGCCGGATCACCGAGATCGGGTACATTTGAAACAAAAGTCTGGTTGATTTTATACTGAAATCTATAATTGCTCCTATTGCTAAGATGTGGCGTACGTGCAGTGGTAAATAAATATCAACTAGAGGAATATCTAAATGGTTACCTTTAAAGCAAATACAGCAAGGTAGAAAGAAATATGGATTCTTCACACAAACTGCTAAAATGCTCCTGCCCGAATGGGCACGGCTGGAAGGAGCTTAAAATAAAGACAAAAAAAGAATTGTAGCTGAAAAAAAAAAGATTCAGTTGTTGGTGTTTTTTGGTGATGAAAGAATGAATCGTATGTGGATGTGGGTAAGATATTTCTAGCAATTTCATCGTTTTCAGGCACATTTTCGTCACACATGGTGGTGTAGTGTGATGACACTGTCTGACAAAACCGTGCACTATGATCCATATTGCATGAACTTCCAGTATGAATGTTTCATACGCCGCACTCTCCGTGCGGACAACATCATACACACTTACCGGGCGACCCTTGAGAATGGTATGAAATTGGATGCTTAAATGGAAATTAATATATCATACTAGGTTCCGGCCGGCCATTTTGAGATCTCGAGTGGTATTGGTCGATAAGTGAAAGTTGTTTAAAAATGCTGTTTGTGCTAGTTCGTTGGAATACATGTGCGTGGGAAAAATTGTAGTCTATTTGCCTGGCAAGCAACCAAACCATCGATTGTGATCGTTATCGGTAGGTTGATTTTGTGGTCGTTTTTAAACATAATAAAGAGCGATAGGGAGAGAGATAGAGAAAGAAAGAATGTGAGAAAGAAAGAGATAGATTATGGTTCGATAGACGTTACTGTTTAGCCATGGTTCGTGTTTTAATGCGAGTATGGCATCAGGTGCTATTTCTTACGGCAGCTCCAAAACAGGAAGGACCACCAATAGGTAGATGGAGCGCGGTTCAACTAATCAATCATCACTACCGGAAGAAATGGTTCTGGTCGTGCTGGTCGTGCTGCTGCTAAAAGAATCAGGCATACAGTAATGTTAGACGATCCATGCTATTATGGATGTTCAACCGCAAGGAAGACCGTGCAAAGTCAACTGAGTCACCATAAATCATGGCCATGATTATCCAGTTCCAATTATACCTAATGAACGTTGCACAAACACGGTCTCGGATCAATATTTTACGTTTTGAGGTGTTTTGTAACATAAAACTCAAGTTAATGCTGTGGTAAATGTTTTATAATACAAAAAAACTAAAACATTAAATCGTATTGAGGAACAATTTGCAAAACAATAATAATGTAATATATTTTTCATCATATTAAAATACAAATAAAAGCTAAGAATAATAATTGCATTTTTATTAGTAATGAAAAAACTTACGAAAACAGCGAGTTTTTACCTAAAATTCGCTAAGTAATACAAATTTCGATTTCGATGGAGACGCATGGTGCTTTGTTCTTGAAAGGCGACGCATGGTAGCTGGTTGTTCAAAGGAGACGCCTGGTGTTTTTGATAAGGAAGAAAAAAGAATTTTTGTGATTCCTTTCTAAAAAAGCTTTCTTAAAATTATAATAATGCTCGTATTTGTAACTGATTGTTAGAGTAATTAAATGAATTTATAATATTATGTAGCAAATTTATTTTCATCAAAGGAGACGCCTGGTGTTTTTTGATAAGGAAGTAAAAATTTTAATTTTGATGCATTTTTGAATATTTATATATAGGTTTCAATTTTTGCTGATTGCTTAAGGATTATGTTTTAATTTTTTTGTATGTTTGTGTTGGAATCCCTGAGAAAGAGATTCAATGTTCCATACTTTTATCACTTTCGTTAAAAAACCTGTGTATTACAATCCAATAGAAAATGAGTAAAATGAGAAATTGCCCATGCATTGAAATTAGCTTAATGATGTAATTATTTTTCCTTGTGCCAGCTTTGTAGTGGAAATATAAAAAATATTTTTTTCGCAATGATAATTATCTCGCAACATTCATCTCTCTTGATACCTCATAACCGTATTTAATGTTTTCCTTCCCTATTGCAACTGTATGGACAGTGTATGCGGTAGGTTGTACGCAGATGCTTTTAATCTGCTTCAATCACCGGTGATACAACATTCGCTACCGTTCCTTTTTTAACTATCCAAAGCGTACGTTTATGATGAATGGAGAACCATTCGGTGCAGGTTCAACTGTAACGGACCATCAACCGTAAGTGGGAAATAGACCGGTCCGGCCGGTACAGTACGCCGGAAAGGGACGCATAAATTTTGTCCCCGCTCAAGGGTCATCTTGGGCTGCTCATCAAGATTATGCCCTGCTAGGCTCGGGCTGATGATGGATTTCGTTGAAGTCCGCCAAAATCCGGCCGTGTACCGTTGACGGAGAATTGATGGTCTTCTGGGTGTCGTTTTTGGGTGATGCGTTGGGGCATGATTTACACCCGCAAGCTGTCTACTGCCGGTCCCGGTTCACGTGTAATGTACGCCGGTATGATTCTCATACCGTGGAAAGATTATACACCTGAAGATGACGTCCACTTCGTAAGCTTGTGTAAGCAATTACATCGTACAGCCCAACAGGGGACAAACTGTAAGCTTTGTTTGCGTCCTTGGAGGTTTTTGTTTGCATGTGTCCGTTTCCACATCATAACAGGGAGGGATGGTTTAGGTATGTTCTAGGAATTCATCACCATTTGCCATAAAGAAAATAAGGCTCGAGCAAAGTTACGGTCGAAAAAAAAACTAAGCAAGTAACAACATGAGTTTTTCAAGAAATGCTCAGAACAAGTGAGCTTGCATATTCATATTAAATTGTGTGGGGATTCTTAAGCTAGGTTAAGTATATTCTTAGCTTTGAGTTTTTTTTAAGGATTCTCTTGTTTGTCTGCAAAATTTATAAATTTTGTTTGAACCTAAACCAGGCATTTTTCCTTTTACTGAAAAACTAAATAAAATGACTTCAATATCAAAATGCACTGTTTGGGGTTTTTGTTATTGTCAGTTTTGGATGACATTTTGTTCGGACCCTTTCTTCTATGAAGGTTGAAATTCGAAACAATAGCGAATGACACCACAATCTTTTATACACTGGGGGATTTGGCAGAACCACAGAAATGGGCAAAAAAGTGGTACCAAAGAACAAAAGCATATACCGGCACCAAAACAAACCAGAAAGTGAAAGTGAACATTTCGCAAGACTGTGACCATAGACGAGAGGTGGACTTTAAAATGAAAATGGACCGTTTTTAATGAAGTTTTTTTTAGGTAAGAAGTTTGTTTTCTTTCTACCATCGCTTTCTAACTCACATACCCTTTTTCGGTGTTTTAGGCGATGAACTTTTAAGTCGTCATTTGCCTTGTTTTTACCGAGCGCTTTTTTTATCAAATACCGTAGGTCGGTCTTGAGCATGATTAGACGAGTCACTTTATTTCCAGCCTTACTGCCAGCATTATCAACAAACAATGGGTGATAACACGCTACGTAGCAAAAATAATGACAGTACAAGGCTGTGCCAGAAAGGGTACCGTGCCCTTTTGCAATGGACTGCAAAGGCAACGTGTAGCCGGTGTGTAGCCAGTTGGAGACCTTTTTTTGGTAATGAAGTCCCAGCAACAAAAGATCCAATGAATAGATGGATTGTTTTTCCTTCGTCAAAATTTTGGGCTCGTTTGTTAATGCTGTTTTTCCTTTCTGCTTCTAGAGGTGAGGCACACAGGCATTATACAATGGGCGAGAACAACAAATCGACGATGGAAGTAGCAAAACAACACATTTCACCCAGCCGGTGACGTTGGTAGAAACTCGTAAAATGGGAGCATACTTAAAGCGAGAACAATTAAGCTGGACAGCGGTGAAAGCTATCGATTGAAACGCCACCGAACAAGGAATCGATCGTAAACGATATTGTTTGTGTGTGTGAGCAATACCTGGTGAAAAGCGTAATGGTGAAAAGCTTGAAACGAAATGGATTAAATAGATTTTTGAGCCTTCGTTGCTTTACTGCAGAAAATGACATTTGGCGCAAAAGGTGACGATGGTGGCGATGGTAGTTGCCCTACCTTCTGTACGGGACACAGCTCAATGTTCAAGAATATTGAAACGAACAGAATCCTTTCCCTTTGTTATCGGAGTTACCTTATTCGCAGTCCTTCCGATGAGGGTTTATGTACAATTCAGACTACCTGCTTCAAAGTGGCGATGCCGTAGAGCAGACGGTTAATGCATACGGTGATAATTTTGCTTTGTGCCTGTAATTGGATTACCGTGGCCCGTTGCATCATGTGAAGCGGGTAAGTAATGGTAAAAGGGCGAGAAAANATGTACAATTCAGACTACCTGCTTCAAAGTGGCGATGCCGTAGAGCAGACGGTTAATGCATACGGTGATAATTTTGCTTTGTGCCTGTAATTGGATTACCGTGGCCCGTTGCATCATGTGAAGCGGGTAAGTAATGGTAAAAGGGCGAGAAAAGGGCGACATATTACACAGTACTTTCGATGTTTTCTAGAAACCCTTAGGTTGGGACTCAGATAGTACGGGAAGGAATGTAAAGATCAGAGAGAGAGCGCTTTTCTCGAGCAAAAGGATTTAAAGTGTTGGATGGTTGTGTAATGGGTATGTTTATTGAAATTATTTGTTAAAATAAGTTTGTATGAATTTGATGTTAAATTGACTGATTTTATAAGGATAAAACCTGTTTAAAAATAGTTATGCAGTGTAAGGTGGTATTCAATTTAAATTAATCTACTTAAAAATTGTTCAAATTGTTTAATCAACTATTTATTTCATCGGAATACTGATAGATTACATAGCATAATAATGTCAATTAGCTTTTCGAACTGAGAGTAACAATAATTAATTCTTGATTTTCAATAGTTGAAATGATCTTCATATTCATAAGCAATTTAATTCCTTTTTGACAAGAATAGAGGATTAAATGTTAAGGTACCAGGTAACACAGAGTAGCTTAGAAATTGTTTGTTTTTTTCGAAATACATTAATTTATATTTATTTTCCATATTATTTTTTCGAATTTATTGTGAAACCTTTTCCAACGCACGTTAAAAGAAGACTTATTGAAGCATTTTGGAGCTTAAATAAAAAGTTGTGGATAGAAAAGTTCACCACGAAACAAGTTGAAGTTTCCTCTTTTAGGAAAAAAACAAAATATTATACAAGTTATGTTATGTACATTGCAGAAAGACAAGAGAATCTTCTGCAAGAATCTGACACAAAATTTGTTTGCTTTTCTCTTACTATGCTACACGGTAATGTGCATTAATGGTACCTAGTCCTATTGTCTAGTTTAACTATGTTTACCAGCACGTACGTTTGTGGTCAAGCGAGTGGGTTTAGTGATGCACCTTTCGGTCGAAAAGAATCCAGCCAGAATGGAATTTTCTCCTACATTGCTTGTAGGAAAATATTTTCGTGAATTTTACTGTTGTACTGTGGGATTAAAGATATCCAGAAAAGGAATTTGAATTCGAGTCTATGTAGTACTACTAATGAGTTTTTATGTTTTGGGTTGAAGTAAACCAGAAAATTATTTTTCTATTCAAGTTGTTGTTTTTATTTCCGGTTGAAACTTTCGAAAACTTAACTCCGTTTGAAAATTCTTAATTACATTCGAATATATGTATAATGCTATAACAATGATAACCCAAATTCTCGTTCAAACCTTTTTCAGCTGATTTGCAGCCAGACGGAAATACGTGCCTTCTGGTAATAACGGCGTTTGTAATCTTAATAGGCATAATCGGATCACAACGACCAGGCTTACGATGCCTGGCGTGAGAATTAGTGGAAAACACTCATTTATTTCCCCAACAGACACACACACACACACACACACGCGAGCATCCATTTTGTTCCCAGTTGTGCCACCGTTTCAGGCGAGCAGTGAAGCCAAAAACCAGCGTTACTCGCAGCACTTGTCAAGTGCTGGCCCTGCAATAACGGGCTGACAATAAGTGCTGGGCGTACATCGACTTATGCATAAAACATCGCCCAACCGGGATAACATCTCTCCATGGTACGGTAGCTGCAACCACACTTGCATTCGCCACGGGTGTGCTCCGATACCCGGTTGGGATGTTTAGCAAATAACGTACGTTCGATTTGTCGTTTGTTGGTCTAACACTTCTGCCAGGCTGTGACTGGCAAATAGACGGTACACAAACACACGTTTCCCACTGCAACGCTGCACTCACCGTTAGCGATGGGATAATGCATACCCACCACCATGTCCATGGTGAGAAAAGCGACGTACAGGTACGTCCACAAGGGTACGTGAGTGAAAGCTAATGCTTGTAAATGAATTTTAATGGAAATGGCAAACCATGGTGGTTTTGTACAAAACCGAGCCTGACCGAGCTCATCTCGTGAACCTACTGCGATCGATCAATCGATTCTCAGTTGCATCCGAGTTGCTGCGATATGTTTGATTTTGAAGAGAAATAATTCCTTCCCGTTTCGGTGCAATTAGGTTTCGGAAGTTAATGCCCCACGCTACTAGAACAACGCTCCTGCACATCGAAGAAAACCGGCCTTTGGAGCGTCATTGGAATATTCAGCTTTCATAAAATTATGCACTAATTCCCCCCCCTCGGGTGCGCTGTAACCTATCGTTGCGATAACGCATAATGGACACATCGTGGGATGCACACGTCACGGTGTCACGATGAATTGATTGGTCGAATGAACGGCCAGCACTAATGATGTGTGACCATTATCGATCACTTCTGGCTAACTGATTCCCGTACACCGGAAGTCGATTGATTTTGTGCGAACAAATAACAGCAGCTCGTAACAGAGCATAGCAACGGCCAACGGCGAAAGCTGATATTGATTATAATGATTATCAGATATAAATGGCTAATTACAGAACGTATCCGTTTGCTGGCTCGGGATGGTGCATTCGATGCAAGAACCCAACGGAACCCCACACGATCCCAATTGTATGTAAATTGAATATGCCACAGTTAGCGTTGCGTTTGGGGAATAATCAGTGTCCGCTTTTCGCGTAGGAGCGTTTAATTGGCGCAGCTTTTGCTGCTCATTCTAATCCATCCGCTAATTGTTATGAATTCAGCAAACGAATGAACGAACGAAACGGCCGCCCGGGGAGTATGGGTTTTTGTTTGTGTTTTGAGTGTAAGCGCGACCGGCGTTTTGGTTTGGGGTTATGGAAAACAAACGATCATTGATTACTTTTGGGCGTAAGGGCGATAGTGTGCATCCGTTTCGTAGGTTGGAAAATTTAAATAATTAGCAATCTGGTTGATTGGAGTGATTGTATAGAATTTAAATTTGATTTCTAAACTAAAAGCAAGTATGATTACTATTATGAATTACGATTGTATGTTTCAGCGACGTGCGAAATAGCTTTAGGTAGGTAGTCCGATTTATGTTTCAACATCAATAAATGTATCAAAGCTTTTCATTTCGTTTGAAAGCTTCCTACACGCGCTAAACCCTCTTAACGCTTAACGTTGTATTTTTTTGTTTCTTTCTCAAACATCGCGAGCGTTATATTTCGCATGCAAACAACGAATCCGTTGATGGGAACGTTGGTTCATACACTCGTGGATAGAGTTACATTCCCGGGAAACGGAATAATAAAATATTCATTGTGGAGAGGAATAAAACCCAGTAACGCACAGCGTTACAAACGTTCGATCACATATTTATTGGTGTGTCAGGAAGCGATAAAAAAAAAGCTGAAAGCTAGATTTGATTCGATGGCAATAGAGGAATTTATGTTTACCACCGTTTTGGAAAGGGCTTTGGTTTGAAACGATGATGTTCTCTTGATTGAAACAAACATATTGAATAAAAGTGGATGCTGTAAGTGTATCGTGCGAATAAGATTATTTCGATCCTAAAACAACAATAAAACAAAAAAAAAACAGCAGATGAAAAGTGGGTGATTTGCTTTTGAAGTTTAATAAAAAGCACATGTGGAATTTATAAATGATACTTTATATTCATTTAAATATATTTAAAATTTTGTCATGAAATTTTTTATATACATCTTGTATTTTGCCTTATCTCGGGCATACTAGGTAAATACCTTCTCTTATTATCTACAAAATTGATTGATAACTAAAGAACCATAAAGGAGGCTTCATACAGTTGTTAGATATGCAACGATCTGCATTGAAACATAATTAATTAAAAAAACTTCCATTGTACGCCAGAGTTCATTATTCTCTGACGGCAATAGTACGTCTATAGAACTAATCATATTCAATCTCTCCTGAGTGAAAAGCCAAAGGAACTTAATTAAAATTCCATCTTTAAAAGAAAAGGACTTCGGGCATAATAATTTCTACTAAAACTATAAGCGCTTGAACGATGACTGATGAAGATTAAATTGGTTCGGAAAAGTTGTCTGAATGATGTGAATGATCTTTAACAACTTTACATAAATTAGACATATCGATTTTCTAGTTCAAATACTTACCCAAAAATGATTAATTTGTTGTTGCATTTTGTGTAAAGTTCATCGAACTAATCATCCAACAATGAACTATCTTTTGATCTGTATATTGGCTAGCATATACTGCATCGCCATCATGAGGTCATCATTTCCAGAAAGGAATCAATATTGCTTCTACTCCTTACCTTCCTGCTTCGTAGCTTCTTCTTCTGGCAAAAGGTTTCTGAGCTTTTCTCCACAAAACACCACACCAATCGGCCAGCAGTTCGCAGTAGCGTTGCTTGCACCGCACAACAGAGGTTGATGGTACGGTTTTTGGACGAAATTTCCACTCCATCAACACTTCTCAAATTTACCTTCAACACTTCACCGGTGCTCATNGCGTTTAATTGGCGCAGCTTTTGCTGCTCATTCTAATCCATCCGCTAATTGTTATGAATTCAGCAAACGAACGAACGAACGAAACGGCCGCCCGGGGAGTATGGGTTTTTGTTTGTGTTTTGAGTGTAAGCGCGACCGGCGTTTTGGTTTGGGGTTATGGAAAACAAACGATCATTGATTACTTTTGGGCGTAAGGGCGATAGTGTGCATCCGTTTCGTAGGTTGGAAAATTTAAATAATTAGCAATCTGGTTGATTGGAGTGATTGTGTAGAATTTAATTTTGATTTCTAAACTAAAAGCAAGTATGATTACTATTATGAATTACGATTGTATGTTTCAGCGACGTGCGAAATAGATTTAGGTAGGTAGTCCGATTTATGTTTCAACATCAATAAAAGTATCAAAGCTTTTCATTTCGTTTGAAAGCTTCCTACACGCGCTAAACCCTCTTAACGCTGGATGTCAAACGAAGTTATATTTTTTTGTTTCTTTCTCAAACATCGCGAGCGTTATATTTCGCATGCAAACAACAAATCCGTTGATGGGAACGTTGGTTCATACACTCGTGGATAGAGTTACATTCCCGGGAAACGGAATAATAAAATATTCATTGTGGAGAGGAATAAAACCCAGTAACGCACAGCGTTACAAACATTCGATCGTATATTTATTGGTGTGTCACGATGCGGTAAAAAAAAGCTGAAAGCTAGATTTGATTCGGTGGCAATAGAGGAATTTATGTTTACCACCGTTTTGGAAAGGGCTTTGGTTTGAAACGATGATGTTCTCTTGATTGAAACAAACATATTGAATAAAAGTGGATGCTGTAAGTGTATCGTGCGAATAAGATTATTTCGATCCTAAAACAACAATAAAACAAAAAAAAACAGCAGATGAAAAGTGGGTGATTTGCTTTTGAAGTTTAATAAAAAGCACATGTGGAATTTATAAATGATACTTTATATTCATTTAAATATATTTAAAATTTTGTCATGAAATTTTTTATATACTTCTTGTATTTTGTCTTATCTTGGGCATACTCGGTAAATACCTTCTCTTATTATCTACAAAATTGATTGATAACTAAAGAACCATAAAGGATGCTTCATACAGTTGTCAGTAAACGATCTGCATTGAAACAAAATTAATTAAAAAAAACTTCCATTGTACGCCAGAGTTCATTGTTGTCTGACGGCAATAGTACGTCTATAAAACAAATCATATTCATTTTCTCCTGAGTGAAAAGCCAAAGGAACTTAAATAAAATTCCATCTTTAAAAGAAAAGGACTTTGTGCATAGTAATTTCTACTAAAACTATAAGCGCTTGAACGATGACTGATGAAGATTAAATTGGTTCGGAAAAGTTGTCTGAATGATGTGAATGATCTTTAACAACTTTACATAAATTAGACATATTGATTGTCTAGTTCAAATACTTACCCAAAAATGATTATTTTTTTGTTGCATTTTGTGTAAAGTTCATCGAACCAATCATCCAACAATGAACTATCTGTTGATCTGTATATTGGCTAGCATATACTGCATCACCATCATGAGGTCATCATTTCCAGAAAGGAATCAATATTGCTTCTACTCCTTACCTTCCTGCTTCGTAGCTTCTTCTTCTGGCAAAAGGTTTCTGAGCTTTTCTTCACAAAACACCACACCATTCGACCAGCAGTTCGCAGTAGCGTTGCTTGCACCGCACAACAGAGGTTGATGGTACGGTTTTTGGACGAAATTTCCACTCCATCAACACTTCTCAAATTTACCTTCAACACTTCACCGGTGCTCATCGCACAAAACGTTAGTGCCCACTTTCCCACTCTGGCACTCTGGCCAAAAAGGTCAGCCAATCTGTCCGTGGTGGTTTGATGATGGTGTTTGTATTGCCTTGCACTCGTACGCTTGAAGATAATCGTGCCGGTTTTTGGGGAGACGCTGACACTGGATGGACAACCTAATTGCAGTGTTTCTGATAATGTTTACCGGCACTTGCGCACGTACCGATCCGGTTACGAAGTGTGAGGATGTAAACAGACTACGTATGTGTGGCAAAACTCTATTCCGTCGAGTATGTATAACGCNCCGGTTTTTGGGGGGACGCTGACACTGGATGGACAACCTAATTGCAGTGTTTCTGATAATGTTTACCGGCACTTGCGCACGTACCGATCCGGTTACGAAGTGTGAGGATGTAAACAGACTACGTATGTGTGGCAAAACTCCATTCCGTCGAGTATGTATAACGCAGCACAAACATACACACGTCACTATCATTTCCCGTACTGGCGCAAAAGAGCATTACGATGTCTTGCATTCCTGAGGTGGCTTAGCAAAAAGTCCCCAAAGGATGGGTGTGTTGCCGGTGTGTACCATCAGGACGAACAAGCCAATAAGGGGCCCCATGCCTGTACTGGCGATAGAGGGTATTGGATAAACTTTATGTCTCCTCACTGGTGAAACATGCACATGGGCCTCAGCCTACCGGTTATCGATGTTAACGCAACATCGGTTGACTGAAGCTGATAAGCCTGGTGAAACGTTCGTTGACAGGCAGGGTGTACATGGGTCATTTCGTTCGTAAAGGACGCTACCAGATCGTATCCCTTGAACTATCCGATACACTGCTGCAAGTGTGCTCGACATTCCCTTCTACACTTCAAGGAGTTTTTAAGGCTTGAAAGTTTACTGCAACGTTCGAGTACTTAAGTGGCTGTGAAGAAGTTGAGAGGGAAAACACTTTAAAAGTTGCAACGCATGCAAAAAACAAAACAAAACAAAACACTTTAAATGTGATAACAATACGATTAACACTGATTGTTTGCAATTATCTACTTAAAATCAATTTTGTAAACGTATTTGTTATCGTTCGACTTATCATCATACCTAACCATGTATCCGATGGCCACCTAAACGCTAACCTAATACCATCTGCCAGCGAATGTTGGCAATCACTTCACCACCATATCATTACCATAATTGCCCTTATGGTTTTATTTTCTCTATTTTTCGTCACGTTTCGAGACAGAGAGAGAGAGCGAGAAAATGAGAGAAAAAATACATTTATATCCAAAGACCGTTCCAACCGGAAGCTAAATATTGCACCATCATCCACCGGAAGGTTGATCGTGCGTGACGTGTAGTTTTGGTACACTTTTCTCGCTAGAGTACAAATTGATAACGCTATCAAGAACCATTTCACTGTTCCCCGGGAACCATTTCACTGCTACCTTGAGGGAGGAGAGGAGAGGAGGGAAAAGCGCGGCACTCCTAAACGATGCTAACCGGAAAGAGCGAAAATGATAGGTTTCATATCGGGGGTTTTCCCCACCGGCAACCTATTATGCTATCGGGGATGCACTGAATAACAATAGCGCCACTAATCTACCTCCGGCCGATAATGTTACTGGGTGAGTGTATGTGTGTGTGTGTGTGTGGGAAAATTTTGGCCCGTAGAAATATTGCTTATGCTATAGTTTGCTCGTTCAACCGCTTAGTACGTTTAGGATGATGGTTTGACAAATAGTAATTCCCCGCACGTACAAATAATTTATCTCACCCTTCTCGATCAGCAACGTCCTCCACAACCTTTTGGGGGCCTTGGTCATAGCTTTGCCGGTCGGAAGTGTTACCAGTTTTGTATCCGTTTCCGGACACCCGAACGCTTGGACCGGCAACACATTGTTGGTTAAGCTTCTTGCGCAAATGTTGTCTGTGTGTAGGACGGTACACTTTGCACTTTGCTAGCAAAATGTAAGCCACGGCTATACAGCCCTTCTTAGGGCTCACTATTAGGCGTTTGTGGTTCGGTTCTTCTATTATGTCCAGCCGGGCGGATGTACGATGTAGTTGCAATCAAATGAATTTCCAAGACTTTCCATGGGAAAACACGGTAAAGACCTCCATTTTGGATGGATGGCATAAAGTGGCCACATCGGTGGAAGATGGCAGGAGACCACATCCGTGCAATATTATGATATCGCTTTATATGCGGATAAGTGATAACGAGCAGCTTCCTGGTAAGGTTGATTAGCAATCAGTTGGGTTGTGATATACGATATAAGCTGGCAAGATATACCGCAACGATCATCTTACTGAACGATTGAACGACTCAACTATCGTCCCAGTGCGCTATAAAATTTCAACCATAAAATCCGCTATAAATTCTTCAATGACTTGTGTTGATTGAATTATGTGTAAATTTAAATCAATCAATACAAGCTTGATAAGAAAAAGATGATGTTGTTTTTTGCCAAATAAAAAAGGTATGTACATATAGCTTGTAAGTCCATTGTAAAGCACATACAGAACGATAAACAAAAGAATGCAATAAAAACAAGTTAATAGAATTCAAACATTGAATCCTATATACACATCACATCTCGACTTATTGCGTTTCTGTGCGCATCGTCTGATCGTTTCCAAAGACACAGTAAGAACCTTTCCAAAGTCCTCAAAATCCACTCCTAACCAACACCGAAAGACTCTTCGATTTGTTGTTAAGCTCGTTAAAACATAAAATAGCACGAAACCGGGAACGGTTTGCACTCTCAAAGCACCGTAAGACCCGTAAGAACCGGAGAGAAACAATAACAGTGCCGCTTCCTTATGCTTCGGACATGGTGATTGTTTGTTTTACGACTGGTGCCTGGTAAACATTATCCTTACACAATTTGGTGAGTTAGACACACGGGGCAGACACTATGTTAAGGGTGCACAACACCGGCACAACACGTGCGTTAATTTTTACCACTTGACTGTGGCCATGTAAACATCAATATGAGTGGTTACGTTTTTGTGGTACGAGTTTAAGGTGGTTTAAGAATTCACTGTCTGCAATGCATGACAACCGCAAAGTGTATGTCGTTTTTTTTTTTGCTGCTTGAAAAGGCTTTTCTATAAGATCACAAAAAGGGGTTTTGTTTGGGATGAAGAGTGTTAAGAGGATTGTTCTCCAGCATACTGTTGAGGTGCTTCTTTAGGTAAACTTTAGTATTTGTGTTTTGTTTTAGGGATTTTTTGCTTGCCCTGGTTGAAAATGTTTTTTTCAATATGTCATGTACAAGGTTTAGAATAAAATAACTATTCTTTATTAAAGGCTGGAATTAAAGGCTTTATTAAAGGAATTTGAGCAAAACTTTCATTCACAATTGAAGCCATTATGGTTTGCCACCGTCGTTCGTGCGTTACATGGATAATCTAACAAACCGGTCGAAATGGCCACCGGATATTCAGCGTATCTTTTGTGCATAGATTTTCTTATTTTGTTTCCATTTGTTGATTTACCAAAGAATCGCATAAATTCCCCTGGTTAGTGTTTAATAACGATACCATCACGTACCCATACTCATTTCCACAGTTCGTAAACGCTATTGTCATGTAACGCCATCATTTCCCTTGATGTATTGAACCTTTTACGACACATGGCGACACATTTGCAGCAAAGCAGCGACCAGAGAAAAAAAATACAAACCGGGAAAACTTTATTTTTACTGCCCCATTGGGCTTACGCGAATGCCGAATGTGGCATAATGCTGCGGTGTTTGCTAAAGGAAATCCATAAAGAGGGAAAGCTCCCGCCACCGAATTGCCACTTCCAGCCCACGTACGATTCGTTCCGGTTCACTGATCATTAATCACAACACGTCGTTTTTAGAGTTTTTCGGCAAGGAATCTCGGTATTTTGGTGCGTCCCACTTTATCCATGCGGCGCAACTCCCTCCGCCACTAAAACTCGACGCCTTTCGTTCAGCCCTTTTTTGTGTTATTGTCGGGGTTTCGTATCGCGTCACTTCGCATGGCATCCAGTTACACGGTTCCAAATTCGGGTTCCGTTCGGTGAGAAAGATTAATGTCAAAAGTTTGGAGAAGCCGGAAAGCTTTAAGAAGTCCAATTCAATTCATCCCCGTACCGGTGGTCCGGGCTGGCAAAACATTCCCGAGTGTTCGCGTGTAAAAGTGTTCGTGGAAAAGTCGGGTCATTTCGAAAACGGGTGGAAAATTTGGCACCTTTCCAATCACCTCGGCGCGTGTCTAATGGGCGAACGTGCCGATATGAGTGGCATTCCGCGTATGGGTAATGTAGGAAAATTGAAACCCATAAATCATACCGTAAGAACGCATCGTTCAAAACTTTGCGGGATAAATCTATGATAAGAAGACGGCCTCACCGTTGAACCGCCGAGAGTGTGAGGATTCAAGTAATAGCGTACTAATGGTGGGAAACGGGTTGCAAAACATCGTACGAGAATGTCCTTAAAGTATGCTCGGTATCGATTATTTTCCCATTTACTTATGGTATTACAAGCATCAGCCGGCACGTTTTTATCTGTGGCGTGTATGGAAAAGACCAAGAAACTGGAAGAAGTTTGGGTGCTGTGCGATCGTAAAAAGTGTGTAGAAAATTTCAGCGTAACAAGCACAATGCATGCTTTCATGCGTTATTTCCGCGTCGTTCCATGCGTACCGGTTCGTTTCAATAGCGTTCGGTAAAGCAGGATGAAATTTCCCATTGACATAGAAAAACGTTCCGATGTATAGAACATCTTAATGGTATCGAAGGCTTGTATGTAGAAGCGAGTGTGTGTGGGTGTTTTTTTTGTTAGGTAATGAATTCATTGCCGTTTCTTGTATACATTAATCACACCGCAGATTTGTCAAGGTCGTTGGCGTTTAATACGGGGGAAAAGTTTTTCTTTTTCACCGTAACCGTAAGATTTAATCAATTCGCTTGGGCAAAGCACCAGCACGCAATATACAGAAGGAGTTTGGAAATAGAAA
>CM028125.1:23318158-23328797 GCA_016254315.1 Anopheles parensis
GCAGATTTGTCAAGGTCGTTGGCGTTTAATACGGGGGAAAAGTTTTTCTTTTTCACCGTAACCGTAAGATTTAATCAATTCGCTTGGGCAAAGCACCAGCACGCAATATACAGAAGGAGTTTGGAAATAGAAAAGAGTTTTGTATAACGAGCACAGTAAAGCTTTCAATATTGCTTTAGATTTGTTTTCTTTGCTAATACTTTTACTGGGATGCGCAAACATTTTTACTTAAAAGAAAAAAACTTGAATAAAAATAGCAAATTAAACACCTGAAGTACTGTTATTATTTTCAATTGTTTAAGGCCGTCACTACATGCTTAGCAATTGTCGCGTTTGAAAACGCAAAAAAGTAGCTCAATTTTTAAAAATAATTTTGCGATTCTGGCGCGACTTCAAGGTTGACAATTTCTCGTGCAAGGTTTGTTTACATTTTTAATCGAACCGGAAGCGAAAAAATAATCTTGAATTAAATTAAATTAATTTAAACAAAGAAAATTATAATTAGTAATAAATTTATTGTTTTGATGAAGTCGATTAAAAAGGCAAGTTTTTTAAGTTGTATGTAGTGTTGTAGCTATATTTTTCTAGCAAGATGGCCAAACGCGTTGTTTATACTATACTTCTTATAAAATAAACCAATTCATAAATTTTTTATAAATTTACCAAAAAAAGCTAAGGCTAAAGCCTTAGGAAGTTTTCAAATTTTTATAATTTATTTAATTTTTTTATTAGTTTTTATTTTTTTTATTTCAAGCATTATTTGAGTGAAAAGAAACTTATTTCAACCAATTCGCATTAAAACTAATCAATTTATACAATTTTGCTAAATTTTCCATAAAAAAAACTAAGGCTAGAAGATTTGCAAATTTATAGTTTTTTTTTTGGAAAATTTCCCAGTGATAAGATTTTTTTCGAATTAACAACATTAATTTTTCTATGTTAAAAATAGTATTTACATTTACAACAATTATGTACAACACGTAAAAAAGGCATTCGATTTTTTTAAAACTTTACAATATTTAATGACACTCAACCGATCTCATTTTTGAATTTGTATTTGTTTACCTTTTTATTGCCAGCAAAATCGAACTATTCTGGCCGCCATTACAGAAAACTGTCATAGCGTCAAGTCGCGCTTCAAATAACGATTTTTTGTTGAAAATACACGTGTAGCGACTTTTCGCATTTTTTTATGGAGTTTCGCAAAAAAATTCTAATTTGCGTTCTCAAACGCAACAATTGCTAAGCGTATAGTTACGTAAAATTAAAGTAAAGTAAAGTTACGTAAAATTAAAACAAAAAAATCATGTAAAACTAAATTTTGGCTTAACCATCAAAACGATAACAGGTATAATTTCTCTTTTTCTATTGTTCTACTTTTTTCTTTCTATTGAATGCGTAGAACGGCTCCATCTTTTGCCCTCACAAGCATCGGAATCGAACAAACAACCATGCGTCTCCATTGCTTACCTTGGCTTAAGTAAACATTTTAAATTCATTTTCATCGTGTTCGGTGACAAATCTCTGTTTCGCCAAGCAAAATCTCTAACATCGATAATCTCACACTAAGCTATGAAAATACATATTTCATCAAAATCCATCCATAAAGTTGGATCGTGGATCAGAAAGTTTTCACTCGTGCCATTAAATATTACTGAGCTGTAACGCACGGTACCTGCTGGATGAATATTTTACGAACGATAGTACAAAGCCATGTTCACTCACTGGTGTAGTTATTTTTTGCCCTCTCAAAAGCTAATCTTTTCAGCCTTTAATCTACCAGCATCCACTGGTTATAGGTCATCGAATAAGCGACAGAAAAAAATGCACTGTAAAAAATGAAGCTTTTAAAAATCACTTGAGCCGCGTTAATTTTTTTTAAATCGAGCATGTAACAAAATTCTACCGGATTATCCACCAGTTTTGCGGATAGAGTTCACGATTTTACATAGAGGACTCATGTGCTATGTGCAAGGTTTTGTGTTACTTAGCGAATGGTACATGCTGGCGTCACGTGAAGGTCGTAAAGTTCAGGGATTTCTCTTTTTTTGTTGTGCACATTTGCTGGGGATGGGATTTGCGAGCAAACACTAAACGGAGTGAGATGTAAAACTGTAAAAAAGCATAAACAGAAAATGTCATACAAAGCAATAGATCAGCTGTCAACGTGGAAATGCTGCTGAAGGTGTCCGCTTAGCCGAGAAGATGTTTACGGAAGAAATGAAAGAAAAAACACCCTGTATAAAGAATGCACAGAATTTGTAAAGCTCCTGTTTTTTTTACAGCCACTATTACACTTGGAGCAGAAAATTTCACAAAGACAGTTCACATCACAGCCCTGCTGACAGGGAAGACATTTCTTTGCTAAACGGAAACCATACCGTGTTGGCACATGGTTGTTGGCTGTGATCTCTTTTCTTCTGTCAAAACATTTGTGCATAACCATTCCAGGGATGCTCACGCCTGCATACATTGTGATGAATCCATTTTGCGTGCGTTCCCTGCGACGCCAGTATTGTTTTGACGGACAGATCGGTCCAACACAGTGGGGCTGGGAGGATGCAGACGGGAAGTAGAAGAAACACTGTAACGCAACAGATGTGTTATAGCCGAAAAACACATTGCTACAAGGTTGGATTTTATGATAAAAAGAAGAAAAAAAAGTGTAACAAAGAACAAAGGCATCGGGTGTCAAAAGGAGACAGAATCCGACTACAAACGCTTTATTCTGGTTAAGGAGCAAGCAAGACAAACATCAGCAATGGCGTCCACGGTATCCGACAAACGGGGCAGCAAAATGAACAGTGAGGGGTTGGGTTTGTTCATCATCGTCGAAACTGTCAACACGGAATGAAATTTTCGAGAAGCCTCTTGTCAGTTCTCATTAGCAGCATCAGCTTCACTACCTGTGTAGGAGGGCAAAAGGTAGATTATAGGCCATGTTACCAGAAGCGAAAATGGTGTCTTCTCGTAAAAGACATTCAACGGAGCTGCTGAGAAGCGTGCCCTGTGCGCTTTCGCTTCCAAAATGGGAGGCTTGGGAAGCGGAAAAGGCATTCCCATCCCTTCACCCCATTACATATGAGTTTCATTTCCTTTGTGCCCGTATAGCATCGACCGTCAATCTAATTCCATCGTCAATGACATTCGTCGTTTTTGTTTGAATACATGGGACATGGTTTGGATCTGCCCACATTCCCACATTTGCGATTGGCAAGCCGATTGAGTTTTCCCCACCGTGTAAACCCAACACGATCCCAATTGCGGCTGAGCCACCGAGCCCGATCTGGTGTGCCGATGAAGGTATCTGGTTGTTTGTGCCATCAAACCGGGACCCCGTTTGCTTGATTCTTCCTTTTTTTGTGTGTGTTTAAAGTGTGCCCCCGGGCCTAATCGAGAGGTTCATTACTCGCGCTTTGCTAGGCGCTTGGCTTTGGAACGGCTGGCGGCAAAAGCAAACGATGAATGTCCTTTCGATCCTTAGCAAGGGTAGAAATTTTAAAATTAGATTTCAATTCAATTTCGAACATATTCATTTGGTGAAAACATAACATTCGAAACACGGGGGCCGGATCGGTCTGCAGTCGTTGTCGTGGCCAACACGGTGAGTGTGTGGCAGAATATTTCCGTGCTGAAACCGTTAGGAGTGAGGAAGAAAATGACATCTGAAACATGATGGGATGGGATGATGCTATTACTAAAAATTCGAATATTTCGTTGAAAGGATGAAAAGCACTGGGGATAGATGTTATTGTAGAGGGCGAATGTTATTCAATGATTGAGATTGCTTGAGGTCGCAGTTTTGCAGGCGAACATACCTATCCCGCTGAGTTGAAGGTCAGCATTGGAAATGGGTTTTCTATGTAGTAGATAATATATTTTAAATATTAATTTTTAGTGATAGCTTTCTCGAAATAAGCTATAATCAGCAGAAACTGTAGTTTACAGTAACAGGCAGTCAATTGAGTTAGTTTTATGAATTCATTAAACCCATAAACTAACTCTAAGACTACGCTACAATAATGTTTGAAATTAAGAAATAAGTAGCCAATATAAATAGTAATGTAGCTCGGATGGAATTGGTAAATCAAACGAAGTAAATCACAAGGTGACCGTGAGAAAAGACGAACTTGTAATTTTCAGATACAGGAGAGAACATTATCCTTGGGAAAAGTTCCTTCAAAGGATTGACTATTCGTCTATGGGTTAATTAAGATAGGGAAAACTAGAAATGGCAGACAGGTGATGTTGAATTGTTGAAAAGAACAGATAGACAATATTTAGTCTTAAATATACAACAGCCGTTAGCGGTATCGGCAAGCTTAATCATTAGCTTTGAAATTTAATGCTAAAGATCTAAAATCTCCTTCCACTATCAAATGATCTGTCTTCCTCTAGAGCTTTATAGTGGAAGTTAAAATTGCATTTAAATTAAATTAAATTCAATTCAATCGCGAAGAAACATCTTAATCAGCTAAAAGCTCTAATCAATTTTCTTCCAAGATAATAACTACATTATTGATAATGCAATTATTATTCCGGATGTAGGTATGCTTAAAATAAAAATAATCTCATCTTTAGTTAAATTACCGTGCCATTCCGAACAGTACTTCGTTGAAGCCGTACAATGTGTATTAATAACAAAACACCTCAGTGCACAACACTGAAAACAGCAGCCTGAACAACAGCAAGTATTACCATATGAAATGTGTTACAGAATCCTGTCAGGATTGAATTCATTTAAGTTTTTATTTTTTCGTAGAAACCTCCCGTTACTTCGTGCTAGTAGCAGAAATAGCAGTAATGGTATGCAAGTGGTAAATGGGTAGAAAATCACCGTACAACACAAAATCCAGCATGTGTCCGGTAATGGTAACGTTAGAAGTTTTACCGTACCCGTGTGCGTAAACCGGTGTTGCGAATCCGAAAAAGGGTTCAAACTTTATGGACCATGACATTTGACGTTAACCGGTAGGTTAAGTGAGTCAAATTGAATTCAATTCTCAAACTTGCAGCCCCTAGTAAAGCCCGGGTAAACTCAATTAGATGCACTTTGCTACATTAGGTTGTATGGAAGCGTTACTTTCTTATGCGCCCCCAAGTGGTTCCAGTGGTTGCGTGAAAGTTTGTTCCTGGCGCTGCAACTGGTGAGTTGAATGAAGTACAACTTAGTTGTTGAGGTGTACTTTTCTCTGTACTTCCTTGTAGTTTAATGAAAGATACTTGTATTGAGCCATCATGTTTTAATATGGGACTCGTAGAAGCGCTAAAACATCGTAATTGCATACATACTGCCAACGTGAGCCTTATGCAATCCATCAGCAGATGAAGAGTTTGAGTAAGATTATGATATAACGATCTAAAGCAATAATTAATTTAGGAATAAATATGTTTTCTACTTTTTACTTATACCTAGTTATATATTGCTGTGTTTGCCGTATTTATATTGAATTATTTCAAAGTATTGGACGTAAAATTCAAAGTAAACACCAAGGCAGTTTTAAATCAGAACGTCTTATATTTGTTGTTAAAAATCTGATTATGATAAAACACCCTTATATTACCAGTAAACATCCCGAATCACATCAACATAAAGACGCATTTTCTTTCCCTCAAAAACCATCAAGTAGGAATTAGTCAGTACCGCGTATTTAATCGATCACGCCCGTCACAATCAATCAAACAAAACGGTGCTTGCTGTCGGTTTTCGTAAACCTGATCGAATCTGACTTAGCAAACGGGCAAGAAAAATGCAATTTAGATCCCATCCCATTTATCTGCAAAGTTCAATAAAAATGTGAACGAGCCTCTGAACCTTTTGCGTCCTCCGCGGCTCACAGTGCCGCGCGCGTTTTTTTTTTGTTCCATTGCTATCGATTTGATTATCACAATTTGTTTGCGTCCGTTGAGCGGCCAGGGAAACAGTGGCGTAAAATATTGTGCAAGAAAGTGAAGCTTTCTTTTGGTGTTATGTTGTTTTCGCTACTGTGGACATTCTGCCAGTGCGCCAGGTGTATTTTTTTGCCCGTTGCTCGGTGTTGTTGATCACCGGGACATAGTAGGGACATAGTGGAAACATCATTTTTCATTGACATGTTTTGTTACCCAAGCATGGGCAGCAGAAGGAAATGAAAAAGGAAACCCCCGTTGCAGCCGTTGGTAGCCACCTCGGTCCACCTAATCGTGGACGGGAAATGGAAAATGACGTCCAGTGTTCCGATGTTTTTGAAAACTCTTTGCGTTCAACTCATCGTTCTCGCATGGTTCGCCACCGATATCCGATAGCCTGTGCCATGAACGGAAACGCCAACTCAGTGTCTCCCATTGTATGGTGTGGCGTAAATCGAAATCGTCATCCTTTTAAGGCACGCCACACACCATCGCTGCTGGTTTGATGAAAAGTCGGTCGGTATTCGTTACGGGACGGAGGGTGTAAAAAAGAACAAACGGAAAATTGTGCCAGAACGAATGTGCGTAAGGTAAGTTCCATTTGCAAATAGCGTGGCTTTTTTTTCTCACACACGACGGTCGCAAAAAGGGATGGTGAACAAAAGGGGCTTTCGCGTTTGCTTGCTTTTCACTTGCGAATAAACGGGAATGCTCTTTTCTGGCGTGATTCAGCGACTCTCGTTAAATCGATTGAGAAAAAAGCGTTTAATCGGATCGCTTTTTTCTTTTTTTCTGCCTGGTAATCACATACACTGTTCATTTGCAAAGGGGGGATTTTTATCTGCTTTGTTATAAACATACGCACTGATTTTAACTATAGCTTTCCCCTTGAAGTACAAAAAATTTCTCGAAAGTAATATTACGCGTTGGTATTGGGTTTACAGCTAAGTTTCTACTTTTTTTTTACAAAAAATTCGAACAGTAATGTTAGTTTTTATGTGTTCTATTTGTTGGTCAGATATCTTTTAATAATATTGCATTTGGTCATTTTGAAGTTATTTCTTTTTGTCTGTTTTTTTTGCGAAATTACGAATGATTTTTAGCTAAAAATGCATCATTTTAAGGAGGAACTATTTCTTTATTTTCTTATAAATAAGAGCGTGCTGTGAGTGAGAGGGCGGCCAAGTGGTCTATGTGATAAACGGCGACGGTTCTACACGACAGAACCGGGTATCAAATCCCATTCGGACTTACTTCGGAATATAAGTCCAGTAAGCCAGAAATGACAGGCGTAACCTTAGAGGTCGGTAAGCCACCAAGAGAGAAAGTAGTAAAAGGCAATGAGAAATCCCTGAAAACTTATTCGTACACCTAATATAGCAAAGCATCAATCAACAAATTCATTTTATTTTGTTGTGGCTGATTCATGAGCATTCTTACTAACAAAACAAAAAAAAAACAAGCTCATACCAAGTGATGTTAATATTATTAAAGTGTTTTCCATTCCAAAGCATTGGTTTGTGTTGTGCAAACCTGATTTAACTACTCTTTTGTTCACAAATCGGTTCCACCTCCCCGACCACTCATTACTGTGGTTAATCATCACGAATGGAAATTCTTTCTGTGTAATGAGAATTTTCCGTCTTTGATGTGGCAACGGATTCCATGTTTGTGTGGTGGGAAAATCAACCGAAACCTCGGTGGCGGTACTAGCTACAACTCGCTGGCCACCGCGAAACGTAAGGGAAAGTAATGTTAAAATTATGAAACAAAGCGCGAGCGAGTAGGAACGACAGAGCGAAAAAACCCGTTTCCATCCCTCCGGCAATGATGCGCTGATTGACCCGGTTAAATTTCCAATCCATCAAACGGTACTGAGAATGTCAATATCGTTTGATTTACGAGCTAACCAATCTGTAGCAATATATACATCAGAGTATCGGTTTTTGGGTTTCGGTACGCCTTTGCTTTCTTCCAACCGCACGCTTTTTCGCACAGTTCGCTGTCGCGGAAATGCTTCGAATGATAGCTTCCGAAATGGAAAACCAACAATCGTAAGCATCGATCATGGTGCTGATGCTTGGCGTGGTAAAGAACGTCTTGTGCAATTTTTTGTGTGTGTGTGCCTTTTTGCCTCTCAACCGTCTTGTGTTTTACTTCCGCCCTTTCAAATATGATTTTATGGCTGATAGCAGCGTATCGTTAGACGAGTTCAGATCTGTTCCCAAAGGAAAGAAGCAAGATCGTTGGAAATTGAAAGTGGAGTTTTTTAAAGAGAATTTAAAGTAGCAAACAAAATGAAGGTAATTTAAAACTATATCTTAAAAAGAAGTTTGAGGAAAATTCTTTTTAATTAATGAATTATAATGAGTGATGTTATAATAATGAAATGAAAATTATTATGATTTAAAAAGGTATTCACCTTTTCCTGCAACCTTTTACACGCTGTAAGTGTCGCAAATTATGTTTAATGAAACGCTCGTAGTTTAACATTTTAGCACGAAATTAAAGACACCAGGAGCAAGCTTTACGATGTTTTCATTGAACAACTTAAATGGATATTTGCTGTTCCGTTGAGTTCAACATTCCACGAAACGTGATGGAAGTCTGGAATGACTTTAAGGCACGCTCGTAACCGACCGACATGCACAATAAAGGTGAACATATGATCGTCGTACTTGCTTAGAACATGGAAAAGGTTTAACGGGCCAAAGCTGACATACAGAACGGTGTGATTTCATGCGTATAAACACTGGCACACGAGCGCCCCGTACGTTCACATCTTCCTTTTTGGTGTAATTTCAACATAAATTCCCAAACACACTTATACTACCGTTGTTTTCTTTTACTTCTTGCACGTCAGCACGCATCATTGCAAAAATTATTTGTCAACGGCAATTGCTTGACGGTAAATATGCCAACGGGCCGGAAAATGGGAAGCTTATGAATTTTTAACCGGGCCCAATCGTGCTGCCGAAATGATTCGACGTACCTTTATTGCTGGAATGGGCGTGTGGCGATGCGCTTTAAAACAGGAAAATATAAAATACATGCTACACGCGGGTGAATGTTTCGGCAGTGTATGAAATATTCATTACATTTGGCATCAGTAAATACGGAGAAAGTGCAGACACCGTTGAATATTTTCCCACTGCTTTTCTGCCTCATTGGATTATTGGTGATAAGGTTTTAAGACAGGTTGGCTTTACTCGCACGCGCGTGTTTCTCTCATTGATGTTTTGGTGGGTTTGGTTTTTATGGTTTAAAACCATAGCACTATGAGGATATTCAAAGAAATGTATTTTTATTTCTCTTTGCTTAGTTAAATTTATTCAACAAATAAATATTTCTAGAAATAGTCGACTTAAACACTGATTTGATTATAAACATAACAAGATTAAGTACTAGTACATAAAAATAATAATTCTTTTTCAACAATAAGAACTAAAAAGGGGTTAAAAATTTGTAAATTAAAACATTAAAATTAAAAATACTAAAACTAATAAAATAGTTTTTATAAACTAAACATTGTAGTTACAATGTTGCAATGAATTACATTTCCAAAGTTCAATTTGGTAAACAAAATGTGTCATTTCATCAAGTGTTTTGAATGACGTTATATTTTATGGAACAATAGAGTCACTCTGGACGCTCACAATTGATTTTCTACTGAGCGTTTCTTGCCTATTCCAAAGAAATAATCAATATTTCATGCGGTCGGAACCAGTTCACCTCATCTGACCATGCCCTTCTGCAAATATGTAACAAAATGAGACAGTTACAATTCGAGGAATCCGTTCTAATATCAAGCTACACATAGCATGAGAGAATTGGAATTAATGAACGGCAGGAAGTGTGACTGAGTTTCGACAAATGGTTCAAATCTGGAATGGTTGCTCGAAACGATGCTCACCTATGTTTGGTTTTGCTTCCATGCTTTATAGCAAAGATCAGAGAAACACTAACAATTACCGTACGATGGACGGACTGATTTATGAAGCTAATTCAGATGCGTCCTATCCATGGATGGACAAAACACCGTACAATTGTACGCCCATCCGTGTGTACACAATCGGCTCTTCTGCCAGATTGGATTAAGTTTTTGGACAGTTTCGGATGCTTGACATTGTGCAACGGGGTTTGTGAGTGGTGCTTCCGGCCGATGGTTACGAATGAAACGAGGTGAAAGTTGAGCTACTATTGTTTCCTATCGTTAACGGCGATAAAGCACAGTCTCCGGTGTTTGCGCGGCGGTGTACCAGCAGTTGGGCAACGAACGGGTTTCCGGGTTGACCACCACAAATCCTACGATGACACCATTACGATGAGACAAAACTTTAGTTGGAATGTGGCTAATTAGAAAACTTTCCCTAAATCCGGCAACTCCGCTTTGCAGGCCGGATGAGATTTTCCACCGTTGTCCTGCTCCTTATTGGAACATTACCATACCCGTGAGGTAAATTGGCTGGGAATTGCCTATGTGGTCGGGCGCACATTTGAATTCTGATATGGTAACCTGAGATTTACGGTTCCAAATGAGTGAGGCAATGATGGGGCTAGTTTGTTAACTTTCACACACAAGGTAGTAAACCGCTGTTTGGAAAATTTCAGACAAATTAGCAGCACTGCAGTAGTAATGAAATAAACAGGTTTGGGTAAATTAATTATCGTTATTATATGCGGATAGTTGAAAGGCTTTTCTAGTTGTGAAGTGAGATAATTTGAAGCATTCTTTGCAATATGATTTTGC
>CM028125.1:23328828-23384213 GCA_016254315.1 Anopheles parensis
AAACAGGTTTGGGTAAATTAATTATCGTTATTATATGCGGATAGTTGAAAGGCTTTTCTAGTTGTGAAGTGAGATAATTTGAAGCATTCTTTGCAATATGATTTTGCTGAGGTTCAGTTATGTTAGAATGGAATGTAACAAGATATTTTGACTTAAGTTTTTGTATGAAGTTTTACATGTTTGAAAAAATGATTTAATAAAAGAAGTTCAAATTGGTTCAAATATAACACAGTGCATCAATAAATTTTGTACCTCTACAGGTTTAAAGAATTAGTAAAGTTATTTTGTGAAACTTGTAAATGGATTTTAAAACGCTCTAATGCACTTAAAAAAGAAATTTTATAATGGAACTGCTCGAGTGCTAACGTGTCGTCTGTATTGTCGAGGTGAAGCGTGTGACTAATTAAATACTGCACGAGTGATTGATTTAGTTAGCGTTACCAACCGATAAACTCACCACGGTTTCATGGTGCACGTTTTTTATTTCATTACTTATTGCAATTATATGCGTTTGCTGGTTGTCTTTACTACTGCATTCGACCGGGACAGTAATTGAATCCATCGCTGCGGTTGTACCTAATCAAGAGAGGATGTGTTCATTTGATACTTTTCAACTGGTACTACTGTATTTATCACATTATTTTATTTTAAATGAATAGACCTATGTTTTCGTGTTTTGTTTGAATAAAGAGTTTGACCACAGTTATAAAAACATTTCTGAATACATTACGATGTATAAAATTTTCTACTAAAAAGTACCTTTTTTAACTAATTTAGCTTACTTACTTTGACTAATATTATTTTATTTATTACAAATTATCAATCAAATATTTTCCAGGATAGTATTCTTCATTATATGGAATTATATAGATCCTATATAGTTCCAGTACTCACAGAAGCCTCTGAGATATGGACTCTGTCCAAAACTGACGAAACCGTCTAAGACGCGTTCATTAATAAGATACTATGAAAGATTTTTAGGCCCGTGTGTGTGAGGAAAGACTGTGAAGGACGCTGTAACAACAAATTTTATATAGAATTAGACATTATACTCGCCAAGCTCCGGTGAGCTGGTCATACCATTGGATTGACACTGGACAATCCAGCCTATAAAGTCCTTTTCGGTCGTTCACATGGACGTTGCAGGTCCAAAATGTGATGGAGTGATGGCGTTGATGTATCCGCCAAAATAAAGATAAAGGATTGGCAACTGTTCTAAGCCGTGAACAGTTCAGAGAGAACTCCTGTCGTATGAAAAGCTCGCGAATAGGTTGTAATTCTGGTTAAAAATAGGAAAAGAAAAGCGTGTAAAGTTTGGGCAAGTGGAACCCGCAAAATTCAAGGATTTTCCTATCTAAACGATTCCAAAATGTATCAATAGGTAAGAAAAAAGATATTAGACAAGTGTGAATAAAATATTTTTGCACAACATTTGAATAAAATAGAAAAGCCGCAAAAACGTGGTTGGAGAGCAACATTAATTTTCTTTCGTAAGATATCTTCAATTTCTATTAAGATGGTCATTTAAAAACAATGCGTTTCATCCTCGGTTAGAAACATTCCTTACCGTTTAGTTTAAGAATTCGTCCTGCTGATTAGTAATCGTACAAGGTCCTTAACTTGTGCATACATTTTGGTTTAAATATTAAAATAAATGTGCCAAGAACGCAGTCAAATTATTTACACACTTAAATTTTCACTCAAAAAATAAAAACAAAAACCACTTCCTTCCTAACGGGACAATGCAGGTGCAAAAGGATATACACATTATCTTTTGTATTCCAGCTATTACATTGTATGCGCACTGCAAGTGATCACCGTTTTGCCAGAGAAGTCTTAAACTATTCAACGTACCCAGGTAGCACGGCACATAAATACCAACGTTTGTGCACATTTCCTGCAAATGCCCATGATGAATGGTGACCGGCACATTTCCGCCCATCTGACCCACCGGTGAACGGAAGCACACCATGGAACACGAAGGAAATGTGTGTAGGCAGGTGATGCATGGGAACAGCTACAACGAATTAGCATTTGCCAAACCAGTGTGCATACATCGTTTGAAGCGAAACGCAAGTCTCGGCACAAGGGTAGAGCTTTTGGAACCAACCATCAGATGTCGGTTCACTGTCAGCTTGAATTGTGCGAAGGGCAAAAAAATCGGCTGCTCGCTTGTAAGGCTTGTAGCATAGTGAACAAAAAGGTTTGAAGCTTCATGAGCTTCTTTCCNGCATGGGAACAGCTACAACGAATTAGCATTTGCCAAACCAGTGTGCATACATCGTTTGAAGCGAAACGCAAGTCTCGACACAAGGGTAGAGCTTTTGGAACCAACCATCAGATGTCGGTTCACTGTCAGCTTGAATTGTGCGAAGGGCAAAAAAATCGGCTGCTCGCTTGTAAGGCTTGTAGCATAGTGAACAAAAACGTTTGAAGCTTCATGAGCTTCTTTCCGTGTTTTTTGTTTTTTCTCCTTCTCCTTAAAGGATATTACAAAAGTGGTGAAATTTTCTACCGTGCCCCGGAGAATATCTGCTGGTGATGGTAATACTTTAATACCGCGCAGCAAAGAAACCAGACTGGAGCCGTTTTACGCTTAGTCGATGAAAGAGTATTGTATGTAACAAAAATAAAAGTAAGCGAATAAATAAAGTATCAACGTTAAGGAAAAAAAAGGTTGCATACACCTTTTGTTTTAATTCCAACAAACACATTTTGCAGTTGCACCGCATTGGTATGGTGCAAGTTGGAAGCAGTTTTTTTTGCTGGCTGGTGAAAATTCCACGCCCAACACCCAAGCATTGCGGCAGGCTGATGGGAAACAATGATGATGATGCATTTTCCCGGTCCCCGGAAATGTCCCACCGAGCGTGGAGCACAAAGAAGTGGTAACGATTCGAAATGTCACCCCGGGGTCCAATGCAAATGGTTGAGCTGTTGGTAAACCGGAGCCAGGCAGTGGCCCGACCCGGAGGAGGATTTTGCGAAAAGAACACACGGAGCGGAAAAAAGTAATACAATTATCTCGATGAATTATGTTGGCCCACTGGTCCGAGCTTTGCAGCATGCTTGAGACAGGGGGAATGGAGATTTTGGGGCCTTGAGAAACGGTCATGAGAAGTTTTGCAACCGAGAAACACGTGGGATTCGTCATAATTCTTCGCTCTGTGTAAATTACTTCACACACCGTACAGTGGTGGGGTGGTTGCAGGGTCCGTGTGTTGCACCACACTGGTAACAAACTTTCGATGGGTTCCTTCACCTGAAGAGTCCTTAACGCCCATTTCGGATGAGAAAATGGGGTTCGTACCTGAACAAAAAAAACGGAGGCGGAAAAGAATCGGTAGCTTTAATGTTGGGCAGCTTTGTTCAGGGAAGTAATAACAAAAGGTAGGAAAAAAGAAAACAGCTTCACAAACACACCGAACGCTTAGTGTGGGAAGTTCTTCAGGTTTTCTTCGACCAACTTAGAACGCGGTGCTCGGAGCACGGAGAATGTACGGGAAACAGCCCAGAAGGGATGAAGCAAAGTTTTCCCACAACCCCAGAGGAAAATGCTTCAGCTGTAGTGTCTGTGTGTGTGTGCTTCGCCGAACCAAACCAAAACGGTACGTTATCTTTTCGCTCATAGGTGGAAAAGTTCGCAGAAACCCTTTGAGGTATGCTGGTAGTTTGAGGTTTTTGTTGCACACACTGGGGGAATTCGCTCGTTCGCCGTGCGATAACCTTTAATCGACGGTTTCGTGCGTTCTGGTGTGTAGATTTCGCTCCTTATCCTGCATAATGTGTTTTTAATGCGTGAAACTGAAGACTTCATTCGGTGATACGCGAGTACGTCTGTTACTTTGTTACCATTAATTTGCTACCTAAGGTTGATTGGAAGGTTAGACGGTATCGTTTGAACTCGGTGAAGATTTATTGCAGACGATATGGTTAAGGATGGAGGGATATTCAAAGGGTATCAATTTGGCTTGGATGCTTATTGCGAGGAGTGTTTTTTTTGTTGGGTTTGCCCTGGACTTTCTAATAATAGTTTTACGAAGCACCTCATGAATGGTTATCAAAAATGTAGAAGCAAATATACCCAATCGGCATACCGCTACGAAATGAAATTGTTTAAAACAATCTTTAATTCAATAGTGTTTGTTTTTATCCTTTACCATATCATGCAGAAGACACTGTGCAACTTCATCCACAGATCCAAGCGAATGATAAATTCATGCTACCAACCAATCTGTTGCCGACATTCTTGCCGCCCCGCGTTTCGTGTGTCTAACCTCCCCCCTTTTACCTTTTACCCCGTTTTCTTTTATTTCCTCCTATATTACCACATGTCTCCGGAGAGCAAAACAACATCACAAGTACCGTACAGAAAAGCGATACGAAATCATTTCATTTCCAATCGATTTCCCACCCTGCAAAAAACAATGGCACAAAGATACCTCAAAAGCCTCAAGAATGAAAGATCAAGGAATGCCGATCCCACGACCCGAGCATAAGCTTCCTTAACTCGTGCTCGATAGCTTCAAAGTTCGGTAAGATTTGCTTTCGTAAATGAAACATTTGATGAGATTGCATAACAAATGTAGCGAATGGAGCAACATCGGTGAGCGGCTACACAGCCACAGACGACTGTGGATGGACGGCGTGCATGGAACACAATGCGGACAAAATGGTACGGTAGCAGCATGGGGTCAACCGGGCATTCCCCCAGAGATAGTTTGACTTTTGCACAAGTGGCTTCGGGCGATGGTCTGGTTCAAAGTAATGCTTCTGGCGCCACACGGGACGCCAAGGTTCGCAATCAGCAGCAGCAGCAGCAAACCTAGCTACAGTTGTTGCACAGGGGCAGTGGGCCAAACTGTTCTTCTGTGTTTTGTGATTTCTTGGATGCAAAAAAAAAGAAACGCAAAACATAACAACAACAACAACAAAAAAAAAAGGACTAGCAATACGTCCCTCCGGTGGGAAAACAAATTTGCTATGCAAAACTTTTCCCCCCTTTTTCCTGCATCACTCCTGTCATGCAGGCCGACCTGGGGTTTGTAGTCTTTTGGCAGAAGTTTTGGGCTTGTTTCCATTTCTGTTTCATCGTTAGTTGAGTGTCATGTACTCGTTTCGATGTACCTGTTGTGAATTTAGCTGTTTTTTGTGGGTGTGTGTGTGTGAGAGAGAGAGAGAGGAATGAAACGATTGTACTGCCGATGGCATTGTACCGGTACGGGAATTGTCTACTGTTTTGGTTTTTGTTGTTCCAAAGAAGCTATTGTTGATCGTATTAATTCTAGGAAATATAATACATATCATTGGTAGCGGTGTTCATCAATAGAAACAGTTGGACAGCTCATTTATTTATGTGCGAGGAAGCATAAAACAATTGTTTTCCAACTGTTAAGTTCCATTATTCGGAACGTTATTGTGATTTTAGAGGCTAATTAATCAGCATACTACCAACACAATATAGTAATATTTAACTTTTGAAATAGTTATATTTCAATCATTTAAAGCATTTAAAGGGGAACACAAATCTAGAGCATTTAAATTAATATCTCGAATTCGTTAATATTTTAACACTAGAAGCTCCAAGCGCTTTAGGCGATTTTGGTTTGTGGTTAACTTTTAAAAAAATTCGAAGAGTTGAAGTATATTTTTTTTGTTTATTGAAGATCTTCATATAGAATATAAATGTAAAATTTATGATTCAATTACCATAGGATTGTGTAACCCCTAAAAATAAGGTAATGAAAATGAAGCGTTCCAGTCAAAATGACTGGTACGGTCCACCTAGTGTTAATACAAAATATTTAATAAATCTTGCGTATACATTCTGTGGGTGAGTATACTAAGTTGCGTCGCTTTTTGAAATGGATAAATGCGATAAACAAAAGTGTTGCATTTGTCTTGTTTCTGATTGTGTCGAAATATTGCGCAACATTAATAGCAGTCACCAGGCGCCTCCATTGTCGAGTGCGCTTTTTGGTTCGGAAGAAATATCGGTTGCCTACAATCTCCATAACACCAAGAATTCTGTTGTGTTCAAACCCAGCAGTATACTAAATAAACGCGAACAATATTTTACTCTTGTTACACACTCTACATTACACGGCAATGGGATATTCGTATTTACCATGCCGATGGAATGATTTTTTACCTTTTCCAAATAACTTTTGTTAGTCAGCTTAAAACACCCACAAAGTGTAGATTGCTGTTTAATGCTTTTCTTTTTTTCGTTGTGATTCGAGATGTGTTTTTTTTTCTACGTTGATTTTATTTTTTCCAGGACATCAATCAATCCTTTCGCTAACCTACAAGTTGTGAGCGACCGCGAAAGCACACGCCAGTGCACACAGACACAATCAATCGCTGACCTTCCGAGTATTTTTTGCTGTTGTTGTTGTTGCTGCTGTGTTTGTTTCATTCCTTGCATTCTTTATTTATAATGGCTACACTCAGTTCGAGCGGAAGTGATTGATAACCTCGTGCCCATGTACCATGTATCGGAGTACTACGGAATATAGGTTTTTGCTGCCCTTCGCATGGGGTATTGAATTGGTGGGTTTTTTTTGCCCTCCCTTCCCTTCCCGACAAAAGCCAAGCAAAAGCCAAACACTGAACGAAGGATTGAACTATCAAAAGGATTATGTTGCGATGAAATGAACTACGGCTACAAGCAAGTGCGGCACTGCTCTATCAATCACGGTATGAGCACTCCGGTAGCTTAATGGTTTGAAAACAGGTTCGTTTGCGTTGGATTAGTTTCATTTGTACGGAGCGGTAAGCCTGGCCATTTCGGGGTGGGTTTTTGCTTCCTTTTTTTGCCACCATGCCATGTTGACGGACCGTTTTGTGGTTAACCCAGAAGAGCAAGGAGTTTGAAGCAGTGGAATATACTTTAGAAGGCAACACATCGATTTGATGAGCTTGTTTGTAGTGGTGGGAAAACAATAGCAAAACCAAATAGATTAATGTAACGTTTATTTACCTTGGTACGCAGCAGAATATTTTTCATAATATTCACATATGTGACAGTGGTATGGTTTGACCTAATATCATACAAAAAAGAATTACATATCTTTATGGCGTTGACTTAGTCAAATAAAAACAGCCTTGAATTGCTGCAATCAAATTGTAATTTTATGTAACGAAAAAGCAGCAAACATTACAGTCATTTAAACATTTGAACGATTCTATTAGATTTATTATTATGATATTGATTTATTTTTGTACTCAAGACTGTTTTTGCTATAAAATGATTTGAATGTTTTATTTTCGAATACCATGTGTACCCGAATTCCTTATTTCTAAAAGATTCCTAATAATAGATTCCTAATTAAGAGGGAAAAACTGTTTCAAAATAAATTAAAAGGGAATATTTTAAACTAAATATGTTGAATATAAAAAAAATCGCCGCAACCTAAAATGTTGTGCTAAATAAATACTTCAGATAATAAATAAAAACGCATATAACGCAAATAAAATACACCAAGAACATTTTAGACACACACGTTGTGATAAAAACGTCTCACCACTGTTTGAAAGCTCACACTCATCACACTCTCCTCTCTCATTCCTTTTTGTCGATGAGAAATCTATTTTGCTCATGCTCGTTCAACGTTCACGCTCTTCTCATTTCACCCATAAGGGGTGTATTATTTAGAACGCGAGAGTGCTGTGCTAAGTAACGTGAGTGATTATGCCGCAGCAATCAACCCCTTCGAAGCACTCAGCGTTAGGGGTGGAAGAGATATGAGTGACCTCACGGTTCGCTCATGTTTCGTGCACCAGAACGCGTTATATTATCGATGCAAAAAAACAGTAAAGGGAAAAAAATATCGTGAGCTCAAAGTACGACCGTAGTGAGAGGTAAGACAAAAAAGGGCTGTGGAATTAGTGGAAGGGAACGTTGAAACAGGTGGATTTTACTTCGTACACCGATCGGTTGTTCATTCGGATTGTTTCGTACGGTTGTGTTCACTAGGCACTCAGCAGAACGCACAAAAGCCGAACGGTGACCGAAACCGTACCATATCTGAACGTATACCGTGCTCAGTGTGGAAAGATACGTTCACGGAAAACGGACGGATGGACCATCGGCGACAGATTGGTCGCGCGCGCGTTCGTCACGTATTTGCCGCTAACCGCCGTCGCACGGATTTATTCTTCACCTTGGTCACCGCCGCTCGGTACGGCTCGGTGCCGCGACGGTTTTGAGAATCGGTCGTCAAATTCATCTCGACGCAGTTTTCTTTTGGGGTGATTATTTCGAATTTTTGCTGATAATGTGCGTTGGTGCTTTACCGTGGTGGGTGCGAATGTGATCAACATTTATTAGTCAACCCTTTAATAGTTAGTGCATAACAGTTGTGCAGCGGTTAAGTGCAAGTGAACAATATACTTAATAGTTTAATAAAGTGCTTTATGAAATGTTCAGAAATACAGCTTTAAAGTGTCCGATACGCAACTCCATTTAAAAAAAAGTGTTTGTTGGTGATTTTCGTGAAAAATGGTGGTCTGTTCAAAATTCGCCCGAACTTTGCTGTTTGTGCTGGTTCACATGTTTTCGGCTGACTTGACCTAATTTTCACCTCGAATATGTACCACCCAGAAAGATTGGTCGTGTTTCCGGGCTTTTTGGTTATCGTCCGGTACGAAACCTCCGGTCTGGGCCGTGTGCTGTGAACACTGTGCTCCGTACACCTGATTCGTTTCTTTGTTCGTTAAACCGGGTACTGGATGTGCAAAAAAAAAAACAGGGGGTGAAAGACTGCCGGTGATAAATATTTAATCATTTTCATCTACTAAACCCTTCACCAGCCGAATGGAAGCTATTACTTGCCCTTGCTGGTGGGTAGTAAAAATGGTTGAGATCATGTTTTAGAACCTTTTTTTTTGGACAATTTATCGGAAGCAAGATGTTATCAAAAAAAAAGTTTAAAATAAAATAGTAGAAACATGTTTTTTGTTATAAAAGTATATAAATTCAAGCATCGTTATACATAATTTATTTTTGCTCCAACCATTTTTATTTGAGCAGATAAATAATAAAAAACAAACAATAATATACTCCCAACAGCACAATCATCAATCAGCTTCATTCGTGCTGATTTTTACGTGTGTATTATATCTCTGTATGTGGGATTAGTTAGTTGTGTTGGCGCTTGTTTTTTTTCCCCCGCCGCGACATTAGCTCCATAGTTCCATAGCAGACGGAGAGAATACGAAATTGACTTCCAGCGCAGGATGCCAGCAGGATATGGCACACTATTCACCGAATCCGCCGGTCGAAGATTAATGAAATATCGTGCAAAAGTTGAGCCACTTCCGGACATACTAACACTGTTTGTGAGGAGCGCTTTTTGGGGTAGGATTTAACCGAATCGAGAAGTCGATATTGTCACCAGTGTCTAGTCTTTGATAAACTTTCAACCCACCCTCTCGGAGTGTTTTTTTCCTTTCTCCTTCTCTATGCGGTACATGTGTGTGTGTGTGTGTGAACTAGTTGTGTGTTTCGTGGTGTGACCGGCAAAACTTTTCATCCCACTGCCGCATTCGAACCGCTCGAAGCATGAGTTTGAAGTGACCGGAAGGTGGTGAAATTGAAAAGTGCCGCAAAGTGCCTGCAGTCATCGGTGTGGTGAAGCGCCCGAGTTTATCACAACCACGTGCCAGCAGCAAAGCACCATAGCCCGCAAAACCGGGTGGGCTTTAAGGATTGAAGAATAGAGAGACAGACACACATACACACACGGTTCAGATGCGGTAGCGGCATCTGTGCAATTTGGATAGTGAAGCAGCACCAATGGTACAGTCGCCACAGTTGTCCTCGTCATCGTCGACCATCATCGATTGTTGTCGCAAACGGTTCAAGTGGTTTACACGAGCAATTTACACCCTCGCTCTAACTGCTCGAACTGGCGAACGCAACGGCGAAACGCAACAGCTGTACCGCGCGCAATATGAGAGCAGGAGCAAGTTATGAAATCCAAACAAGAAGGCACACACAATAGCAAAAATTCCATTTTACCGCCAATGGACAGTAGTATGAAAGCGGGCTGATCTGTTTGAAAATTTTGGCGGGCGTGTTGTTGTTGTGGGAATTTTTTTTTTGATTATCTTTTCTGCTGAGTACTCCAAATCATACTCCATTGCAATCGCTTCCTGTTGCTAGTGTAGTGTCGATCTGCCAAACCGACCATTCCGCGTGGTGCGTTGTGGTGTCTGTGTATGCGTCGATGACAATAATCAACCAGGAAGATCACGTTCCCGCAATGGGACATGCGAATGGTAGCAAATCATAGTGATAGAGCGTTGATGTGACGATAGGCCGATGAGCATGGAAATTATAATGATGTGTTGGTGCTGATTATAAGTGTGATGATTTTTTGAGCAGGGAGGCTGACGATCGTGATCGACTAACGCCGGATACGTATGTGCAGTTGCGCGCTGATTGCATACAAGCTGATGAAGATGTGTGAATGGTTCGCAGCAGCAGCAATGGTAGCGAACGGCGATAAGTTTATGTAAATCAGCTGCTTTCACGGCCAGTTAAGGCGTGCGGCTGCGGCTGCTGCTATACCAAAGTAACCGTAATCACCATAGTTGTCACCAGACCCCGACATTGTGGGTGTTTGCATAAGTGTTGTGCGTGTGGGTGGTGTGTTTGTTTTTATCAACATCGCGTTTTTTTTTCTCGTTTTCTCGTTTACGCGTCGCCATCAGAAATGTAACACTGGCGCTGCGTGACAAGCCGGGCAGCTTACGAGTGAATCAGTGAAGATTAGCAATTTCCCATCGCCCCAAACACAAGTGAGTGTGTACGATAAAATGGTTCAAAACACGAAAGGAAGCTCCAGTTTGAGCATAGTTGATAGTGAAAAAGTGAAGCTGTGTGTGTCTTGCGTGACAGTGAAATAAAGTGATTAAAATTGTCAAAAAAAATAAATAAAATACATTCATAGTTATGCTCTTTTGTGGGAAGCCTTTGTTCTTGAGCATATGAATGAGTTTTGTGTTCATCAAGTGAATTGAAATAAAATTTAAAAAAACAACCAAACAAACACACAACACGTTCGGTGTGGATGACACTGCGGAGGAATCATCGAGCCAAACCAGGAGGTTCTTATCAACCAGCAACATCATCAACACACTTCCCATTGGCAGGTAGTGATAAATGCGTTATTTGTACTTTAGCTTTTTTATCGTACTGCGGTATTTGACAGTGGCTAAAAATATTTCAAATGACTTCCCCCCGCCGTCATATAATCCCATTCAAGGTCGTTTTCATTTGTGAAAGTTCACATAAATCAGTTGTTTCTAAATTTTAGTCGTGGTTTTTATTTCGTAATTAGCAAACTACCGGTTATGTGTGATTTGCTGTGTAAGTCTGTGGCAGTGAAAAACGGCTGTGCTGCTGAAACATTCATCACGAGTACGTTGCTGAGGAGGTTAATTGGAATTTATCTGCTAGCGAGGCGACACATCCTTTTTTGGTCGATAAACTTTCCTATCCATTATTCATTGCTAATGGTCTCGACACAAACCCGGGGAAGGAAAACTTTACCAATCAACGCTAGCACATGAAAGCGATAAAAGCATCGATGGAAAGATGAATCAAGGTTTTATAAGCCATTCCCCGAACAGTCGTTATGTTTATCTTCGGCTGCAATGCTTTGAGTACCGTGCGATTCGCATGGCATCATGAATTCCCGATCTGTCACCGGGGATGGTTTGCCAAAGCTGGCTGGTTTTGTGACGGGTTTCATCCAAACGGGGGTTTGTTAAGGACAATACATGTATATCCCTTCGATTTATAGCTGGTTTTAACACACATTACGTGTGCGACGAGTGCCGAGAAAGCATTCGAAACTGTACATAGAAGGGTAATTGTTAAACACTAGAACTATTAAAGGGTTTTAAGCGTTTTATTTAGTGACGCGTACTTTATGGACAATTCGACAAGAGCTGAATGGTGCTCTAAAGTTTATTGGAGTTACTTGCATGGAATAGATATGTGATTAAGTGAATCATTAACAACGGTAGAAGTGCTTAGAATTGTCATTATGGTTCTTTGTTCGAACTTATTCATTCAATGCTAATCTTGCTGAATGCTGAAATCTCGCCACAGGTTGAGATTGACTTTGAACCATTTTACATAAAAAAGTTAGGCAATTTTGAAGTTTTCCTTGAGAACAGTGACAACTTGCTATCCATCTAAAATCGTTCGATGTTCGATGCGTCTTTATTTCCCGAGCTTTGTGCCTAGTTATAAGTTAGTTTCCTTACAATATTAATCTACATTCTTATTTTGTCCGGATGGATTTACATCTTATTGAACAAATTACAACTTATTTTAGTTTGTGTCAATGTATCTGAATAACATCTTGTTTTTTAAACTAAATTGCTAGTGTGATAATATTGCGAATTTACTAAAAAGGTTTAATTCTTAGTAAGGAATATTTACATTCGATCTTGTTTTTGGCTCAGCGTCTTCTATGGTCATGACGAACTTTTCTGGCCGACTAGAATTATTTTCACTACATAGCTGGATAGTCAGTCCTTGCTATCAATTTTCTTGATACAATATTACATATCATGACACAATCAAGATATAAAATTTCTCGGTTCTCGAGTGAATTATTTTTTTTTATTAAACTATTTTGATTTCAGTATTACTAAAGCTGTTTTAAAAAGGTTTGGCTCGCTACGCTTTAAAGGTTTAATTAGTTTTTAATAAAAAAATATTATGGTTTATTTCTTTTATAAAGTGTAACAATTTAATAACAACAAAGGTTTTTTTTTTTGTGATTGAGTTCAAGTGTACACCACAATATACTTTCAGTTTTCAACAAACTATTTGAATTGTTTAAAAAAAATCACACTTTTGCTCTGTGAAGCATATTTTAGAAGTATTTTTTGTATTATTAAATATTAGAAGAGGTATAATTAAGGCTCTTCTTTGTACTTATAGAAAAGGGTGCTAAAACAAGAAATCAACGTACAGCATAAAAACCATTTCATGAATGTTCTCAAATGTGCTTGCGGTATGTTAACAAAATTTCACAACCCATGAAATTAAATTGATCAGCCTTTTTAGGTGCACTCGTTCCCACAGCATCCGCATCCATCGCCGTGTGTTTTATCACACCACACGCAAATGACTCTGCTCTTTATACGTTCCCATTAAATTTGTTCGAGTGTAAACAAAAACAAACCGTCAAAAAGTTAATTCGTCAATCTTTTCTCGCGTCGAACGTCTGACACACCATGAGTGTACAGTTTGCCATCGTGCAAAGGGATCGTTCCGTTTTTTTTTCTTCCTTTTTCTCCCGATCCTCTCCATCTCCATTCCATTTTTCCCTCCCCGTCGAATTCTCTCACCATTTGGTGGCGATCGATTTTGGCAGCAAATGGTTTTGAAACAACCTCGTTGATTCATTGCACACCGTTGTATGGCCGGCGAACAAAATGGCATATCATCTATTTCGCTCGAATCGCGTACTTACCGTTAGCAAAAGGGCAAACAGGGGCGAACAACACGGAACACGAAGGTTGTTCAAAAAAAAAAAGATGCTACTGCATTGGACTTAACGGACGCACGCATACAACCGTACCTGAGCAACCATTGATCACCAAAATGGCGAAAAGGGGATCGTACGGCGCGATGTTCCGGCAGAAGGATCGGAATAGATATTTCACATTTCGCAGCTAATGTTCCGGTCATAATTAAGTTCCAAGCCACTGCGAGCTATTCCCGCTGGCCGCGGAGTTCCCGGCGTAAGTTGGGCCCAGTATTACTGTGGGTCAAATAAATCAGGCGTAAGTAAAACAGTGTACCACTAGGGTGTGTAGCTTACAGACACGCGGTTCGTTGAAGGCAGAACGCGCCAAAGGGAGTATTGATTTACGACACATGATTTACCATGTACGGCTGTCATGGGTCTGCTTGGCGGTTGGTCCGATTCGGCAAAAACAAAGCTCTTCCACCTGTCTGCCAGCCGGGGAGTCGCACACCAACACGACCCCGAGAAAAAGCAGCCAACGGGGCTCGGTGTGGGGCCAGAACACTCGCAAAGCCATTAGCACGTCAATTAGTAGAACAAAAAAAAACCATCCTCCAATACAGATGCACCGATTTGCTAAGCGAAGGTGGAGAATTCCATTCGTTCCCAGCCCAGTAGTAGCCGGTGTACATTTCTTAAGCATTCTTTGTGCTGAGAGTTATACCATGCTGATCTTTGTGCGAGAGAAGTTACAATTTCCATCCGTCGTGTACGGAAACACATCCCATATGGAACGGATAGCGATATCGTAGCCTATCTCCCGATCGGTTTTGTTCCAACACTGAGCGTGTTAGATCGAGCAAAAGAAACATTTATCCACTGGCGTCGATGACAGCTCGTAATGTTGCCCCTTAATTACCAGCACGCCTAGACGTTACGGTGGTAATGGTCGAAGGTCATCTTGAGATCGTACGCCGGTGGTCAATGTAGCGTACCGGATCATCGTTCCCATCTGGCTCATACATTTACAGCTAGTACGGTGCATAAAAAACCTCATGGATAAAGATAATCATCTTTTGTTAAAAATTCGACACCAAATAGACATTTTACCACGTACGGAAACCGTTAAATATTGGGATGGAAAAAAAAGTGACCAAACCTTGGCAGACTTGGCGGTGTAGTGATTTGCAAATTTGTATACGAATTACCAACAGATTTTGTCGATCGTTTGGCACTATCAACCGAACGAATTCAATTCTTTGTGTGTGTCTTGTTTTTTTGCTCATTCAAAGACCACCACCACAAAACCCCCTGATCCGCGGTACTTAGGCGCTTGAGAAGCACTGTTTGCTTACCGCTCATCAGTCTAATCGCATGAACGCCTGCGGAAGTGATCACAACGCACTTCACCTTGCGTGACGAAGGGTTGGAAGTTCGCACGTTTTAGAGGAATGGTTTGTGGGGATAGAGGGAGAGAAGTCTCTTAAGGGGGCAAAGATTAAGCTAAAGGTGTACGACGATGTGACGATTTGGTTTACGGTGTAAAAACACCGTGTTAAGAGTACCGGCAAACATACACCGGTGTCGTGGGCAAAAGGGGTTGAAGATGAAATCGTTCTCATTCTTCAACCGTACTTTTGCAACACAACACATGGGAAAGCACATGGCATGGGACATTTAACCAGTGAACCAGACAAAAATCTCAGCAAAAAATCAAGCGAACGTAAGCAAACCATAGACACAAGCACTGCTGAGAGTATTTCTGGGCGATGAGACGACGTACTACGGTGAAGTACTTGCGATGCGATGCAATCTAATTATAGCCGGCCGAATCGGATGATTCGAAAAATCAAACGAACGCACTTCTCCGGACATGGGCGTACAGAATTTAACCACAGCTGCATCGGACCAGGGTGCAGGTGGTACGGTAGGTGTCCGGCAAAACGAACGGTAGAATGTCCGAAATGAGCGCAATGTGGACGTAATTAGCTGTTTACGTAAGTTATTCGCCAGTCCAAGTGGTTCCATGGCTTTCGACACAAATTACCCCGGGAAGCCGGGTGAAACAGGTTCGTTGATTCATGTTGGAAGAAGCAACACCCGCCTCCGTTCCGTGTTAAAGCATTAGCAGAAGCATTAAAAGTAAATTTAATTTCCAGCCAGCAGGGCAATCTGGTGCAAACGTGGAAATGTGGAGTTCTTTTTTTTTCGTTTCCCACCGAGATGATGTCAGGACACGGAGAGTATTTAAGCTTTGGCTAAGGCCAGGAAAATCTCGTTACACTTGTGCAGATTAAATTTTGCTTTGAAGTCAAAATGTTTACTTGTCATACCGTTTCACGCTGAGCAGGGAACATACATATGCTTGCTTGAGTACGTTTCAAGGTATTTACTTTGATGCGAATAATGGCAACACTTTGTTCACCATTCGGGATCCGTTTCCATACTGCTGGACATAATTAAATGTAAACACGACTAGCGATCTTAAAAATAAACCTCCAAATCAGAGCCCGTAGGTCGCAGTACAGTTTTTTTTTCTCCAGCAACAGTTATTGCTAGCGATGATCGGATTGGACACCACTTGAGCGCCTTCGTCTACGGTTTGACACCGTTCTTACCGTGTTGTGTTCCCTCGATTCCGGTGGCCTATCTTATCGCACGGGCGTATGCGGGACGTACCGCTCTCGTAGCAGCAAACGGGACGATAAACCTGCCGCAGTTTATACCGAAGACAATAAGCCCTTGCCCATGTGCCTTGTTTTGAGTGCTGAAAATAGAGAGAGGGAAATAAAATCCAAAACAATACTCTAGCCAGTAGGTACAACCTGACCCATTTGGTTGATCCACAAGGGTACAAAGGGCCAACTCACTCCGATTAGTAGTCGCAGGTACCCTCACCGGAGAGGAATCCCGAGAAATTTCGAACTTCTACGTTTATCTACGCCACGATTCCCGTTTATTCCCGCTTCCGAGTGGCGTTCCAAGATATCTTCCGCACTGCTGCTGATAGCGATTATCGGACACCATTGCTCGATAGCATGTAAAATTGACCGGTGTGGTAGTGCCGTTCGGTTAGCAAACATGGCCAAGCATTGGCCAAAGTTCGGTTCTCACCGACTGACCTTAAGAGTCAGCCGACGATGAGTTGACAATATTCCCGTGAAGACATTTTCGTCGAGACGATTCTTTCTGATGGGGCTTTAAATTTTGCAACTCCACTAATGTAGCTTCTCGGCGACGAGGTTTGCATGCATGGGTGGAACGTGAATGCTCAATGATTGACAGGTTTTCTGTAGCGCCTTCCCAAGAAAACCACTTGGAAGGAAGTCCAGGCAAAGGCCGAGACTGAAGCTATTTTGGACGTGAAGCCAAGATAAGATAAAACTGCAGATCTCTTCCTTCAATCGCGGACCACCCGTTCATCGAACGGGAAAGCAGAAGGCTAAACACCTTTCCGACAACCCGACCATCTTCCGACATAGGGATATAGATACAGTGACAGGTTGTACTACGGGAAGCAACGCAGATTGACAGCAAACTCGTGTAGCTCGGTGTCAATTCTCAAATCCCCGTTTCGGGACATGATTTTTTTTTTTGCTTTTACAAACCTTACAACCCTTCACAATCCTAATCGGGCATGCTGGGTGCATGAGAGAAAAGAACGAAGGAAAAAGAAAGGAAACGGTAGAAGACGTACGATCTTGCTACCCATCATGTGCGCGTGATTGTCGATAGGCCCGTCCCGATACGATATTGACTGACCGGTGATAGAATGATTAATCAGTCACGATTGTGTCATCGGCTATCATACACTTCACCATTTTCCTTTCCCTCCCCCCTTTTTCTGTGTCCAATTGTCCCTGATCGCAAATGTTTTGCTAGATAAGCAATGTTTGCCAATATGCGCTTCATCTCCCACTTACAATCTGTCCCCAAAATAGTACACACGTTTATCTTGTCCACAAAGTTTCACACGCACGTAACCCGGCTTTTTTGTTGTTGTTCGTTTGTTTGTTTGCGCTCGTAACATCATGATGATACACGGTGGAACAATTGTAATGTCAGCAAATGACACTCCACACTACAAACGGGTGATTTTGGCTGTAAAACCACAACCATTTTGGGGCCGATTCCAGTATTTCTAGTGGCAGCAAACAACAGTAACACCCCTGAACAACCCCAAAAATCTAATTAACATCAAAACTACAGTCACCAGATAAGGTTCCATCCAGGCAGTGGAACAGGCACCGAAATGACTGGCCATCCTGGCGGTGGCGGTAACCGTTTTAGGGCATATTTACATGGGATGGTCAAAAAAAAGGAAAAGAATCGCCCAACGATAAGTGTTACCCCTTTTTTGTGGTTTGAAGATCACGAGCGAGACTTGACACGTCTTTCCAAGCACGGTTATCTTGGCCCGTGTCACGTACTGGCATCGCAATGGTAGACGGTACAGAGGCGAAAGCCCAATCGTGTCCGGAGGGCTGAATGGTTCGGTTAAACGCCTATCTGTTGCGAGTTTTATCTGATCTCAGCGTGTGGATTAGGATGGACGGAAGAATTTCCCACGAAGTTTTGCCACTGATTATGTGGCTCATTAGGAACCAGCTTGATTGGGGAAGGGGAGGGGATCCTTTAGTACTTAAAGAGTTAAGAAGTTTATTAAAGGAGAAAAAGATGATGAAGAAACTGAGACATCGAAATATGGTATATGAGTTAAAATCTGCTTCAAATGTCACGTTTCACGGGTATGATTGAAGCGTGCTTTTGGGGGGAACTTGTGAACCTGTAGCATCGAATAGTGTTGATATCTTTTTGCAATTACGACCCTTCAAACATCCGGATGCTGACAGCTGAATGTGAAATATAACGTGAAGAAGTTAAACAATTTGTTTCTTTGCTTACTGTTGCAACATGCTTAACCTTACAAAACACATTTGCAGGGGTTCTTAAAGTCATTCATACTAGGTAGTAAATCATTAAATCTGGTACCGGAAGTTCTAGCATACCGTTCCACGATTCCGTCTCACTGCACCGTCTAGAGCTCCGTAGAATACTCATGACCGATGACAGTTGACAGCTAAAAGCATCTAGTGCGGCTAGCAAAAGCACCGACACTAATGTCTCCAGAAGACCCGTCCAGGGGCCCGTTCGTTCATCCGGCAGGTTGGCAGGTTGTCAGCTAGCAAAACATTTCGTTCCCCTCAACCCTCGTCCCACCCCTATCCCTTCTCTCCTTTTCTTCCCCTGCTCATTGGTTACCCTTCTCTTTCACTGGTTGACGCTATCGGTGCCAGTGGAATGCCACATTCGACCGGGTGTTGGAGAAACGTTGAGAAAAGGGAAGCGCAGCACAAGCGATGACGGATTCGTAGTGATGGTTGTGTCGCGCACATTATTGTTTTTATTGCTATTTTAGCCGTTTTCGTAATGCTGGCAAGCTGTCAGCGACCAACAGAGGGGGGTGGGGATAGGGGAGCAGGGTGAATGGAGCCACCACTGTTCCGAACACCCGCGCGCAAAAACACATTATCTATGATGGAATAATCCATGAGACAAGTATTAATGGAAATCGTTAGTTGAGAGGGAGCAATCCCTCGACGAAGGCGCGAAAATCGCTCCGATGAAAAGTGTGTCAAGACATGGCAGCTAGCGCCGGAACGTCGCTACCACCCTTACCATCATCATCATCATCATCATCATTATTATCATCACCATCATCTACATTTTCTTCCTGCTTTTATAGCTGACACATAGCCGGCAGGCGGTGTTTTGGTTGTTTTTTGTTTTGTTCTTTCGATATTTTCCGTCTTTTGCTTCGCTTACACTTCCACGAGTAAATGCAATCGCTTTTCCACGCGGCCACGCAATGACAAAACCGCCTCGGTTGCAAACGTTCGTCCCACAATCCGACAAGGTCAATGGAACGGTACTGATCGTGGTGGTGGATGAGGGAAACATTGGAAACCATATCTGCGCATTGCCATTCTATAAATAAACAAAATGAAGGCAAGACTTACGGAAGCGAAGAGAACTCGGCTGCCCAGCTTCATTCATAGCTGGGATGTGTTCGTGCGTGTGTGTGTGTGTGTGTGTGTGTGTGTGTGTGTGTGCTTTTTTTCACTTCCTTCCGTACCGAATCAAATGTCCGGGCGGAACCGTTTGACCATCCCGTCGGTTCTACTGTCCAGTGCGATATTTCAATTTCGTACGAAATGCTCTCGGCGTGGCGCTCGGAACCAATAAGCGATCATTGAATCTTATGATGATCGGAATTCTATATCTGCTGACATGATACCATTGTTTGTTTGTGGGTTTCGGATGGCTTGTCGAATGGTTGGCGTACGGTTCTCAAAACGTTTGCAGACCATTTCTTCGTAGCCGATGGGAATGTTCCTACACAGAGTCCGTCAAGTGTCATGTGTGGGAAGATTTACCATCATTTTTGTTTGTGAGTTGGTGCTTGGTAATCTGGTGGGGGAAAAAATGTACCAGCCAAAGATATGTTGAGTAGTAAATATAATTAATATTGCAGATAAATTAGCCATGATTTGAGCATGATTGAGCAAAAATGTCAAACTAACCACAATTAACATTTTTCGATTGAAATTTTACTGTGATTTGTTTTTTTTTTGAGAATTTCTCATTTGTAACATCAGTGTTGAGTCATCCGAATTATGAGTTGATTATTTAGAAATTCATGCATCCTCAAGGATTCACAAAATTGTTTCGTAAGAATTTCGAGAAGTATTAAATTTATGCAATCGAGGAACTTTAAAGATAGATGAAATGTTACTGATTTTTTAATCTCCACAAAAGATTTCCGGAGACGTTAATTATTAAGTTGAATAGGTTCAATCCCATCCGGACCGTCCCCCCGTAGCAAGGACTGACTATCCGACTACGTGGTAAAAATAAGTCTAGTAAGCCAGAAATGGCCGACGTGACCTGTAAGGTCGTTAAAGCCAAGAAGAGAGAAGAGAGGTTCAAAAATATTCATTGAAATTTAATTCATTTGACTCAGAATTAATCAACACTAGATTAAAGTGATTTGTGATGAGAACTACTTTATTAATTTATCAGCAGAAATCAAGCCATATTTACAATTATATAACATAAATACATACTTCCAAAAAGTCTGCCAGAATCAGATACATGAAAAGACTTTGTAGTTTGTAATTACAGCCTACGTTTTGCAATTTGTCAATCGTCAAAAGGATTGAAAGTTCCCGAAAAACAATCCAAAAGCGGGAAAAAGTACAAAACCGTTTTCTTCTTGCCTGAAAATGCCTGAAAAGAAAGAACATCCAACCGACCGAGGGTGATGCTTAAAAGGTGTGTAAAGCATTCGACGCGGCAAATGAGCAAAACCGACAGTCAGACGGACAGTCGGCACAATCACGACACCCCTCGGGGAAGTGTAGCCTGCGCTGTGCAAGAGCCAAACTGTAAACAGTGAGCACACCGATTGGCGTTGTACTGGCCACTGTTTACAGCAGCAAAGGAAAGGCACATTCCGTTCGCTTTTTTGTTTTGCTTTCCTTGGCGCAAGTTTTTCCTGCGTCTTCCTTTTGCGAGGCGATGGACGAACGCGATGGTGCTCCCGCCTGTCTTGCCCTTGGTTTTTTGCCAGCACCGGGAAACAGGGAAACGTTTACATGAATGAGTGAGTAAATATTAACATCCTCTTGGGGTGTGTGTTTCTCAAGAGCACCCGATTGCCCGGAGGCATTGTGCGCGAAGCAGGACGTCAAGTGAAGTAACGCCAGCTCAAGATGCCGACATTCGGTCTGATTTTCTGTGCGTCTGAAACAAACCATCGTGTGTGCGGCACTCACCGAGGGAGGGAATGGTTCGGGGCCCCATAAACACGTACTAGGTTGGTTCATCAATTTCTATGCTCATTTCCAAGGCGACAGCCGTTATCTGTTTTGTCGCAAAAGCATATTGGCCACTTGTCTGCTTTGGGTTTCGTATATCGTAGATTGACTTTTGATATGGTCCCGTATAATTGTACCCTCACTCGCTTGGAACGTGAATGAATCTAAGCTTAGGGATGGTTGGACAAAACCTATTCCAATGATAGTGATATCACTTTGGCATCAGCTAATTATGATGCTTAGAAAAGAAGGATGATGTGGGAACTGTAGTCAGATGCTGTGGTTTACACCGTGGGATGGAAGTTGTTTATATGTTCATCGTAAACAGAATAATATTGAGATCAAAGACGAACAGATGAACAAACTTAGCCGTAGCTCGTACAGTAGTTGTGTTTTTTTTTCTTTCAAATGCTTTACACACATAAATCTCCAAAAAATGACTAAACTAATTCACTAGAAAACTGTTTAATTTTACCATAAATCTTATGCAGTTTTAAGTAACGCAAAAAGGACTAACAATCTTTTTAAAAAAAAGTGTTCTCAAAGGCTGAACCGCTCTGAGGATCTATCCCCAAAAGGAAGCTATTACTACTCAAACAAATAAACAAACGGATGAGTGTATTTTCTGCAAGTATGAGCAAAAGTTTTCATTGTGTACAAAACTCCATCCCCGAACACTTTGGACAGTGTCAAGTGTCATTAAAATGAAGTCTATTTGTTTGGCCAAATGCACATATTTGCTGCACCCTTTAGACTACCGCCATTGGTGTCGTGTTGATACAGTACCTAACACCAGCCATTCAAGCTTAAGTTTACATGTTAATAATCGTATTCGGATCCACAACCGAACCCGGGGCCCCGACTGGGTGTCGGTTTGCTAAATATTTGCATTCTTTTCTCTCCGCAATGGAGCGGGCACGTGCAACTGTGCCAGTAATGTAAGCATTGGCCCTTTTTTCCTTTTTTTTTTGCAAAATGGGCTCTAGTTTAAGGGCATACCTAAATATGCGGAATCGCTAAGCAGCTTCGCTCATTGCACTTCCGGCACATTAACCACGCGAATGCACTGCCGAGTGCTTGGCGTCCGGGGACGCTAGTCCTGATGCACCGTACAATGTTTTGCAGCGGTTTGATTCTGCAAACACGAGCATGAGAGCAAACCGGCAAAACGTCGGAGTACTTTGTAGTTGTGGAATGTCGAATGTTCACTTGTGTCGGAAAGTGAATAAGCTTAAAATATGTTGATTTGTCAAATAAGATATTTGGTTTTTCTATTTGCCAATGCTTTTTACAGCTAAAATGTGAATGGTTGGTATTGCAGCAATTCAAAACGCAGCATTACACGGCATGAAGTGAGTCAACATCAAAGCATGTTTCTGTGTAATGTTTCCTGTCTTTGTAGTATTGTTTGATATTGCTGTGAGCTTTGCTTCAAAAGGCCTTTTTCAACAGGAGCAACAATTCAAATTGTAATTTCATATTTCAATGAGGAGTTCCTCATTTTTCCCCTGTTTCTATGAATTAATTGAAACATAACGATTTGTATCATGAACAAGTGAAGTGAGGCATTGAACTGTTTTCGAACTATCGTTCATTTGAGTTGATAAACAATTTGATAAACAGTGGCACCGCACACGGTAGATAACGATATACATTTCTCAGTTTAGAAAATAAAACACTTGAAAACAGATCGCGCACAAAACTCTACTAGTAGCTTAATAACATTAATGGCTAACAAACTTGAAGTATGATTAATACGTTTAACTTGCATGTGATTCTGCAATCCATCGAATCCTTGTGGTAAACGTTTATCAACACCAATTTATGATCGATCGTCTCGGTAGACCGTCTTACAGCGGATAGATAAGATTGTGCAATTCCACCGGTAAGGGTAGCAATAAAGCAATACGTAGCAAAATGTATAACTGCATTCTTCACAACGGTCATCGGTGAAAATAGCTGCTACGATAGATAAAAACCAATAAGGAACAGACCCCCCCCCCTTTTGCTGATCACATTATCATCAATACAGACGCGATTGTGCAAGAAATGCAATTTATTAAACTGATGTGGAAAGCGGATGCTTGCACGGTTGTACGTCGGGTATCGTGTAAAAATCGTGTTGTTTGATTAAGGGGAGAAGATATTGAGCGTAAAAAAAAACTTATGTGGTTATATGTTTATTTTCCGCTTAGGTATATTTAGTGCAAATGGTCTTCCGCTGGATAAAATATTTATTAGTAAGCAAACGAGACTCTCCACGATAGGCAATTTATAATAAGGAAATCCGTTTTTATCCTCTTAAGAACCTTTGTTCGGGTTACCTTTCGCAATAATTTTATACTTTCGTAAAATTACTTTTCGTTTAATTTTATACTTCATTCACATTTGAGCAAAAAGGAATTCTCTGCCTTTGTTGGTGGATTTTACACTATTTCAAGGGACAAATCATTACAAATCTTTTTTTTACTTTTTGAAAACTTTTCAATATAATTTTATGGAATAGATATTAAATAACTTTGCGTAAAAATTAATAATTCTAAATTTCTATGAAATTAAAATTATACTTTTTAGTTATGTGATTTACAAGACAGCTCTCTACTTTAACAGGTTTATCAGGTAACAGGTTTATTCGGATAACACGTCAAAAAAAGAGCACAAAATACTTCCTCGCGCGCTAAAATCAAATAGCGAAGTATTTCTATGGGACGTCTATCTGTCTATCCAACACCATTAGCTAACACCAATCCTGTTCAAGCTGATTGTGAAATTGAACTACCGACCTGTATGGTGTATTGCTTTTCATATCTACCCAATACACCGTGTCCTAATCAGTAGTCCAGCACATCTATCCCCATAATCCCCAAAAAACCCCCTCCTCCAAAAAGTGTATCATCAAACGGTGGATCCGTTGCATTCGCGTGTAGTGCTTGTATTGATTTATTTATCTTCATCGGGTCGGGTTCGAACCAACGAAGCCGTCCGAAGAACTACAGCACGTTAGGTATCATCTCTATCATATCCGGCATCAATATCACGCGTACCGTTTCCTGCAAACCCGTACAGGCTATTCCTATTCAACCGACTTGGCTAATTTTACAGCCTGCACTTCAGGCGCATCGGTTTGGAGTTGCATCCTGCTAATTCAATTCCCAACACTACATCCGGTATCGGTGTGCCGGATGCGGGTTTTGTGGGAATGGTGCGGAAAAATCGATTGCTGTCGGATGGAATAATTTAATGTGCACTGTATGTCACGCAAAAACGGACACACATCCGTGTGTATGTGTTCATCATAGTTTTGTTTGCCGTAAGGTCGGTCCACGTGATACGATGGACAAACCGTACGATGAACGATTTCTGCATTGGAAAGTTTATACTGAGTGATGTATTTATTCGTTTTCTTTGGTTCCCACTAACTACCAGTACCATCTATGACAACCATATGACGTAAAGGGCCCTGCAACCGTATGTGCACCCAGCTAGCGTTATGTCTCACACACTCTGCAAAAACCGGCCATCATCCCTGGAGGCAATGAAGTCGAAAGTCAATGTCGATTGCGACATGAAGAACACCAGCATCTGTTCCTTTGCTAACGAATGCCTTCTCGAATCGAATGGAACCTCTAACGAAGGATCTATTACTTGCACGACCCTCCAATGTCTCCTTGCCAAACCTTCGTCACAAAGGATCTTTTTATGTGTAAAGGAGGGGTCCATCAGTCCCTCGTATGTTAAGAGCCTTGTATAGATGCTCTTCTAGATGAAAAACTGAGGATTGAACCAAAAAAAAGGAAAGCTTCAACCATAAAGCGACAGCTGTGCAAACAAAGTGCAAACATTCCACTTCGCGTACGACCCCCTCTCCGTACGGTCATCAGGACGAGGGAAATGCTCCGTAGCTATGTGTGGATGTTTTGTTTTATTCCCTCTCCTCACATTCATTAAACGATACCTCTATCTGCTACACCAGGTACAAATAGTATAAGGCGGTTACTGATGAGATGTTTTAATGCGACACAGGTGGAATAACAAACGTTTCGACACGATACGGTGAAACAAAACGGTATGCTTGCATCCTTTGGTCGATTCCTGCCTCGACACTAAGCTTTCAGTAATTCCCTTGATGGTGCGTTTCATTTACTAACATTTCTGCTTCACCTCCTGCACGTGCGTGAAAGCGTGTGAGCTTATAAAATACGTGCCCCAAATGATTCGGGATTCCTTCACCCTGATTGTTAAGGGGTTGAGGGTGTTGAGGAAGTTGGTAGACACAATCGCTGCGGTCACTGTACAGACAAACTCATTTGAAAAGGTGATCTCGCAATTGATAGTGATGACGTCCATCAGCAAAAAAGCTCGTCAGGATGTGCGCGCATTTACCTTGTGGCCCACCGGCAGGCAGCCGTCTCAGCAAGGTTGGATAAAGTTTTCCACTGATATCACTCACCCATCGGGACAAATAGTTAAGTTTCGGTTCCTTTCGCCCGAAGGTCGAAACCCGGTGAAGATTAAGCACCGGCGGATGGGTTTCGGGTTTCCGATTTACATAAAACCGACCCAAAAGCCGAAATGATGAGGCGCCTCTAGGGGACCGCGTGGGCCGAAAATGGGAATGAGCAGTGAAACACGGTGCAAGGATTTGGGATTTGATTAGTTTGCCCTTTCATAACCTCAAAGCTTGTATCGTGTGTGTGTGTGGGTTTGGAAATGGTTTTCATTCCTCACACGATACATATCAGTTCGTGGGTCTCCCGTATCCCATCCAACACCTGAATGTAAAGTTATAGGATGTGACGGGTGATGGTTGTAATTGGAGCCGATCCCATCAGTCGCACCCAAAACTAGCAACAATTACGGTGAGATAGCTTCCGTGCCGTGATTTTGGATTGTTACGGAAAAAGATAAACAACCACACGGCTTGGGCATCTAACACCCGCTAGTACCACCGGTGTGTGAGGTTAAATATTGCATTCTTTAGTAAAAAAAAAGAGATCAATGTCAGATCACAGCTCCGACACCAATCTGTTAATAGCGCAATATATGCAATTTAAAATATTGGGTGTATAAGTCCGTTTTTCTCATCAACATTTGATCATCAGAATTTTCCCTTTTTTTCAAAATTTTTTGGTAAATTTTGATTACTACAGGAAAAAATTCTCTTCATTTGAGCCGAAGTTCCAAAAGAGTCAATTTGTGATTGGTTCTGATAAAAAAGCATTTTCCGGTAATATCGTTAGTCAAATTGAGTCAAACAAGGCAGATAATGTTAAAATTCTCATCTAGAAACTCTAAACTCTGGAAATCTTTTTTCGGTAGTTTTGAGTACCTCTGAAGTTTTATCTGAAAACTTNTGATAAAAAAGCATTTTCCGGTAATATCGTTAGTCAAATTGAGTCAAACAAGGCAGATAATGTTAAAATTCTCATCTAGAAACTCTAAACTCTGGAAATCTTTTTTCGGTAGTTTTGAGTACCTCTGAAGTTTTATCTGAAAACTTGCCATGACTTCTCTAAAATAAGCTAAATAAAGAAGATAAAAATGAGCAAAGGATGAAGATTTTCTCACCAATAAATATGACTCGTAAGATATGACATTTCTGCCCGTGACGTAACCCGATAGCGCAAACTCCTCTTAAACACTTTAAACTTTCCTAATACACCCAATTTATTTTCTTAAAGCACATCCAAAAAACCATCGATACAATCATAAATATCACCCGTTTGGCATCGCAAACTGACAGTAATGCGTTTTCTTCTGCCAAAAACACACACAACTTTAACAAATGCGGGGCTGATGAATTTGGTAAGTGAAAACCGATGTCCTTGCCGATGTCTCAGCCCCATGATTATGCATGCATCCGCATATGCATCGCGGATTGGTATCACTGCACGACCAAGGATGGTAGAAGCTCTACTTATGTGTAGGTAAAATGTGTATGAAGAAACCCCCAATTAGAATACGGACCGAACGCATGGCAAGCAATTCCGAACATTCCCGTCTAACTAACTAGCTTGAGCTACAGTATTGTAGTGCTGTAATGAATTGCAAACCCTGCTTCACGTACCATTATACCCCGGCACTGTACCCAAGGTGCGGTGATGTCTCCTATGCAACGCGTTGCAATGGTGCAGAGTGAGATCGCGTGTGGAGAGCGGGTGGATTTTGACTGCAATTTGCCATGTTTCGTTAGTGACATGCCCTTGTCTCCCGGTTACCGGGTTCCCAATCGCTTTGTTTGCTAATTTTCTTTTCAAGCTCAGCTGTGTGGGTCGATAATAGGTAAAGTTTTTTTTTTCAACAAAAAAAAAGAAAACAAATACAAATAAAAACCATTTGTCCTTGACTGCCGGTGATGGATATGGCATCGTGCATGCGCCAACCGATGTCAACGAGTTTGCCGCAATTGCCCGGGTACCTCGGGTTGGATAAATAGATGTACTCATTAGCGTGTGTATAGATGAACTATTTAAAATTAACCACTCCATTCAACGGTTCCATTTCCCCGGTGGTGTAGCAGCAGCAGTAGCAGAAAATCAAAACCGCTCCATTTGCAGCGCTCCTGACATTCGGGAACGTGCAGAATGTGCAACGCTGCAATGAATGGTGTTCTGTGTAGCTTCCGGCAAGCAAGGCGTAGTCTTAGCCAAACCTAACTATTTATTGCGCTGACAGCATTAATTTACACTGCGGTTGGCTTGCGGATGGGATAAGCGCGTATCCATACGGCGAATCTGCTCACAGCTCACTTACAAATGGTACACACGGGCAGTGGCAAAACCCATCAACTGCTAACTGCTGTTAAACATGCAAATGTGTGGCGGAGCATTCATGCTGAGCCTCCCGTACAAGGGATGTTCCTAGAAGGCCAACCCCGGAAACCACGCAATACTGGCGATGGAGCGATGGTGGGTTTTTCTCTGCTTTTCCGAAATGTAAGAAAATGCTCATCTGCTCTCATTATCCCACATGGGGGATTTTATTCGCTTACGCGTTTTTTTTTCGCACACGATGGTTCCAGGGTATCTTCGACGAACGGTAGCGTATTGTCATTGAGCAATCTTTTGCCTGGTATGTGATTGGATTATGATAAGCTTGGATTAGCGTTGCGTTAACGTGGGTACGGTAAAGGAACATACATTACGAGCCAGTAGTAGGTAAGATGATTGACGGATGAAAGGATGAAATTTTTAAAGGAATGTTATCTTACAGAAAGCATTAAGTGAAAGCGTTACATTGGACATTATAAGTATTTAGAACGTTCCATTATTTATAGAATAAAGGTGAATACGTATGTGCCTGGGAAGGAAAATCGTAATTAAATGTTACAGGTGATAAGTTAAAGGCGTCACATCACTGTAATTAAAATAAAATTGCAGTGTTGATTGCTATATTCGTAGAGTTCATTATAAACGACACTACCAGTGGATGGGAATTTTGTGGGAAGATATTCTGAAAAGAGTAGTTCATATAAAACTTCAGTGAAGAGACTTTCAATCCACCAATTCTCATACAGTAAGCAATCCTCAAAGATTCATGATTCAACAGAAATTAATAATTATCTACGGCTTCAGACATTTTTTTATTCTCATGGAGATGAAATATCCTGTAGGTGACGCTGTGAATATGGTAGCGATACCAGAACTCTACTGTTCGTCGGAATCACCTTTAATAGAATATACAAAATCAAAGATACTTGCAAACAGTGCGAATTTCTTATAACCTTTTGCCCAAGGTATTTCGCTTACAACCTCAAGAAAACGTACAATAAACATGGAATACTTACGTCGTCTGATGGGCCATAACCATTAATCGCGTAAGTTACTATACTGCTGTGCCGATAGACTCATCAGGCACTAAGTTTCACAAGGCACGATCAAACGCGTGACTGGTACATTGTCGTCATCGAAAGACATCGATGAAGACAGGTGCTTGATAAAATATCACTTTGCATCGAAAAGAGCTTCACGGGAAACCGGTTTGATGGATATTGTAGTAAGCACTACATTCACCGAACGAGCAATGGACATGACGTTATAACAACAGCAACACCAAACCTGGCTGATGACCATTCGACCACTTCGATTGATTCCGCGAGACACGTTTGCCCATTTGCCTGTCGTTAGAGTCTTGCAATGGGGTAATGCTAGTTGTTTTCGGAAGTTGTGTACGATAACAAAAAATAAAATATTTGGTGGTAAAAAAATATACACTTCCCATTATCTCACGTATGATAGCGTCAGAAAAATTGATTTTACGTCATGCCACTACGTCATCAACATTGTCGGCTCAGGGTAGGGGAACGGTTCCCCGTGCAAAAGATCGCTCGACAACTGCTCGAACTGCTTACGGGTACGCAAGATAGTTCACCCGCATCGATCTCTGCATCTGGAAAAAGGGGCTGCCCTCGGCAAACGAAGCGTACAAGTGCGATCAATGAAGCTAACTTACCATTCATAATCGATGCTAATTGACTGTCGATGAGGTGAGAAGAGGTGAAGTACACCAATCTGCCGGTCCACCCTTCGTGGGCGCCATCAAACCTTGCACAACGATCAGCCCCGTGTCCACGGGACGCACACCGTGTTCGTGCCGAGGATCGTGTGCCAATCGTCATCGTTCCGTGTGTATGTGCGTGGCCATCCCGCTGGGCCACTTGAAGATGATAGCTGATTCAATCACTCGACACTTGCTGGTAATGCCGGAATTGAGCGAATTGCTCCCGTGGTGCGATTTCCGCCCCTTTTTTTTCTCTCCTTCACCGGCACCATTCCATCCAAGCAAATGGATTCCGGCGTGGATGCAAATCGATATTGATTTTAGCTGCAAGTGGCTTTAGTAAAGGGCAAAATTTATCCATCATCATGCCGGTTGAATAATGCCGACCCAACCGTGCTCTAGTGAAGCCGAAGCAAAATGCTACCGTTAATACAATCACTGCACAACTGAAGAGTGTGGAAGGTAATTCCGGCCGCATCTCAATCTGAAATGAGTAACGAATGGTTGGCTGAAGAATATGGAAGCGCTGGGTTTTCCTTTTTTTTCACGCCCGTTTTTTGCATTATCAATTCATCACCAGTGGCACCCATGGCCATTTAGATATGCGGATAGAACGGGTGAAGCTAACCAACCGAGCATGAACGCGCAGATAAGATTTTTCCCAACCGAAGGATACAATCTCCGATGACCGGGGCAAAGTGTACTTCAGGTGAAGCACCGGAACAATTTATCGGATGACTTTTGTCGATATTCTGCAAAATAATTTCCATTCTTTATGAATCTGGAAGGGATCCTACGTTAGGGAAAGGGATGAAAGATGCGAAATGCAGTCCGGAATGAATATTTAGCAACATTGCTACACTACGGTAAGAAATGCAAATTAACGTTGGGTGCACATTTTAACCTTGTCATACTTTTCCCCATCGACTTTCTGAAGTACCTTGAGAGGTTTTTTTTTCTTTAAAAAAATCGTGGAGACTTCGACACTTCATACAATGTTGAACCGTCCGCTCGCATGCATGTTTGATCTAGCGCGTGAATGCGTCCGTTGATGTCGCTTCACATCATTCGCAGTGAGAAATTAGTTCATCAGTGTAACGGTGTCACTGTTAATCATTCGCGGTGCATAAAAACAACACCCAGCATCACTGGGTGCAAATGTGCCCGAGCACGGGTAGACAATCGACCCATACTCACCCGCCCAGTAACGTTGACGAACGGGTGCCAAAAAGTGCATTCGCTTCACTTACACACCCGCGCGATGTACAATTGTGCACCGTTGTTATATTCGTCGAGGTCATAAAGCCGGGCTGCATTGTGCACTCAAATTTCATCCAATTACGCTAATAATGGAAACGGAATCGCATGTGCATGTGCAGTGCGAAAGTGGCCGCTACGAAAGGGTAGTGCAAATCGCATGTTTCCCCGAAGCTGGTACCCGGGAAAAGGGGAACGTGTCCAAGGAGAAGGTAAGATGACATCGGTGCACTTCGGTATCGTGAGCGGGCGTCAAACGCGAAATGCATCATAGTTTCAGCCGATTAAACAAGAACCTGCCCGTGACTGTCAACCGCCCGTGGCAGCAAGGGAGGTGTGGAAAAAATGGAAACAATCAAGATACTGACGGAGTCATTTCGCTTTGTCTTCGCCTCGGTAAATATTTTCCATCTGCGTCTGATGCCCTAATGCTGGTTCTTACCCATCCGGCTAATGCTGTTAAAGGCTGCATAGAGCTGAGAGTTGTAAAGTGACGAACAAAAGGGGGGGCATGTGCAGATAACATCAGCAGCAAGTGGTTTTACATGCTTGTTGCCGTGTAATACTCTTATGAAGTGTGCGCAAAGTGAAATTTAGCGTTTCGCTTCAATGTAAGTAATTTGTGTGGGGAATGGTAACACTGGCGAACAGATCTCTGTAAATAGCTTAGGTTTAAAAGTGCTTGGCGATTTTTTTAAAAATCGATTTTATAGTAAATGATATATTTTAATAAAAAGATTTGTGGGTAAAATTTAATTTGCAAAGTTTAAGAGTGCAAAATATTATATCAGTAAATCGATTAAAATTTTTCAAGCGTTACAAAGCAAACTTTAAAGTATTTTATCTTGGTAAAGCTCTGTGTAACATTAGTACTTAAACCCCACACGTGTTCTTCTGGAGCACAAAATGATGTACTAAAGGAATTTTCATCAAATGTCATTAAAAATACAAACACAAATCACTGATCATAAATTCCTTAAGTGTTCTATATTTTTATAAATATGTAAAGTACAAATTCATTAAAAAAAAAGATCCTTAAATTGTACACAATTCACAATTGCAAAAACTTCAAACAATTTATTAATATGAACGTTGTCGAACAGCCATTCATTCCTTTTCCTTTTGGAAAAAAATCATTCCTTTTGAAAAAAAATCAGAAAAAAATGGAGTATAATATTTATTACGAAAAAGTGAAGGCTGCACATAAACCAATAAATACAAAATGTATTAAATTACCGGATATTTCAAATTTTTTTATTAGAGTGAACTTTTGATACAAAAAAAAGGTTAACATTGCCTTCGAAGTAGAATTCTGATGCTCGAAATAACATTCTAGTAAAAGCCGTATTGCGAATATGATCATCTTCACGGTCCGTATTATTCGCCCCTATCCGATTCTCGATTGTAGACTTAGCTTTGTTGTTTACAAATAAGTCATGCACATTATCATTGAAAGATAATATGTATAACAATTAACGAGCGCCCGTTTTTGTGCCACCCGTTCGACCCGTCGTACGAAAATAAATCAATCTCGTTTCATTCACAAACTGCAACAACCAGTTCCCGCGCACGTACGTGCATCCGCTTAACGTTTGTTGCGCGAGCCGTGCAGTGCAATAAATCACCGCATAGACACCCGCTTGCAACCAGTCGGCGGGCACCGTGTGAAGAGTGTACAAAAGGGCAGCGCCACCGGCGTCACCGTTTATGGTGTTCCGTGGTGTTTGTCGTGCGCCACCATCGGCCGAGCACAATGCGCAAACCGGCGGGACGCGCATTCACGCCCTGAGCTGACGACTTCCTGTCAGTTGCCGGCCGGGCCCCAAAAACTCCATTAGTGCAGCGGAACGAAACAATTAAACAAGACCATACTTAGCATGGGTTTGTCAATGCGCAAGCAAACATAGATAACAGAAACGGTACGTTCCCTCGGTCCACCCTATGCCCGGGGGGAGGAGGGTAGATTGTGCACCACGACTTTATCCTCCCTTCATCTCCTTCTATCTCGAAACAATTTGAGTGCCTTCGTGAGAGTGAGTGCTCATTTCCTTCCTCATGAAGGGAAGTTTGTACATCCTCCTTCGCTGGCCGGCGCCACTTCACCCACCCCCTAACCCCACCCTTCCCACAAGGGCAATTATAATATTGACATTCCAATGGTCCCGACACTTGCATAATTTACATCGCATCTGGACGATTCCCATGTACACATACCCACACACACACATAAACGTAGAGATAGAAAAGTGTTCGCTATGTTGTAGCTGGAGGAAATCTTCACCACACTTGATGGTACGACGATGGCTATCACCGTTATCGCGCGATAGCGACGGATATATGGGAAAATAAAGTGTGCCAAATTAATTAGTTCAATAAGCAATCATGCTCTGACAGTGAGATTGATGAACTGAATCAGCTGATTGAGAACTTGCAGCGGCTGTTGGGTGTTTTACCCAGAAGGAATTCAGAAAGCATCGCAATCAAACTATGCTACCGTGGGTGTCACAGCATGAACACAATACGCAGTGAGGTACATATCTATTTTAAGTGACCCAAAAATAGATTCAGCTCATCCAGGATTATTTGTGTGCTTTTGTATCGATAATTTTTGGGACGCTGAAACAGTTGGTCGTAATTATTGAGTTGAAAAAAAAACAACACATCCAACTCGCAGCATACATCCATCGAGCTTACAGGCACAAAACAAGAGGGAAAGTATAATTTCGTGCACGTTTGGTAGCGTATAATTGAATTTCGGTTGCAACGGTTCACGCATCGCCCGTGTGTGTGGTCATGTTTTGACTGACCAAACAAAAAAACAAACTGAAAGGCGATAAATTGATTATGCTTTTCCAGACCGGAAGTTTTGTCCAACAGTTACACGCACACACATCTATTTAAAAGTGACAGAGTTTACCAGCATCCACAGGGATGGGTTGTTTACGATGGCGGAGCGGGCGGTGGAAATGGCAAAATTAATTACGTGTGAAAAGCAACACCAACGCGCGAACCATCAGGTGCACGGGTTGGTTAGTGCTGCCCGATTAGCAAAAAGGGTGGACGCAATGGTGCTACGGTAGCAGGTACGGAAGCGGCTAAACATCGGCCAAAGGTGTCATGTTCCGGTTGAACGTGCAATGTAAATTATATTTACAATGAACAAGCATGATTTACTACTGTTTGGCTGGTAATGGGTTGTGTTTTTTCCCCCCCGCTCGAACTCCTTCGCCTGTGAGAATTGAGAAAAAACTTTTTTTGCTATTTGGAAAGTTGGGATTACGATATTTGCCAATTTGCGTTGGATTTGGTGGGAGTAGCATGAAATAAATTCATGATAGTTTGGAATATGTTAGACTGTGAAAATGATCGCATAGAGAGGTGGAACAACACGAGAATAGATCTGTGAATAAATGGATTTTATTACATCAAACGTCAGGTTTTCATAATTTAAAATGCGGAATTAAATTATTTGCCTCAAGTTTTAGTAATTGAAGAATTTAGGAATAAATTCTTAATTTATTATTAACAAATAACACAAATTAACACGAATTAACAAATATAATTATTTGTTAAAAATTTATACACTCATATTATGGTTTAAATATGACTTTTTCTACTCCTAACTGGTTTTTGAATATAATTTTTTCCCCTTCTTTTGAACATCAAACTTCGTTTAGACGTTAAAGTTACATCAGCCACGATAGCTTCCAAACAAAACGCGAAACTTTAATCATATTTATGCACGTTTTAAGAATAGCCTTAAAATCAATGTTTAAGGCACACTATTATACATTTAGTTATAAATTATTAAATCATTTTATTCATCTTGCTAAAATTTACAAACAAAACAACAATTTGGAAAAGATTTTAAAATTAAAATTCAATAATATCACGCAAGACATCATGGGTTGCGCCAGCAATACATATGTATAGGATATTCCCACAACCTGCAAACACTTGCACCAATTTATCTCTTCATCCTGTATTAGTAATGAATTGTTCCAAGAATAATAAAAAAACACACAACAACACTGTTCTACACGTTGTACACGTGTACAGGAAAAAAACCATTCGATTTCCTTTCGCACCATAAACATCGATAAAGCACGACCCTGACCCATACCGTTCGATGTCAATAAATTTCATTCAGCACGCTAGAATCGAATCCCCAAAACTCCGTGGCGAGTTAAGGGAGCGAGAGAGCGTGTTAATGATTCTAGACACCGGTGTAAAAGTTAGCCTCTGTGGTCTAATAAACTTACGTCACGAGAATCCGACACGAGTCGCCCGGCGCCCGTGTAACGTTACATACCGGAACGACGGAGGTTGTTTTAGCAAATTGAATGAAGACAAATAAAGATAACCGACACACACACACACCTCGGTGCGATGGTAGTTTGCCGTTTCGGATCTTAACACCTGTGCGCATGCTGGATGCGAAAAGCTTGACCATCTACCGCATCTTGAATCTCTCACCCTCTGTGGTCTCAAAACAACAGCACCACAGCGAACGATGGTTCCATGCCGAAGTACGCACTTCCTTCACACTGACGCGTAAACAAACGGAAACCGCGTCCACCATGGGGTTGCAACAGATCACCCAGTTTCGGGACACCTTTGAGTGGACTTTGGGTAAAGTGCGTGGTCGTTCATGGGCCAATGCTTCTGAAGCAGTACGTGATACGAAGCAGAGACAGCTGTATCACACAGAACAAGATTTTACCGGTCCGTGGATGAAACACCGGGCGAATGATGTAGTTGACATTCATGCTCGGTGCGCGGCATTATGGAACCGCAGCTATTTTATGATGCCATCAAGCAACACACTGATAAACTGGATGCTTGCCGGCAAAGGAGTTTTGTGGCTCAAAGATAAAACAGGAGAAAACTAATAAGCTGTTAAATGTGTGAATTGCTGCAAGATGTGATGAGTATGTTGAGGAAGCTAAGAAAACCAATTAATAAAAGAAGCAAAATTATATTCGACGAAACGAAAGAGCTACAATCGAGAAGACAAATAAAAGTGCAGTGTTTGCTATATTTCTGTAATCACAAGAGTTCAATTATTTTCTAATATGTTCTCAAAGTGTATTATTTAATTATACAGCTTTATTCATCCTTGTATGTCCGTAACACTTAAAACCCGATCATTTTCCAGCTATTTTGATTGAAACGCTTCATTTTTAAATTTTAAAAGGATAAAAAATCCTTAACTGACATATGCATGGTTTTTAAGTATCTTTTCTATAGTACAATGTTCATTAAACTACATAATATACTTTAACTATTCGAAATTGTTGAAAAAGTATCCACGAACGAAAATCACTTAAAACGCTTAGTAGTTCTAGCGTGGAATCCTGCTACTTACTAAGACTCTGTGTATGATAATTGCATAGCTTTAGGCGCTAACATGTTAGGCTGTCTCCACATGAATCCGCGGACGCCGCGGTCCGCGGAAAACACGTATAACTTGTATACCAGTTGGGTCCGCTTGGCTGTCAAACCTACCGCGGCACCGCGGAAACACAGTTTTGTTGTACATCAACAAATCTGCGGAACAGCAGGCGCCGCGGTAGGTTTGACAGCCCACCGCGGAATTTGACAGCCAAGCGGACCCAACTGGTATACAAGTTATACGTGTTTTCCGCGGACCGCGGCGTCCGCGGATTCATGTGGAGACAGCCTTACAAACAGTTGCTGAGTGTAATAAGTCCTCTATGTCCTATTAACTTTTTTTACACTTATTAGCATCTGATATCATAAGCTAAGTACGCTCTATCTAATATTTATGCAATAATTACAACGTATGTTCACAGATGTACTTTAATTACCGATACTGGAAACTTTATTGTTATAACTCTAATTACCAATACTGTAAACTATTTAAACACGGGAATGAATAGAGCAACTTCCCGGAACTTGTTTATTAACAATTCGATTCCATAACTTGAACGCAATTAGCCTGTTAGCTTACAGTACGCATTTCAGTGAAATAGAACCATTTATTGGTTGTTTCGTGGAATTCGGTTTAAAATACCATTAATTATAAGTTTCAATTTGCTGGAAAATTGATTTTTCCGTAAGTTATGAAGCATTTATAAAATGCTCAGTAGAAGGTACAATATGAATTTCCAGAGCAAAAAAAAAAGCATCCTTCCTGTATTTCATATTTTACGGTCCCCCCGTCCAGATGGTGCTATTGTAATTGAAATAATATTAACAAGAATTTGATGGAGACAGTGCCCGAAAGCGCAGATTGAACCAAAACATGTAGCAATACTTTACCGAATGTTTTCAAGACGGAAGCCAAAAAGAAAAAGGACATGTCTACTGTCTTCCACAGTAACGCGATCATCGATACTGAAAATCGCAACCAACCCCGCGGAACGTGACGGCAAAACGTACAATTCAATAAACGAAACACACCGAAACCGGGCAAACTCGTCCGACGGGGCTAAAAAGCTTCCCGCTATCTCGCTGGTCCTCGCAATATAGAGCAAACGTAAGCGGAGCGCCGAATGATGCCGTGCCCGAAGTGGGGGTGGAAAAACAAACCAGATGGAAATTGATTAAATTTTCGTGTACGGTATTTCGGTTCGGAAACATAAACAAGCGCCCCGCTCGGAAGCGCTTGTTAGCGACATCGCGCTACATGAAACAATTTATGCGAAACTTGTCCAGGCGAAGTAGTTGAATTTTTCATTTTATTTTACTGCACGCCGGGTTTTTTGGGGTGTTTTTCGGTTGTTCTTTAGCAGTTTGCCAATTGTCATTTAAGCCCGGACGGACGCGGCTACAAATGAGTTTTTGCTTGTAGGCGATCATGCTTTCCGGGGAAGAAATGTTTACTTTCGTTTCACGAGACGTGGACCGTCTCAAGTGGGAAGTGGGTGAGGGGTGTGGTTTTGTTCGGTCGGAATCTTCTTTCAAAAACGACTTCTAAAAACGATGGTCCATCGGTTGATGGGTGTTCGAACGGTTACCGGCTTTGAGCCAATGTTTCCGGCCGCATGGACAACGTTGCTAAACCAGGGAAAGTCAAAATGTCAAGGTGTTTTCAGATACACACATCAACAAACGGGAAACATTACCTTTCCCACTTATCTTCCCCCACACACCCCAACGAGGGATCCTTTCAGTCCGTTACTCCCGATTGGATTTGCTGGCAGCAGACGGCAAGGGACGGTTTTGTGAAACATTCAATTTTCTCAGCACGTTCAAGCAAGATCGGATACATAAATTTGGCCTCTTTATCGAAATTTCAAAAAAGGGATAACACACCGGCTAAGCGAAACACCAAAGTGATGTGATGGCGTTTTTTTATTTTGCTCCTTTTTTTGTCTTCTAGTTTTTTTCCTGGAAATGTTGCACACCTTTCTGGCCAGTATCGGAACCAGTATAGTGTCGGTTTGGTCAGTCCCACAAAAAAAAATCATCCCTACCGATGGTTGGCGATTGGTGATAAACGGAGCAGAAAGCGCTTCGTTACTCAATTTGAGTCCGCTTTTGGGAACACAATTACTCCAGGTATGATCCCCTTTCTGCTGTCTGCCGGAAACATTCTGGGTTGCGCTCGAACGGACCTTGCATCGTTTAGCGTGTGTATCGTGTTAAAGTTAACATATTTTCATGCTGACCCAGATTGGTTGCTTAGCGCATAAATTCAATTGATTTCCATCGGCTGGGAAACAACGGATGGGATGCTTTATTTTACGCACGGGTTAAATTGTAACATTTCAATTTTTGGCTAATAGAATGAAACTTAAATTATTTAGTCGAGACAGACGGGTATGTTTGAAATTTTTGAAGCAATTTGTTAAAAGAATGTTGTTTCAAAAATGTTGAGTTAAAAATTCATTACAATTATCATAAGTTCTAATGTTCACACAATTTTTTCTCTAACCAACGTTTGTTAATCTAATCAGAGCTTTTAATTTTAATCAGATTTCTTCAGCAGCAGAAGAATTCTTTTGAGTTTAATATCGCTTTACGCAAAACTCACAAATAATGCTCTCTTTGACGAGTTCGGTCTTGTCTTATATTTAAGTTACTCACAAGAGCAATTATGTGTAGTCTTTAGACGCGGAAACGTAAATTGAACAGAAAAAAATGTGATATCGTCCTAAGTTCTACAGGACATAATCAGTACAAAATCCCATCCGAACCGTTCTCCCCTAGGCAAGGGCTGACTCTCTGACGGCGTGGTAAAAATAATCCTAAAATATGGCCTTGCCATTCTTTGCGAATAACAAACATTGACAAGTACCAAATCATGTTATCCTTCTCTCGGATTTGCTACGGCTCCATCGTTATCGATAATTAATTAGCGCTACTGCTACTACACACTGACACACCAGCAAAACACAGCAGGATAATATAATCGTGACGCATCATTAGCTAATTTCGTTATTGACCAACGATACGATACGGAAGCAACGAAGCAAAAACAAATGCACAGCAAAATTTCCGTTCCATTCCGTTTGCTTTCCATCTTGTGTATGGTTTTTCTCCTTTCTATCTTGAGGCTGCCCACGGGCTAACTTGCCCCCCAAAAAACTCATTCGCATTGAAGACGAACGCAGTGTTTGTGCTGGAATCCATGATGTGGAATAAAAGCGGGTCATTTATATATTCGCTTCCCTGAGACGCTGTTTTGGAAAGTGATAAACTCAGATGTTGATTAGCCGAACAGCAACCTATACATCTTACTTAGACTTTAACGATCGGTGAGAATGAGGACAACGGAGCTTTCACTCCGTTAACCTGCATGACGATGCAGTTTGCGTGTACCATGTGGCTAGGAGAGAATAAAAAAAAACTATCTCCCAAAATTATCCATAATCGGTACGATTTGTATCGAAGTGTGGCCCCAAAACGAAAGGCCAAAACATCACAGGAGGAGTTCCCTGCTGCGTATGTTTTATGACATGTAGCGAATCTCGTGTCTTGTTCGTTCATCAAACCGTACCATATCTAGCTAAATCCGGGAACGAAGATTACCCACAGGCAATCCGGATACAACAGCAAACGAGACCTCTATGTCAAGTTTTGCCATCGCATCCAGCAATCGCCTGGATAGGACCGGTAGCCGAGGGAGCAGAAAACACAGATGATAGGGAAGCGCGGGGTTTCGTTTGCCAAACGCAACACGGCCATCAACCAAATCCACCAGATTTGTACACATGGGCCGAAAATAGTGCAATAAATTCTCGTTACGAGTTGAGACTTAAACCTTTCGAGATAAAGTGGAGCCCCCATTAGGGAACTGTTTTGGCTGATTTTGGGACAAGCAGTTTAGGCGCACGTTCGCTACTAAAGCCGGGACTGGTGGTGCACGGACCGTGGAGCATGGAACAGGGTGAAAAACGGCACATTATGTACCATAAAATATTTTTCGAGCCGCACGAGACCACACAGTTGCATGCCTTCGGTAGTCCATTCACGGTTCGCAGATGTTTTCGGAGCGCAAGGTTCCCGCTGCTGTGCATTTGACAGCTTCGGTATAGAGCCGAAAGGCGGCGGAAGAAACCGACCATACATACATTCCAAAGTCCACCAGTTCCCGCGGGCGGAGGACATACACATGGACACAAAACGCAAGAGATTAAGAAAAATAAATGAGTAAGAGTTGCAACGGGGCGTGGGGCGACACACACTGGTTTCGCGATACAGTGCACAAATGGTCAAGGAGGAAGTCGTTAGGTTTATAAACGGCTAAGCTCGTTAGTACACGGTTGTTTGAATGCGTCTTAACCACGTGCGATAGGGAAACAATTTGTCACGCGAACGGTGCGGCAGCTTACGGTATAAGGGTTTATGATAACGTTTACCTGTGTTCCGATCGGATAATGTTTTTTGTTTTGATCGTATATGTTCCATTGCACGGGACAGCTAATATTGGCGATTGAACAATCGTTGTTACTGCCATTGAGCGGTTAACATAGCCATTAAGTGGGAAATTGAAATTTAACCTTAAAGAGAAACAATTAGAAAGGCATCTTTATAGGCATCTTTGTAGTAAATTTATGTATTAGTTATGTATATACACACGGGACGGCCCGGTAGTGCATGTGATAAACGGCGCCGGTCTACGCGGCAGGACCGGGTTCAAATCCCATCCGGAGCGTCACCCCGTAGCAAGGACTGACTATTCGGCTATGTGGTAAAAATAAGTCTAGTACGCCAGAAATGGTCGGCGTGACCTGTAAGGTCGTGCTCATGATTGAATCACTATAAAATACCTTGAATATGTCTTCAATGGAGTCTTCACAATTCTTCAATTTATTCAAATCAATTTTTAACGACCCAGTGTTACAGTATGTTACTTGAAAAAGCGTTCAACGGAATCGATTTTCAATTTACAAAAGATTCAGAAAAAGAGAGCAACGATTCCAGACCTTCTTCTTCATATCTACTAGGTACTTCTACTTGAACTTGTCCAGAAATGACTCCGGCCACTAGAACTGTGAAGCGTTTGTATTGTCGATTGTCTCAAATGATAACACTATCAATTTGTAACTAGTTTTATAGCACTTTCCAGTAAACTAATCGAACAGCAACTGCTATCGGTGGCCACATGTTCAGTTTATGATCCACCCCACCGTAGTAAGCTTCATCATACACACACTATAAGTGAGATAGACTGGCTTTGATTTTTCGATAACCGGAAGCCGGACATATTTACAGCGGTAGATAGCTAAGGTGATTTCGTTTCTACCATTTAATAGCACACAATTTAGATCGGTTCGTCTTATCTAAGGTAGCAGGATAATAATGTCAGAGTTGCTTGTCCTGTAGACAAAAATTGTAACCAACAAAAAAAACCTGTCTTATAAATTCTCTCTCCGCTTCTTCTATTGTAAAATATGATTACAAATCATCCACTCAAGTTTCCACTTCAAGCTCACAAAATATTGAAAATAATTGAAAGGCAAAAAAAAGAAGTCGAAACGAAACTTCACCTACAGTAACCGATAGCAACAAAGTATGAATTTTCTTCATTCAATGTTTAGCTTGCGTTCGCTGACGTTTCGGTATTTTGTTACTAATTACATTTCTTCTCAAATGTCCATCATCGGGCACAATTTCTTGCCAACAGGCGGCTCACCGGTTTTCTGCGGATTGAAGCTACAATAACAAACAAACAAACAAAAAAAACGAAAACAGTTTTTCATTCTACACGATCCGTCGAACGCTACGCGCAAACGGACGGACGGACTGTCAATGTTGTAAACATAGCGCACCAGAAGGAAAATGTTAAAAAAGCAGTGAAATGCTCTACCGCACAGTACGCACAGCAAAGCTGACCCCAGCTGTCTTAAGGGACGAAAACGACGAGAAAAAAAAACGACAGTAGAACCGCGGGCGCTGTGTTTTTCCCCCACCGGAGTTCAGCAAGAAAATGCTTAAGAGCTTTCGTACCGCACCGAAAGTGATACATACGCTTGGGCAACAAATTAAATTACATTTTCTGGCCGTTATTTGCTTTCATTTGAAAATCATCTAGGTCCCACGCACAGTATGAATATTATTAGATGCTTTTGTGCTGGGAGTAGAAAGTCTTGTTTAAAAATGAGAAGAAGAAAACAAAACGGTAGCAATAAACAAGATTAACATTTTTGGTCTTTATCCGGTACTCCAAATGCATGGGAAACGAGGTGAGATTTTTTGTTTTATTTTTGCAAAATTAATTTTAGGCTAAAGCTTAAAAATGATTGCTTTGGGTTTTAAGAGAGTTGTAGCATAAAAAAAAAATTTTGTAAACAAATTTAATTATATCCGACAAACGTTTCATCCTTTATGTTGGTATCGAGTATGGTGAGTTTATTAAAAATGAATTAAGTTATCCTTTCATCGATAATCTTCCAATAACTATTATCCTTAACAGCTACACAACGAAATCACAAAACTTTTTCGTGTGATTTGCGTTCAACAGTAAAGTGATTTTTCCACCGAGAAAGCAGACATAAGATGGTTCTTCCTTTCCCGGTAAATTGAATCGTAATCCAGCGATGGCTGATGCTGATGATCTGGTATAGAAACGAGAGAGAGAAAGATAGAGAGAGAGAGAAAAAAAAGAACATCACTCCACTTACACAAGCCATCGTGCGGTACAAAGTGAATATGCTCGCCGTAGCCACGTGCTGTAATGTATGCTTAAGAAGCTTTTTGCCACCCTTGCTACATAATATTCCACCCCTCGGCTTGCTGAACCATCGGAAGCACTGCATACGGCGAAATGGTGCAACTTTCGCTGACAATGATGAGCACAATGTCGCTGCCTTTGCTTCCAGCACAATGTTGCTGTGTTGGGTGTATTTTTTAAAGTTTTCCCTTGCCGCTTCCCATCCGTAGGTAGAAGGAACAACTGTTACGGTTCTATTTCGCGTTCCTTCAAAAAATTTTTTTGCGCTGTTTTAGTCAGCATACTTACGAAAGCAAATTAAATTTAAAATTACGCCAGAAACATGGTATGGTAGAGGAGGCAAACAGTAAGAAAACAAAATTGCAATCGCTTTTGGGCATGGGCTTGGGTTTGTTTTTTCCTGTAACGCCGTGCAAAGCCATGCTTTCGATCCGTTTAGACAAAAACGACAAAAATGGCAAGAGTAAATTAGATTCCCTATGTTTTTTTTCTTCTTCTGTGTGTGTGACGTGTAACATAATGGGCAATTCTTGGTCCATCGCTAATGTTTTATTATAACGCTAGAATGAATGGAAACGGGACGGAAATTTGACTGAAAATAGCATGGATGATGGATGATGCTGAAAGCATTGTATTGGTGCGTTTCGGTTTTCAGCCACCCGTCGCTTTTCCTTCGCTGATGTTTGAGTGGCGTTACGTTTCATTCAAGACATGATGTTTTTTAACTCAAACGGAAGGTTGATAAAGCTGCGTGCTAAAATGGGTGTAAAATCGAGATGAAAAATTTAAAGTAAATCGTTTCTGAGACAGATTTAAATGTGATAAGTGCTGACGTTAGTTAAATGAGACGAAGAGTTTAATTAAGCATGACTTAAAATGAAACGTTTCGGAGTGGGGATTTAGAGGAATGAAGAAAATTAGTGATTAACTCGCGTTTGCTCAATCAATTTTGTGTATAACGTTACAGCTTGTCTTAAGAATTAAGATGAAACAAATGATTCCAGTAGTTTGATCTCATCAAATTGCTCACAACACTTCCAAATCAATTGAAAATGGTGAATAGAAAATGGAAATCAGCTTATGCTTTGGTTCATGGATTGTGCCATCTTATAAAAATAATTATGATAATATTATCATAATTATGTTTAAATTACTAAAATTTTTCGTATAAAGAACATGACATGGAAATGCCAAAATTCTTCTCATAAATTATTGTTTATAACTTAGCTAATCTTTACAAATAAATCCTTTAGTTCCATAGTTTAACCTCAAGTGACAGTTTCATTCAATGTGCTAGTTTCTCGTAAATAATCTTAAATCAATTCAAACGAATTTTACGACAATTTTCATGTTTATTGGTTTCACATTATACGACAGGAATGCAATCGAAAGGACGATTACTTATCTATGGTAAAGCCAACGCTTGCCATTCATATATTTATAGTTCGGGACGGTTAGGCAAGAATAAAACTTTATCCTTTTGTAGATCATTCATCCGACAAAGTAAACGTTAGAAGAGTCAAATGTTACAATAACTTTCCCCCACAAAAAAATAAACCATTTGCATAAACCAATTCACATTTTCGTTACGACCCATTTTAGACCAATTCTTTGCTGCATAATAAATTTGTGGGATTTTCCTTTGTTGGGCATAACGAATTTGTCGGTTCTGGCTTTTGCCCTGTACCTGTGCATGCGATCGAAATTCCCATAACGATGCTTGATGTTGGAAAATGGCATTCCGATCGAAAGAAAACCAATTTTGGTAGAAAAACGCACCGAATGCCATAACTCAAAGTTCAGCACCAGAATCGCTAACCAGAATGGGAAATGAGTTTTATATGAATATGTTCCGATACTTCAGTGAGCTGTTGTTTGTTTGAATCGAAAATTGGAGCATTTTTAAGTCTTCATCCGATATAAGAAAAGCGTGCAATATCATTATTTTCTTCCCTAATTAATCTTTGAAGGACTTCAAGCGATTACACAACTTGCAAAAATGCAACTTGAGTCCTTGTTTTTTGGGTAGATGATGGGTGGAAAATTTGGTNAATTGGATCATTTTTAAGTCTTCATCCGATATAAGAAAAGCGTGCAATATCATTATTTTCTTCCCTAATTAATCTTTGAAGGACTTCAAGCGATTACACAACTTGCAAAAATGCAACTTGAGTCCTTGTTTTTTGGGTAGATGATGGGTGGAAAATTTGGTGGTTTGTTTTGAATTCAACCCACAACGCTGCTAAGCAGGGATTTATTAGAGTTGCACACACACACAAAAAAACCCACACATAAACTCACAAAAATAAAGCGAAATTCTTGCTAAAGTTAAATTAAAAATTCATACCCGTACCCCGGCGTTGCCTGGCTGATTCTGCACAATCCCGGCGGGTACTTTATTTGCGAATTTTAACGAGCCTTTCTCCAAACGTGAAGACAACCGAGGAAAAATGGTTGCCATCCACAGAGAAGGTAGGGTGTAAAGTTTCCGTTCTCCATGTGTATGTTTATGTTTTGATTTTTTTTTGTGGCCCCATCTCCGCCCTAATGTACAAATCTCACATATGCTGTAAAAGTTGAGAATGGCATCAGGTTACGGCCGGTGGGGAGTATAGCCGACATCATAGCGTATCAGCTTTATTAACCTTTTTCCCAAGAGATTGACAAGTCAGTTGTTTCGGACGAGAAAAAAAAAACAAAACAACTATGGAAAAAGACATGACTTTCTAGTGATAACAGGCAAGAATGTTCACCGTGTGTCATTGGTTGAAGTTTGTGCTTATTGTCCTTCCATGTAGTCACGTTTTCCGTTTCGTGCCGGTTGGATTCTTGAAAGGACCGTTGGCGAAAACTTGCCCGTTTTCTTGTCATTCGATAACGAAACGCGAGTTGTCGGAAAAGTGTAGCTAAGGGCGTAGGAAAAACAGTAACATTGTTAAGCGTCATAAACTGGCATACAATGACGAATTGGACATGGTCATTTAGGACTTTATTTTATCACGACATGAAGAAATGAATCTATGTACCAAAAGCTTGGAAGTAATGCTCAGTAATTTTTGACTCCTGCGGGCTGAGTTCACTTTGACCGTGTTGAGCATGTGCCGAGGTCTTTCAGCATGTTCTTGATTCTTGATGCAAGATTCTTGGGGGGTTATTCCTGTGCATTGCCTAACTACGAGTTCAGGTATCGGCTGTTAGGTTAGAACTCTTTCGAAGAATGTCATTTTCTTCAAGAAATACTCTTTCATTGCTTCTTTTATTTTGACCATAATACGTTCCTGAACTCCTATCTTCGATCCTATTTTATGTCCCCTTGTGTTTCCTCCTTCAACATTTTGAATTCGTCCTTCAATATAATTATCGATATAATATAATTTATCCTTATTTCGCTGTTTCTCGTCTCATTTTTCCACCTTAACCTCTAAATACTTTCCATCAGATAAATACAAATATGTTTCGAGTTGAAATCGATCCTGTTCAAAGCTTTTTTGACTGGCACACTTTAATCTTGGCAGTGCATTGTCTGCTCCTGAAAGCTTCCTTTGTGACAGTCAAGAAAATTATGATGAAATTATGATCGATTTCAGCCTTTTTAAAGTGTGAAGAATTCCTGACCTAAAAACTGCAAAATTTTTCTCAGATTAACGGGAAAATGTAGTATCAAGCTTTAAATATTTCATGTCTTTTTCATTCATCATTCACCTGTAGTCTAATGAATTTACGATTTTACTTCACTTCTCACTGTTTTAAGAATACAAACCAATTTTTAAAAAATGTTTGCTGTTATCTTGCTCGTGGTTTCCAAGTATTAAAATTACTTGTTGCAAATATGTCAGATCGGAAAAGAATCCAAACGTATTTTCTACTTTCTTGTTTATTATAAGCTTTCTATTTGTTTCCTAACCGTATCACACAAAGCGTACTAAAATTGTATAAAGTTTATGTTCATTTAAGTAAAGAATGTGGTCAACAACTAATGACAATCTTCACACAATGAAACCATTCCTGCTTTACCTTTTGATGTACTATTTGATTTCCAAGCGTATATCGTCTTCTACTTTACCTCGGTAGCTCGGTATCCATTTTCACGTTCGTCATGTGTTTGAAGTGTGACGCCACTCCACTTTCAAACGCGCTGTGAAAACTTTTACTGCCGTACCAAAACCCCCAAATTCCGCGTACTGTTTAACTTGCAGGAACTAGCATCGAAACTTCCATTCTTCACCGTACCACAGTGGTAAAAGTTCGTTGTTTAACTTGCTGAAAGTGGTTTTCGTGTCGAAAGANAAACTTTTACTGCCGTACCAAAACCCCCAAATTCCGCGTACTGTTTAACTTGCAGGAACTAGCATCGAAACTTCCATTCTTCACCGTACCACAGTGGTAAAAGTTCGTTGTTTAACTTGCTGAAAGTGGTTTTCGTGTCGAAAGAATCATATTTTTATTGTGCATTCTGTTTCTTAACAAAAAGTAGTGTTGTATTTGTTTTGAGAAGAACTTTTGTTTTTGGGAATCCGGATCGGTTCGAATAATTCGAAATATTTGAATTATCCCGAACAGTAGACAAATATTCGCTCACTGTACAGAAAAAAGATGGAACGACAAGATCCCTTGGGCGATCCGTTTTTAATTTCATTTTCCCTTTTGTAGGTGGGCTGTGGGCACTATAAAGCGATATAAAGAGGTTTGATTTTACTTGTTCGTGTATCGTGCTTGTGCTGGTAGAGTGTGTTAGTACTAAGCAGCAACAATAAAATAACATCTTCAAATTAATCTCACCAGAGCACGGATGAAGATCGATACGGCAAAACCCGTTGGGAAATTTGACTGCTCTTTATTGTTTGCTCTTCAACCGAAGCGTTCCCTTTTTTTTTGTGCGCTGAACGATGGACGACATATTTTGCAATACTTTCGATTGACCTTTTTCCTATCGCTCGAGGACACGATCGGATACTACACTGTCGTGTAATAGTGGGCCCGTGTGCAAACACAAATCAATATCATCGGCTGACCGTTTGCTAGCCATCTCATCTCATCAACTCTCGAGAACTGGCAGAAACATGACGTGAAGCTAATTAGTGGTGAAGTAAATAAAACCAATTTATGAGCTTCATCGCTTCATTGCAGCCGTGTGTACGATTGCCGATAGGCAATCAAAATAGTACGAGCCGACTGCTAAATGGATGAGTTTGCAATCAACTTCACCATTGCACTGCATTAACAATTTGAGGCAACGGACCGTAATCTCAATCAAAGCCCTATCTTCGAGGTTAAACTCATTGGAATGAATTTCGCATTAAGCCATTTTCGGCACGAGTTTTGCCTGGCTAAACTGTGTACATTTCGATCAAATCGGTTCGGAGTTTAAACAATCTCCCAGAACAGCGGTTTGATTACAGCGATAAACGCTAAAGCCGGCGTTAAGGTCGGGAGGTTTTGCTAAATGTAACTATTTCACCTTTAGCACAATCATCATCGACGGCCGCTATGGCGTGCACAGTATGTGTTTGCATTCCCATGCACATTAAACTAGACGATCAGCTCTTCATTAGATGCGTGTATTTATTGAACAGTAACCATCTCGGGGTACGGTTTGATAGCCATTTCCTAGCCCATTCTAACAGCAGCATCCTTTTGCAAGGTGATACCGTGGACCGTACCGGTTTGCTGTCTAACCCCCCCCCCCTAAGGGTATGGAGAAGAAGAAAAACAACATTGTGTAGAGGCTTTCTGATTGAAAGGAAATCGAAACCGCACACCAACAACTGCAGATCACTATCTTATCGTTCGGTGCTACTGTGGTTCCGAAACCTCTCTGTCTGGGCACGTGCAAAACCCAGTACACCGAACACATTCAGCTCGTCATTCTATTTATAACAAACGGAGAGCACAAAACCATCGCATGCCACACATTTTGGCTCCCAGCTGGTGTATCTAGCTCTTTTTTTTATGAGCCAAAAGAGGGTCCCGAAACGTACGGCCCCAGCAGTCGATAACAGTATGGCCCCACGAGGGACACGAGATTGGATAAGATATACATGAGTTTATAAAAAAAAGGAGCAAATAAATATCAGCTCGTTCTCGTTCAGGAACTCGGTTCAAGAGCATGCAAAGCACTGTGCGATCAAAGCTTTGGAGTTTCGTAAAATTCATGAGTCCGAACCCCACCCCACAATTTACCGGAAAGTAGCTTGCGTACGGGTTGCGGAGGTCTTAACATTGCCCGGTGAGTAATAACGTGCCTGGGTTTGCCGCAGCAGCCCGCACCATCCAATGTTTGTGTGTATTTGTGAAGGCGCGTGCACCTTGTCCATCCTCCACGCCTTTAGGCAGGCACAGGATAACATATTCTCACTAGCCGAAAATGAAAACAAATGGGGCAGGATTTCATCCTTTGATTCATGCGCAACGTTTGAGCAGGGCAAACGAACGGTACGCCAAAAATTCATCCAAACGGTGTCGCTTCGGGGGCAAATATAATATTTTGCTTTTTTGCGAAATAAGTAAAGCCACCGGTTTGCGGATCGGCTTTGAAGGTAAACGGTACGGCAAATGGACGGGTTCCGGGAAAATTTATTTGAATTTTTCGTTCGACTGCAGGTGAAGTTCGGCTGCACGGGATGGTAAACTTTAATTCGATTCCATGAATAATGATGTTTGCGAAACGCCTAAAAAGCTTCTAGCTTTGTTGCTATTAAGCGGAGCGATTGTGCGTGGCAAGCGTGCTTGGTATGGCATATAATTTAAATAACAGCTTAGCTATAGGCATTGTTTTTCTTAAGATTTCGTACCTATTTCTAGAACAACCGGGCCAATCTTTGTGGAAGGTTTGGTTGCTTCCAATCACATTAATTTTTGGTGTTAAGCAGTTCTACCGCAATTAACGGTAGTCTTGTACAAAATTACTGTATAATACAATCTTTAAAAAAAATATCTACAGATAATACAATTCCAGCTTTTTAGCGCCCCAGTTGTTTCGTACTGAGGATACAGTCCTTAAGACATTTTGTGTTAAAAATACTAAAGAATATTACTAACTGTATACAAGTTTTGGCCAGATTAAATTCAAATTCGATTTTTCTCATCATATTTTAAATTAAATAGAAATAAAAGAATTTAAACACTTCAATCTAAATACTACATCACTTCGAACACTTGAACTTAAAGTTTGGAGGTGACCGCCTAGCTGTGATATCCATGTTTTCCAGTTTGAAATTCATCATAATTATTTTTTAAGTTTTATACCTTAATCGTTACATTTAAAAACAATAATTATAATAATTATAATAAATATAAAAACGGATTGAGAGTACTACACAGTGGTACAATTTATCTGAAATAAACATTAATTATATCTTTTTTTATTCGCAATTACATTGAAGAATGGTTAAAATAGAGTAACAAAATTCATGACAAAAAGTGAATTTATTTAGAGCAACATTAAGCGAAACATGCAACTGAAACGAACCGAAAGTTCGTGCGGTAATGCAATAAGTATGAGTGCCAATGATCTTTCACTTAACCATCGAGTGTGGTAACGACTACGATGATGAAGATAACGCACCCAACAAATATTCATGTTGATGAACTAATTTGCTAATCCTTCCCGCCTACAGCCGATCAGTGAAATGGCGGTGAAGTGTTCAAAAACCATGCACGGGTACCGCCGACTTTACCACAGCGTCATTAATTTGTGGTTCATCACGCACATGCTTAGGCCAGGAAGTATCCTGATGCAGGAACAGGCTGGGAATGTTGTGTTGCCGTTTTTAACACTCACCCATACCCGGGCTAGATTCGTTAAGTGTTTGAGCGCGGCTCGGTGTGTGTCTCTTTGTTCGGAATTGTGTCTGCAAAAGCTCTTCCCGTTGGCCATGTTTAAGAAGATGCCGTAAAACTTTATCGCTTGCCGCAAATTATGTGCTCCACAACTCCAACTGCGGAGAACCGTTTTTGTGGGGCGGGATGTGTTTGTATGCGTTAAATTAAACCACACATTGTTTATTACACAACGGTGATGGATAGGTACTTACTATGCCAGAAATGATGTTCCCGAAAGGTATGTGCTGCGGTAGTTTAATAATTTTCTCTTTTGTTGTTTATAAAATTGTTTACAATTCAGCCTTCTACCATCGGGAACAGCCCCGCGATCGGATTATTGTTGCAACCATTAATTCACGAAGCATTAAAGGAATGTTTCGTTCCGTTTTGCATGCAGCTGAATCGAAAGTAATCCTTCATAAGTGCTGAAACCTAAAGGAATTGGCATCGTTTTCTTTGTGTCTTGAGTAGTCATTCCAGTAGCTAAACACTCATCTCAAGCATTCAACTATACAGACACACTCACACACAGTTCGGAAGTGGATTGAAAATTGCATATCGAAAATGGAAATAAGAGCACCTTGAGAAGAACGGGATTTTGAGAGTAAGCTGTTTCAATTTACATATTGATCCTCACATTCCTTGTGCCCCATGTTTTGTGTGGGGATTAGAAATTCGATTGACCGCAGCACTCAAACCACCGCATCACAGCGGCCATTGCTGATTGCACCAGTAGTACTGAGTGTGTACTGAACCGGCACGAAAGTGTGAAAATTTTCTTTACCCAAAGGCACGGGCAGATTAGAAGCTAATTTGAACATTTCTATTGTATCGGTGGTGGTGGAGTTTGAGGACATAAGGCGATGGGGCGATGTCTTGGGAGAGTAAACTTTATTTCAGGTGTTGGATAAACACAGTGCAAATACAGTACTGCCTCACCATGGTATATGCACTAGCGCTACCACCGTAGCGTTACTGCCGGCAAAATGGCAAGTGGCAAACCCATNAGTATGAGTGCCAATGATCTTTCACTTAACCATCGAGTGTGGTAACGACTACGATGATGAAGATAACGCACCCAACAAATATTCATGTTGATGAACTAATTTGCTAATCCTTCCCGCCTACAGCCGATCAGTGAAATGGCGGTGAAGTGTTCAAAAACCATGCACGGGTACCGCCGACTTTACCACAGCGTCATTAATTTGTGGTTCATCACGCACATGCTTCGGCCAGGAAGTATCCTGATGCAGGAACAGGCTGGGAATGTTGTGTTGCCGTTTTTAACACACACCCATACCCGGCCTAGATTCGTTAAGTGTTTGAGCGCGGCTCGGTGTGTGTCTCTTTGTTCGGAAGCGTGTCTGCAAAAGCTCCTCCCGTAGGCCATGTTTAAGAAGATGCCGTAAAACTTTATCGCTTGCCGCAACTCCACAACTCCAACTGCGGAGAACCGTTTTTTGTGGGGCGGGATGTGTTTGTATGCGTTAAATTAAACCACACATTGTTTATTACACAACGGTGACGGATAGGTACTTACTAAGCCAGAAATGATGTTCCCGAAAGGTATGTGCTGCGGTAGTTTAATAATTTTCTCTTTTGTTGTTTATAAAATTGTTTACAATTCAGCCTTCTACCATCGGGAACAGCCCCGCGATCGAATTATTGTTGCAACCATTAAATCACGAAGCATTAAAGGAATGTTTCGTTCCGTTTTGCATGCAGCTGAATCGAAAGTAATCCTTCATAAGTGCTGAAACCTAAAGGAATTGGCATTGTTTTCTTTGTGTCTTGAGTAGTCATTCCAGTAGCTAAACACTCATCTCAAGCATTCAACTATACAGACACACTCACACCCAGTTCGGAAGTGGATTGAAAATTGCATATCGAAAATGGAAATAAGAGCACCTTGAGAAGAACGGGATTTTGAGAGTAAGCTGTTTCAATTTACATATTGATCCTCACGTTCCTTGTGCCCCATGTTTTGTGTGGGGATTAGAAATTCGATTGACCGCAGCACTCAACCCACCGCATCACAGCGGCCATTGCTGATTGCACCAGCAGTACTGAGTGTGTACTGAACCGGCACGAAAGTGTGAAAATTTCCTTTACCCAAAGGCACGGGCAGATTAGAAGCTAATTTGAACATTTCTATTGTATCGGTGGTGGTGGAGTTTGAGGACATAAGGCGATGGGGCGATGTCTTGGGAGAGTAAACTTTATTTCAGGTGTTGGATAAACACAGTGCAAATACAGTACTGCCTCACCATGGTATATGCACTAGCGCTACCACCGTAGCGTTACTGCCGGCAAAATGGCAAGTGGCAAACCCATTATCGACGAGTGCTATCGTACAAGGATAGGCCATTTGTGTGTGGCGGCATCTTTCTGTTCAATGTTTACCGATGCGTTCGGTACACAAACCGAACGCAGTGAGTGTTAATTTTAGCCTTTTGTTTTGATTTCCAGTGGATCTTTCTTACATCCTTCATGCAACACTGGCTGAAATGGTTATGCCAATGTTAGGGGATGAAACCCCTATGTGTGTGTGTGTGTGATAAACAGTCGAATCTGTATGGTTCAGTGTGCACACTCCATAAAGAAGGTGTGAATTATACATTGCATCGAGAGGCGTCCTGTTTATGGATGCTAGGTAGCAACTGGTGATACTATTGTGCCAATTAGCTCACATTGTGTTTTGCAAAGGATGTACAGATGGGTTGTCGTGTGGATTGAAATTCAAGGAATTACAGAACAATGATCAGTGATATAGAACCATTTTCAATGACTAGATTTTACCACAATGTTTCGAAACTATAAAAATGTTTGACCGTTTATTGGATGAATATGAATATTGAATGTGAATAGTCATTTACAGTTAAACTAAGGTTAACATTTGACATGAATTTAATCTAATATTGTGGTCTATGATGCTTTAACTCAGGGGTCGGCCGAGTTTTCCGATTAACCTGAAACTATGGGCCAAATACTTGAAACAAATGTGGAAACATTTGGATACAGGGTTTACTACTCAAGATATTAGATGATTTTTTTCGAAAATATATAGATAAATACGACATAATTGGTGTTGATTTAGATTCACAGGCCGGAAAATAATCTGATTTTGTGATAATTGAATATTTTGTTCTTCGAGAACCCTACAACATTTTTCTCGCGGGCCGAATCAAATCGTCCAGCGGGCCGGATTTGGCCCGCGGACCGAACTTTGCCGATCCCTGCTTTAAGTCATAAAACTTAAACTTTAAGAAGATATCTGCCAAACAATCCAACTCCATTCCAGCGACAATGCAAGGCTGTGCCAGTTGCTGAAAGTTCTGTTCGGAGTTTTTGGTCGACTGTTATGAAAAACGATGGTATGGGAGTAATTTTTAGAAATATTTCTCGAAAATTACGTACAAAGAATTGGTTTTATCTTATATTCATCGAATATAAATTGCTTTTGAAATAAATGAATGTCGAGTTAAGATTTACAAAACAAAGGAAGCATAGCCGATGTATTTACAGTTTTTCAGCAACTGATCGAAATTTCAATAAGGAGTAAAATGCAATCTGCAATAACATATTTAGTCTAAAAATAGGCTAAAAATATACAGTCTGATAGATTAACATAAGAAAAGAAAACCAAGTTGACAAACGATAATTAAAATTATCTCTTCAAATATGTTATCGTGAATGGTTAAAATTATTGAAAGAAGATATGTAATGAAATGCATCAATTAAGCTGCACAGTGACTTAAAACTAAAGCCAGAAGCTCATTACATTACATATGGTGTTGCTTAAACTTACCAAGTAAATGTGTTTCAACACTTACTCCACCGCTACGTACTTATTATTATGTTCGTGGCTTATTCTGCCAGTCCCTCTAGTAGACCCATTTTATCCCTAACATTGCCCGTTACCCTTTTCGCATATGTTTTTGTTCGCGTTTCGGTGTTGGCATTTACCGTTACAGCGCTGAAAATGGAACCAATTTTAGAAACGTCATTAAGCGAGAAACGTGCCGTACTGGGCGCCTCCATCGGGCTAGCGCGTGGAGCTACGTTCGCTCGTATAAAGTCGCTCAAAATCCATTCCACGAACTCTTTCACCAAAAAAAAAAAACCGTAGGCAATAAACTGACAAGGATGCTTTTGCTTTTCCACCTCACCATCCGCCTTCCTTCCTTCGGGTTGGGTTTGCTTTCAGTTCCGGCGGGTTCTTCGCAGTACCAAACCCGTTCGCTCCCGTGGCCCGAAGGTGAGTGTGTTTTAGGCAAACAATCT
>CM028125.1:23415225-23431153 GCA_016254315.1 Anopheles parensis
TTCATTCGTTTTGTGGAGATTAATAATAGGACGTTTATTGCGAGGTGAAATTGTACTGATGGTCGTTGTGTACATAGGCAGCAGTAAATATCATAATTGAAAACAAAGGATTGGTTTAGTTTAGTGGGAACAAATGTTTCACTTGTAGCAACTTAAGATGAATATACTTTTTTTTTATCTAAATTCAACCTTTCTTCAGTAGTAAAGCTGAAAAATATTCTTCTTCTTCTTGGCATTAACGACCTTACAGGTCACGCCGGCCATTTCTGGCTTACTAGACTTATTTTACCACGTAGCCGGATAGTCAGTCCTTGCTACGGGGGAACGGTCCGGATGGGATTTGAACCCGGTCCGGCCGTGTGGACTGGCGCCGTTTATCACATGCACCACCGGACCGCTCCGATTATTATTATTATTACTATTATTATTATTCTCACTCACTCTCAACTCAGTGTTTGTACATTTCTAGCACAGACACAGTGTAAAAGTACCGAAATGTTTGACTCGTTACTGTTCACGTAAGCTTTATAACAGATCGTATTGCATTACAATGTAGATCATCGTTTGCCCAACACTTTGACTAATGTTCTGGTGCAGCACAAAAGCTCCTTGGCCAGTTTTTCGCCCTTCTCCCCCAAACCAAGGCTATCATTTCTTCCAAACTGTCCCACTGCCACTGGTGAGGTGTCACAGGAACGTGATGTGACATTAAATTATTGCACTCGTGCACTATACCATGCACCGGAGACATTCCAGTTTGCTATCATCGCCAGGGTTCAGAGAGAATGGACCATCCCATAAACCCGATGGTTGACCCACGCAGAGACCCCAGGCAGGAGACCATCATTTGGTACGATGCACATGGACGGTCACGAAATTTTATTTATGTCACACCAAGCACCGTTCCCAGGATACTCTGCTTCCGCTTCCTCTGTTCGCCAAACGGTTCGTCTGTCCGGAAATAATGCGCTTGATTGTGTTTTTAAAAGCCCTGGCGCATGTCCGTCCATAAAAGAAACGAGCCCCCGGAGGATGATGGTAATGGGGTGGTCGGGCACACAGGGAGGCCAAATGGTGTAAATGCCAAAACCAGCATTGCCTGTCAAATGGGCGCCCGGTAATGATGCTTTTATGATAGATTGTTATTCGAGCTGCCATTAATTTGGCGGATTATATGTATACAGGAAAAAAAACAAAAAATAAAACAGGTAGTAAGTACAAATGATGGTAATGCATTTTATAAATAGAAAATAGGAAAACATTGCAAAGTGCAGCAAGTCGCTCGAGTGTGTCTACGATAGATAGATAGATAAAATTTCTGTTAACTTTCAGTACCACGTCAATACGTGATGAGACACAATGTAATACATTTTAGTCGTTAAAGTAAACAAAGCTATTTTTGGGGTTGATTTTGTGATTGAAATTATTTCACAAATCTACCAATGCCACCCAAAAGGTAACATCGTTGGAATATTTTCCTCCCTGTTGAAAGTTTAATGACATGTTCGAATGAATATTTAATTTGTTTCGCTTCACCAATGGTACATCTATTTACATAGCAACGATCATATTCCACGATGATGTACGATAGCGACGGTTTTGAAATAGTGTTGAATTTTATACCATCTATCCAAATGTTATTTAACCCTTAAAATGAGCAACTTCATTAACGATTCAAGTGTGCCAGCATCACTAAACCTATATACATCCAGCCCGAAGACAAACATACAGATTCACTAAAGATTCCACGTGCTCGGCACTCGTATCTGACTCCGTATCTGTCAGTCCGGATAAACGATATATTTTTACAACTTCTTACACTCCGCAGCGGTTCGGCTTTTGTCAGTTGCCGAACGTTCTTATCCTCCCGGCCAGAACAGCACAGGACGGCACCGTATCGCCGTTGCGTAGGAAGGAAAATATTTTCTCAATTTTTGCACATTTCACATGAGACGCGTACAGAATGCTTTACCCCGAAAGAGTTGCGCATCCTCGAGCTCCCCACCTTTCGCATTTTCGCCTTGCGTCCACTTTTTTCGCTACATTATTTATCGTTGTTTCTTGCCCTGACTTTCTGTTGTACGCTGTTTGCCCACACGCAACGAAAGCAACCGTGTGAACTGGCGTATGTATGTACAGCTGGTATTCGGTGCACTTGGCAGCCGTGTGCGGGCGGTATGCTTAATGTTCGTACCATGCATTCAGCACTTTCACTGTGTTGTTAGCCAACGATGGTAGCCACTTTCGGCGTGATGGCCCGGAGAATAAAAGCTCCTTTTCTGACGAGAAGGGGGTACAAACATTTCGGTTGGGGAAGATTTTGCTGCCGGTAATCAATCTTGATTAGGGAAGGTGTGTAGTTGAACGCTTTCGACAACCTTTTTTGGCGTATAAGTTCTGGCGCTGCGGTTCTTACGGAGCAGGTGCAAATGAGGTGCACCTGTTAATCCTGTTTCGCGTGGGTTTTGAGCTGTTTTGAGGTGGAACAAATAAATGATATTCATGTAGGGTGGTTGAAGAGCATGAGCGTAAAAATTACTTGTAAGTTATGATTGTCAATATGATGGCAGATGTAGGCCGTGTTGGGCTAAAATGGACCCATTTGTCAAATTCTTGCTTGTTTAGTTTTAGGTACATCAATTTTGATTACTATTAATACTTCATACATAATTTTAAGTTGAAATTTTGGGGATTATAAACAAAGAGTTTTGGAAAAAGCTCATTGGTGTAGTTTTTGTTTTTAATTTCTGTTTAACCGAGGCAGAGAATGTACTTCATATCAAGCGATTTCGTCAATATGTAGGCCAGAAAGTCTTGTGTAGTGGATTGGTAGGCAAAGGTACTCGAGCGAATTTTGACGATTCCTGCAACAATCGAAGATCGCGATTGGGAAGTAGCGTCTGATAGGTAAGTGACTAAGACACAGAGAAAGAAGACAGATTAAATCATATCGGGCTAATTTCCTACACTTACCAGTCATGTGTACCGCATCCAATATTTAGCGACACCTTGAAACAAGCCTTATCCGATTACATAGCAATCGGTATTCAAGCGTTTTTCATGATTGCTCGGTCTAGTAGAAGATAGTCAAAATGAAGCAAACTACATACCTTTAATCGTTAATTTTTAAAACATCAAACCATTACACAAGCTTCGTTTCATAGATAAAAAAATCAACAGCCCCTTACATGTTTACTTTTCCTTCTTCCTGCTGATTACTGTTCCCATGTTCCCGTTGCCAGCTTTTTAGGGAAGTCAAAAAAAAACTCTACTCATCCACTCAACAAGTATCCCGCTGGCATCGTCTACCATCGTTTCGAACATGACGTTTCCAAACATCAAAAGGCTTTCCTTGCGCTCTCTGCCGGCCTTAATCGCATTATGAACAATGTCGTGTCTTTGATAAGGGTTTTATGTCTTGAGCCGCTTCCGGCACCGGCTTTTTCACATGTCTGACAAGTAAACATGATTGGTATGCATATTTTAGCATATGTGGCTCGTTAGTAGTAAGCTGTACCAATAATCGGCAAAATGGAACCGATTGACCATCACTGTGTACATAGCGTAAGAATGGTACATCGTAGATTTGTTTGCGAATTATTTTATATTATGATAATTAATTCAAGCTGACAATCGAACAAAAGCAAATGGAAATAGCTAAACTACAACTTTAAGCTTATACAATGGAGACGCATGGTACATCGTATTCACAGACGTAAACGACCATGCACCTCCATTGTTGCATCGAATTGTACATCCTAGATTCTTTTTCAAATTATTTAATTTAATTTAATTTAATTATTTCATGCTGATAATCGAACAAAAGCAAATGGAAATAGTTAAACTACAACTTTAAGTGCATACAATGGAGACGCCTGGTACATCGTATTCCGTCTGTGAAGGACCATGCACCTCCATCGTCGCATCGAATACTACATCTTAGATTTGTTTGCGAATTATTTTATATTATGATAGTTATTTAATGTTGACAATTGAATAAAATAATGGAAAAATAAAAATAGATAAAAAATAAATATTTAAACTACAAAATTAAGTTCATTCAATGGAGACGCCTGGTACATTATATTCATAAACGTAAACGACCATGCACCTCCATCGTTGCCCGTCTTATTTTTGCTTGTAATATTTTCACACGCTTCATCAATAAGTGGTCCGAAAGGTTGGTTTATGAAAATGTAAGGAAACAAATATATTTTATTTACACGGTATATTTCGTTTGTTCAAAAAGCAAAATAACAATACATTCATAGTGTAACAATAGATACGACGAAACAAACGTAGCACGAAAGCTAACATGTTCCAGGTTACTGTTTCACATTACAAATGTGCAATACGTACGGAAATAAAATACGAAGCTATGCTTCATCATCTGGCTAATTGTAATTTGAACTATTTGTGGTCGATTGCGGTTTTACTTTCAGTAACGGGGGTCGTTTCTCTTTCAATCAAGCGTATGTGGTTACGTTAGAAATGTGATACATTCGTAAGTGATGGTTGTTGCTTTTAATTTAAAAAAAAATATATACGCTCCAACCACTTATTAAACGGGCTTTCAATACACAAACGATGCGATAGTGAAAGGAAAAAAACCGGCTAACTTCGGACAATGCATTTTTAGCTAAAGCTTATTCATCACATTTCTATAAGGCCAATATTTCCAACGTCATTGTTTTACCTGTTTCTAACATCCCTGTGTTTAGGACGATAAGCACTGTGTGCTTACCATAGATAGCACACTATTGTAGTAACTTAAGTTAAAGCTTCTTCATGCTGAACTGTTCAGTTGAACCATACACTGTTGTGTGTACAGCGAACATTTAACTCTAAGCCTAATGTTTGATACCAAACGGCGTTGTAGCCTACGGCCTAGTTATCTGGCAAGCTGTAAACAATCGTGTTTTCCACAGCATAATATAACCCTGACTATCTTGTAAGCGGTGTGCTGTGCTCTGTTGCATTCAGAACCTATACCTATAAGGATTTTTACAATCGTACTGCCTCAATAATAATTAATTGGGTTCCAAGCACTGGTAGCATACTGTAGCACCATAAAACAAATTAGACAATGCACAACTGTAAGCAAAATAAATGCTTCATAAAACTTAGCGACTCTGTTTACATTTTACACTTTAGCGGATGATTTTAAACAACACAACAATTTAAAAGATATTGCACAATCCAATATATAGCTAACAGCGTGACGAATGCTGCAAAAACAGAAAGATAAATTTGTTCTAGAAACATACTACATAGCTACAGACAGGGAGTGTGAGAAAAATCGCTTAGTGCACCTTAAGGTCAAATATTTCACGCAACAGTGGTTCTACTTCCGATGGATTAACGTTCAGATAGACGCTGATTATTTCGTCGTTCAAAAAATGTAATTCCGATATCTTCTGCATCAGCTTCAGAAATACCGAGCGTGCCTCACAACCAGGGTAGATACTTTCCAAGTAACGGCGTAGTAAATAGTAGTAAGAATTCTGCAAGGTTTTTGATTAAAAAATAAATTCATTATTTCTGTTCAACACCATCTCGCGAAACGACGATATACGTACCTGTTCCAGTTTGATCACATCAGAATGTATGGTTTTTGGACGATCCGGTGAGAACAGTGTGATGGCACACATGATCAATATTATGTTCTCGTCCGAGCGCCACTTTTTGTCGAACGTTCGTATGAACCGTTCGTGCTCCTGATACACATTTCCCTTGGCAAGCTTGAGCACATCTGCCCGTATGTTGGACATTTCCTCCTGACTGTGAGGTATCTGCAATTACATCCGAATACGGTACGTAGAGAACGTTTATTAGAATGGGTAAATGATGGCAAACTTTGAATGGAATGCACATACCTTCCATGTCGCTCTATCACAGTCGTACTGCATCGCGGACCGTAGGATCATCATTTCCGTGCAGCCTCCCTTTAGCAGGGCAAGCTGATCCTCCTGGCACATGTTCTTGAAGGCGCTGATCTTTTTCGACATCTTTATCAAGCGTCGTATGGCAATGGCGGTTAAGTTTATCACCTTCAGCAACTGTGGATCTTGCTGCGTTTGATTGCTCTAATGCGAAGCGATAAAGTAGACAAAAATCATTCCATTAATATGCGTTCAATGATAGCGATTACATCAGTGCCATGACTAATCGACATCGCTCTTCCGTTCGAATGTCAACGCAAACCGCACCAGCCATTGCGGTTATCGCGCACGCTACTCTCGAGCATCTTAATCTAAAGATATTTTACCCAAAATGCAAACACCTAACAAAAATACACAAAACAAATACCACCATCAATGGGGAGCGGGAGGCACCCATTTCAAGTACATTTTCGGTACACCGGTGGAACAGGTGTGCTGCATTGATTATCGCTAATCAGTCGGTTGCCCTACGTTATCAGGCGTTCGAACGGGCAACCGCCGGACATTCCGGCACTCTTATTGCCGGGCCCCATCGGTCGATACATGTAACCACCTTTAATCTGCCCATGATTTGCTCTGTGATAAGTCGTCCCCGGGGGCAATAAAATCGTTGAGGCATCCACAATGGTACGGAGTACAAACATATGGGTACAATTAGCAAAACTCTTCAACCGTCTCCATTGGAAAATAAAAGTGTGAAAGAAAGCAAGACTATAAGTTAGCGGGCCGAAACATACTAACGCAGAAGGAAAGAGAAAAAAAAGAAAGGTAGAATGTTTAACTTCAAACAATTCTTAAAATTTATTTAAAACACATACAAAATGCTACTGGATTTGGGTAGTAGTAAGTTATTCTCCAACCATTAGAATACTTTATCTTCAAACGGGCGATCCCTCTCTCAATCAATGCGATCATACCACCAACTCACCTTTATCCGGCAGTCGTCCGAGATGAGTGACGCGAGATCATCATCAACGGGCGCGTACAGTGCTTTATTGGCCACAATCAACTCATTCAGCTTGGCTCTTTCAGCATCATTTAGCTCGATACTGTTGCTACCGACCGTCGGATGATGGACGGTTGACTGTTGGCTCGTGCTCGTACCGATCGGGCTACTGTTGTATCCTTCGTACTCGAGCTTTATCGCTTGCATCAGGACCGATTCGAGCGTGTGTGGCATTACCGGTTTCGCTTCGATGTCTTGAAATATGCCCAAATCATCCGTAGGCGGTACGATTATTGGTGGATCATGGCCAAACGTTGACGATGCCGCAAACACAACATCTGCTATATCGCTCGAACAGCTCGGTGACGCTGGCTGGATAGCGGTGCTCAGTTGCAGCTGATGGCTGTGATGATAATTATGGGAATGTACTAGAGAGGTGGTGGTGCTAGAAAGCAACGGGTCCAGCATCGATGTGTAGGGTGGCTCGTAGTTGGACGTGGATGAAGGTGAAGCGGCAGCACTGATCGTTCCGACCGGTTCCGTAACGATCGTTGGTTCTTGCATGAGGGAGCGAATCATCTGATGCTGATCGGTTGCTGGGGAATCAATGTGTGGTGATCCCAACGATAGATCCGATTGATGCATTTGATGCGGAGTTGGTTGTTGCGTTGTTGGTAATAACTGTTGCTGCTGTTGTCGCTGCTGCTGCTGCTGATCGTCTTCATCCTTCTGAGACGTATCGGCCGCTTCTTTGATCGTTTTCACAATATCGGAATGGTTCATCATCTTGTTGATCATCTGTAGTGCTTCGGCCGGTGAGCTCATAAATTTGTTCATTACCTGTAGCGCATCTTCCGGCTGGTTCATAAGCTGCTGCATAAACTGTAGTACATCGGCCGGTGAGCTTACGATCTTCCCGATCAGCTGCAGCGCATCCGTTGGTGAACTCATGAACTGGGCAAATACCGTCAGCGCGTCCAGCGGAGAGTTCATGATCTTGCTAATGATCTGTAACGCATCTCCTGGTGCGGTTATGAAATGGCTTATCAGCTTCAGCGCATCACACTGCGAGTTGATTATCTTTGACATTATGAATACTGCATCCTTTGGGCTTTTCATCAGCGAAGCAATCGTTTGACTGGCGCGGGTAGGATAGTTGACGATCCGGTTCACGATATCCTCCGCGCTGGAATCGATCGTTACCGGAGGAAGTCGTTCATCGTTGCCTCCCGTACGTCCGTTCGATTGCAGCGGAACCATTTCGGGTGGTTTCGATCCACCACTAGACGATTGTAACGAGGCAACGGCAGACGAAAGTAGCTCAGCATCTGAGGAGAGGGAACTGTGCGGGTTGTACGCTGAAGAGCTGGGCGTACTGCTTAGTTCTGAGGGCGAAGCAATTCGGCTGTAATCATTTGACGTACCATTGGATAGCATCGACTGATTGGAGCAATTGGAAGGAACATCAAGGATCATTGTCGATGTGAGCATCGTCGACGAACTTCCCGGTCCATTCGGCTGTAGCACTTCGTTCGGTGCATACTCAGAGGATGAGGAATTGTTCCAACAGTCACCACCATCGAACGTTTCGAGTGATTTCTCTCGCTTTATCTTGGTCGGTACACTGTTCCTTCCGGGGGTAGTTTCCCGATCGCTCAACCCATTACCCGTTTCCGAGGTGCTCCCATTGCTAAGCCTCTTTTTGGCACGGTTCTGTTCGATTTTCTTACGCTTCAGCACCTTGTCCTCCTCCGACATAATGTATTCCTTCTTCATGCCGATCCGGAAACACTTTTCCAATCGGCACTTTTGGCAGAAGCGTCGCGTTACGACGGTTATATCGCAATTCTCATTGAACGGACACGTGAAACCTTTCGTGGACAGGGCATTGCGTCTGAAAAACGCCTTGCAACTTTCGCAGGTCACCGCATTGAAGTTGTAACCGAGCGCCTTGTCTCCGCAAACGCTACAAATCTTGCTGTTGGCACCGTTCGCTGCCATCGCTTCACCGTCTGGTATCGTCCCGTTAGCCATCGTAATCGTTGCTGTGGTCGTCATCCGGGACACACTCGTCGTACACTGCTCGCGTCAGGTATTTCGGAATCGCTTGTGAGGTGGTGTTGGACGAGGTTTATCTTACACTCGCGGCTTATCTTTCCGCTTGTCGCCTCGCCCGTTCGCTCCGGACACGCCTGGATCGTTGTCGTGGCGGGCGCTTTCGTTGAAGTCGCGTCGTTCGGGATCTGTTCCGTTGGTCCACGCACATTCCATCGGGTCAAGAGCAAAATGCTGCTCACAACAGCATCACACCTTCGGTACACTACAGCTTCACGGTTTCCCGTACCACCGTGGCAGCCAGAATTATCACTTATCAGCTGATCGATGTACCATTGGTCGATAATTTCGATTCCTTCGTCGTAGATTACTCACTTACCTTTTACACCACTGACAGAACTACGGTTCGGCTGTATCGCTGGAAACCTTTCGCTGCGTACAAAATAATAACAATCTTCGGTAGAGGAGGACCGTAAAACTGAATTTAATTCAATTGAAAGCGCACTACGGTTCGTCGCGTAACCCCGTACCATCGATCGTCTCTTGTTTATTTACTCTTCGCCAGCGACGTAAATAAATTGCGTACGAAATATGCAGCTACGGAAAAATTGTTTCGAAACTGTCAGTGCCCGCAGTGACAGCGGTGCGCTTGACAGCAGTTTGTTCCACTGTCAAATCACGAGCATTATTTTGTTTACAGTTCTTTCAGCAACGAAACTGCACGCATCTCCAAAATGGTAAGACTAGCAAATGCTTTATTTACTCTTTTTTATATTAATTTTGTTGTCTCTCCTCCTTACAGGCTCGCAATGCGGAAAAGGCAATGTAAGTGGCATGTTTGTTGGAATGGTTTTGAATAAATTTGCTATGTTTTATAACGTTTTGTTTCCCTTGCAGGACGACACTGGCTCGATGGCGGGCGGCAAAAGAAACCGAAACGGGAAAACAGGAACGGCGTCCGTACCTTGCCTCAGAGTGTCGCGATTTAGGGCAATGCGAAAAGTGGCGCTTGGAAATCATTCGAGAAATATCGAAAAAAGTAGCACAAATTCAAAACGGTACGCTTTACCCATTCCTGACCACATATTCCACAGGTTGTTAACGTGTTTTGGTCTGCTTCTTTTCAGCTGGTTTGGGTGAATTTCGCATCCGTGATTTAAACGATGAAATAAACAAACTGCTTCGCGAGAAACGCCATTGGGAGAATCAGATATCCGATCTTGGCGGGCCACACTACCGTCGCTATGGTCCGCGAATGTTCGATGCCGAGGGTCGCGAAGTGCCCGGCAATCGGGGATACAAATACTTCGGTGCCGCTAAAGATCTTCCTGGGGTGCGTGAGCTGTTCGAACAGGAACCACCACCACCGCCGAAGAAAACTCGTGCCGAATTGATGAAGGATATTGATGCCGATTACTATGGCTACCGGGATGATGATGATGGTATCCTGCTACCACTGGAAGAAAAGGCAGAAAAGCTTGCGATTCAGCGTGCCGTGGAAGAGTGGAACAGTGCGAAAGGTACTCAAAAGTCGACAGAGAAAGAGGACGATGAACCGGACATATATGGGTCCGATGCGTACATTGCACGGGACCCGGAAAAGCAAGGGAAGGAAGATCCGATGGGATTGCTTGGGCCACGCTTTACAGCGCACGTACCCGTTCCGAGCCAAAAGGAAATAGAAGCCGCCCTGCTAAAGAAGCGAAAACAAGAACTGATGAAAAAGTACGGCATCGAGGATGATGAATAAATGTAGCGTTTCCGTAATGATAAGCCAACAAACATGATGTCGTTTTATAAGAATTTATTATTACACATTCAGTAAACGTTTCGACACGGTTGCACGTTCTAACTTATTGCATAATGCGCACACAAGAGTATATGCGAAATCCCTTCCAGCATCGGAAAGGATATAGAATGATATTCACATCTCTGAGAGTAGCACACGCCACTAACACGGGTGTGTTGCTGCAACACAAACGGGAAAGCACACAATTCTGTTGCTTCCCGAACTACTTGGCATTTGCTAACTGATCACTTAAGCTTATCACTTGCTCCGTCAGGACACTGATTTGTTCCTCATAGTTTAGCCGCGTGCGGGACTACAATAAATGGAAAGAAAACTCGTAAGATAAGTAAGCCGAATTCATCCTTGCGTCGTTACGAACTTACCAATTCATCTTCGATGATACGGTAACGGCGTTCCTCTTCCCTGTTGGCCTCATCTCGTTCCTTTAGACGATTTTTGAAAACATCCAAATGGGTTTGCAGTCTTTGACACTGGTGAAAACAAAGCACATGTGGGAATGTTATGGGGACGTACAACTAAACCAGCGGAAGGTACTTACTTCAATGAAATGTGAAGCCAGTTTCGATTCTGCGCGACATTTGTCATGGAACAGTTCTTCGATACTTTTCGTAAAACACGCGGTCAGCTTCTGTTCCCGCGTTTGTACCTCATTTTGCTGCTGATTGTCCTCCAGTGTTCTATAATGTATATCCTTCGGTATTAATGCATGCCCTTTAGGTATGGATAAGTGTGCACCTACCTATTCGTGCCATCGGCCCCATGACTGAAGATGTCCTCCTTTTGTTCAGCCTTTGGCGCTTTTCGAATGTGACTAGAGGTTTCTATTTTCAGCAGCTCATACTGGGCTCGCCAATGGTTTAGCTCCTTTTCGAGAAAAACCACCCGATCGTCGTGGCTTACAGCCGTCGGGTTGTTATTGTTATTGGTACCATTGTTTTGCACCTGGGACGCACTGTTCGAGCTGGCGGTAAAGTGGTTGTAGTGGTTTTCAACATCAGTTGTAACGCTCAGTCCATCTTCACTTCCAATCTAGGGAGAGTAAGAAAAGGGAAATCTCTTAGACGTTGGTCCGCAGTGTGGATAAGCATCCGATCGTTCGTTACCGTGCTTGCCGCCTCGGAAACTTTAGATTCAAGCTCCGAATTCCTTACGGTCAGCAGCTCTAGCTCTTTCCGCAGCTTTTGCTCAACGGTCGTCTGTTGCTGAAGTTCTCGGTTCAGACTTTCGATGCGATTTTGCAGCTGCTTTACTTCTGCACTCTTATCCTCAACGCTGTTCGAAAGCTGTGCATTTTCGAGAATTTTTTTCTGTAATTCTTCCGCAATCACGGTCGCTTCCGAACCCGGTACAGCATTGAGGTCGTTGTTGGATGATTTCGTTTTAAGCGTTTTCCCACCGGACACTTTCTTTAGCTCGTGTTCTAGATTTTCCTGCAAGGCCGCAACACGCCGCTCCAGCTGCTTGTTGCGAAATCCCAAACTATCCACTTCCTGTTCCGACTTTCGGAGGGTAGCCTCTTTCAGGCGCAAAGAATCACGCAGGGTTGAGTTTTTGTTTTGTTCATCGAGGACGGCCCGTTTCAGCACGCTTGCTTGGGCACGGAGCTGTTGTATATACAACCCGGAACGATAATCAGATTAAATTAGTGTCGCTCAAGGAGGAAGCTGCCCTTCGCTGATAGCAGCTATCAAAACACGCCCCCTGCCCAATAGCAGTGGCCTGCTAACAAGCTAGCTCCCACGACGAATGGTGACGATGTGTACTTACTTTTGAGTATTCGGTGGCTAGTTTCTGGTATTTGTTGGAGTTTTCTGCTTCCATTGTTTCCATTTACGCTTCGATAGGGTGCACTAAAATAGTAAAAAGTGTGTTTTTTTCTGCACTGTGCCACAACAGATTGATTCCGCGACATGCATCGGCTTTCGAAGCAATTTGGAAAGCTGATCACTGTAGTTAGCGAATCATGTTTTAGCGGGCAATAATGCTAATCATTTAAAACGGACACGAATGGTGCTTGTTTTACGTGAGCCACACTAAAAACTTTCATTCCATTGCACGGAAATTATGGAACATTTTTTCTCTCCTCACAGGGAGAGTGACAACGGCAGGAAAAACATTTCCAATCACGCACACACACGCATCCTCCTCTTTGTACACAACTTTGGCAATTGGTTTGACAGGTTGATGAAATATTTCAAACGCGATCAAAAACCTCACGCAATGTTGTATATATTTCGCAAAGGATTAGTTTTCTGATATAAAATGATAAATTATAAAAATTCTGATGAGCTTGATAAGCACAGTTCATACATTTCAATTGTAGTTTTAATTTAAAAGAAATAACAAATCCGTATTTCCCTTGCTGAGTACGCTTGGTGAAACATTTCACAGCCTGACGCATTTGACGTACGCGCTGAATGTCTCGGGGGTGATAGTGCAAAAGCAAGCAACTTTTTTTTGTCCAAAAGGTGCATCTTGTTGGCGCAGCCTGAACAATTTTCTGTCGAGGAAGGAAAGTGTCCTCCGCATATCGGGGTGTAGTGAATCCTTTTGCAAAACTGTTCCCGTATGTTGTGCCGCTGGGATTGATTGATTGTGTTTAGGGTGCGTGTTTGTGCGTGTTACTATCCCCGCGAACCATATTCTGCCTAGTGCCTTCGACGTAGCTCGACGGAATCCAAAACAATTTGCGCTGCTGCAAACAATCTTTGTCATCGGGTGTCACCGCGAGTGCCAGGTGGGGCGAATACGCTACAGCAGCAGGAAATTGAACATAAGCCAACGGGCTAAAAAAGTGCGTCGAGTGTATTACCAGCGAAAAAAAAGAAAAGAAACAGCTGCAAAATGTTAGCCCTTCTGAACCGCATCCTGGATTGGTTTAAAAGTCTGTTCTGGAAGGAAGAGATGGAGCTAACGCTCGTCGGTTTGCAGTATTCCGGCAAGACAACCTTTGTCAACGTAATCGCCGTAAGTGTCTGGCTGGCTACTTTCCAATCCCGCATCTTGCTCGCACCGCGGTCTGCCTTCGCTGCGACGTTGATTCAAGCGCGTCCGCTGATTCAGGCAGGGTCGTCGACTCACACACATATTTACACACATACACGCATAATAAGCATCTCCGGTTGTGTTGGCCTGTTATCATCGTCGCGGTTTAATGTGTGTCCAACAAGATGACTCACAACAATCCCATAAGGTTTAGCGCGCCGTATCAGCGAAAAGCGAATGCCGTAAATTGTTGCTCGGCTTTTGGCTGTTGCTTGTTGAAGCTCTCACTCCTCCGAAAAGATGACACACTTTGGCCGCTGCGGACGTCAGAGTCAATTATCGATTAATTTTTCCATGCTGGTGCACGCGCTTTCCTACCGGATTGGATGTTTTCCCTCAGGCCGGTATCATCCGTAATAGCAGGACTTAATTGTGCTATTTGGGTATGGCGACAATGTCACTGCGCCCGCACGCGGTAGAGCCTTTTGGAAAATATTTACCAACATAGCAAAGAAAGCGGAAGACGCGTGAGGCAGACGGGTGGTGCGAAAACATTTTCATGAATAACATATTTCGGTGGCCAGATTATCTCGTTCGTCGAACCCGCAACTTGCGCCGTTAGCAATACTCCTCTAGCAAATGCCTTCTTATCAGAGTAAACTGAACGGTGCCATCTACCCGTTCGTATATTTATGTATATCGCTGCAAAGTGTTTCATATGCCTTTGTTTCTTTTTATGTACTCTCTCCAGTCAGGACAGTTCTGTGAGGACATGATTCCAACCGTTGGTTTCAACATGCGAAAAGTCACGAAGGGAAACGTCACGATTAAGGTGTGGGATATCGGTGGCCAACCACGCTTCCGGTCCATGTGGGAACGGTACTGCCGGGGTGTGAACGCAATTGTGTACGTAATGTTGTCCGCCCGTTGTCAAGCGAGGCCCGATTTATCTTTTTCATTTATGGTTTGTTTCTGCTTTTAGGTACATGGTAGATGCAGCGGATTTGGATAAAATGGAAGCATCGCGTAATGAATTGCACTCGCTGCTCGATAAACCGCAGCTAGCCGGCATTCCTGTGTTAGTGCTTGGCAACAAACGGGACATACCGGGTGCACTGGAGGAAACTGGACTAATCGATAGAATGTAAGTTGGTTTCGATTTGCAGTATTGTAATATACTATTTGATCTTCATATGACAGGTCCAAGTGGAATTGCCATTCAGCTATGGGCAAATGTAGTAAAGCAAAGCCATAAAAGGCAAACAAGGCAGGCTCTCTAGGGTGTGAGTGGAACAGAACAAGAAGAAACGAGAATCTGCACATTGTTTTATGCATTAGAAACATTTTTTGTGGCACTATTTTTACAATGCATAAATGATCCTGACTTCAATCATGTATCCCAAATTATGTTGCACATGCATACTTTTTTTATTGTTGGTCTGCAAAATTCGGATCTTGCATAATCATTTAATTTCTTTAAATTATCTGTATCAGATCACCTTTTACTTGGATACGACCATCTGCTACAACTGCTATACTGGCATTTGGGTGGCCCGGTGGTGCATGCGATAAACGACGCCGGTCCACACGGCAGGTTCAAATCCCATCCGGACCGCCCCCCATTAGCAAGGACTGACTACCCGGCTACTTGGTTAAAATAAGTCTAGTAAGCCAGAAATGGCCGGCACTACCTGTAAGGTCGTTAAAACCAAGAAGAAAGAGAGACACTGGCATTTGTGATAATTTTGTCATACATTGCGTGCTAGTAAATATCGTCGTGTAGCGTGAATCAACCCAATCGATATTAGATTGATTGATTTTATTGACTGTGGTGACTATGGAAAATACTTATCGAATAATACTGGCAGTAAATGTACTCATTTTAAGTTCTATAACCATTTTTGATATAGTTTTGCCCTGCCTGGCTGATACTTAGAAATTTGAATCATCCATAGCTGAATAAACAATTTCACGCTTTCCGTTATTTAGGCCCGGACCATTTAAGAAAAAATTTCTATTAAAAATATAAGCTATACCATACTAAATATTACTTACATTACATACTTTTTAACATTTTTTTTACTGTTACGAATTATTACAGGAATTTATCTAGCATACAAGATCGGGAGATCTGCTGTTATAGTATTTCTTGCAAAGAAAAGGATAACATCGACATCACTTTGCAGTGGT